>JAJTUS010000186.1:0-102996 GCA_021399465.1 Hyaloscypha sp. PMI_1271 | reverse complement strand
AATCTTATAGGCTAGAGGACTCTACTTCATCGTAGCTTCCTAGGCGTCGTGAGGGTTATCCCTAAGGGCACTTATAGTAGAATTAACTCTAGAAGAGTATCTATTATAAGTCTAAGGCTAGGTCCTAAAGACCGCCTCCTAGGAAGATATAAATATCCTCTATTCTTTAAGGGACCTTCTATAATATAAGTCCGGTGTCCGGACCTTGAGAAGTTTCTCTTAGTCTAGTATTATTTTTAAGATATTATATAGTAGCTCCTAATAAATAGTATCGAGATTACTCTCGAAACCTATCGTGTTAGGAAAAGGGGTGGATTCTAGCCCTATTCTAGGACCTTCCCTAGTAGGAATTACTATTAAGGATAGAGTAGACTTATGAGCAGAACTTAAATGAGACATAGAGAACCTTAAGGTATCCCGAAGGGTACCCTTATATTATTCTAACTAAAGGATACGTCGATTAATCGTATTTACTAATTCCTGCTTTCGTTAGAGCACTTCGACTTTATACTATAAGGTCTATTCCGTAGCTTGGGCGGCAGCGACCTAGGCCTTAATTAGGGCATCAATTTCGTTACTGAGATTATTATCGTCGTTAGGGCTACCTCTAGGAGGCACCTGAATAGCTCTATTGAAAATGTTAGAAGAGCCTTCGCCGTTTCCGTTTCCTCCCTAAGGATTAATCTAATTAACTTCTTCCTCAGGAGCGGGGTCGACGATAGGCTGCTATACGCTTCGTAGGTTCCGCGACATTATTGCGTTATCGAACTACCTCCCTTGAGGGCAGAGAGATTAGCTTATGAGGTGGTTATTAGTAGGTAATAAGGCAATGGGTAGAATCAGAGTTGTGGTGTTAAAAATCACTAGTATCAAATTCAGTATAGAACTAATCTCTATCCCTCCTTAGAGGTCTAGGGAGGGCTCCTGTAAATAGGAGCCCAGAATGACGTACGTATAATCTAGCAATTGATAAGCACTAGCTAGCTTACTAATCAGTGGTATTCCTGTGATGTAATGGAATCGTCAATCCTCCTGATCGCCGACTATGCTGCCCGAGAGCCGAGGTATATCACATGAGCCAATGTCACGTGTAACCCGCTACACATCACACAACCATATCGCGAACTAAGTAAACTAGTAGTAAGCGTATTACTATAGGCAAGGCTCCAAAAAAGAAAGTTATCACAAGAAAGGTACCAACTATAAAGAGGAAATATAGGTTTAGACCTAGTAGTAAGTTAATTAGTAAAAAGATTAGTATATATACTAACTAGATTTATAGTTAAGGCTCTTCTAGAAATTAGAAGATATTAGAAGTCCACTGAGTTATTAATTCTAAAGGCACTATTTATACGATTAGTAAAGGAGGTTCTCGTCTAGGAGAGTAGACCTAGAGGAGAAAGTTTACATATCTAAGCTTTAGCTTTAGAGGCTTTATAAGAGTCTACGGAGGCGCTTCTTATCACGGAGTTTAAGTATAAGTCATTTTTCTTAATTATACTAATTTCTATACTAATCTCATTCTAGTAATAAACCTTATAGCTATTTATATAAAGCGGGTTACTATCTAGGAAAAGGATATAAAGCTAGTCTAATGAATGAGATTAGGAATAATAGGTATTAGTAGGATTAGCGAATACCTTTTAAATATACTATAGGGTAGTTTAGTTACTTAGGTTATAGGTAAAATAACTAGGTCAGGCGTCAGGGAATTAACCTTTGTATCTAAGGTAAAGCAGTTAGCTAGCTAATAGATTAATAAAGCGATGACTCAAACTAATATTCTTTTAATATATCTCAAATTATTTATTTTCTTTAAAGGACTAGTATAAAGATTAATTAATTAATTAATTAATTAGAATAGAGAGCAGGAGGGGTAGATTCTGCCGGGCCCCTCACCGCCTAGATCGATAAATTATTATTATCGATAGTCGATAATCGATAATCGAAAAATTAGCGCGATTATCGATCGTTCGCTTATCGAGCTTATCGGAGCCCACACTGCCTCTGTTCCAACCACGACCCCAGCTGTTCCAATATGTATCCTGGCTGTTCCAACATATGTTCCAACAGCCACCCCTGCTGTTCCAATATGTATCCTGGCTGTTCCAACATACTTTCCCTCTGTTCCAACATACTTTCCATCTTGCTCTCCCGCTCCCTTCTCCTCTTGCTCTCTTGTTCCCATCTCCTTCTCTCCTGCTCCTGTTCCCATCTCCTTCTTTTCTGTTCCCTTCTCCTTCTCTCCTCTTCCTTTCTCCTTCTCTCCTGCTCCCTTCTCTTTCTCTCCCATCTCCTTCCCCTCCTGTCAGGTAGCATTGACCTTTTCAAGTCTCTTTCGTTGTCGGTAAGCATGCTGATACTGTCACTGATTATTGGATAGGACGTCAGATGGCTCAAGAAGGCGGGGATTTGTAGGACAGCTGAGCTCTTAAAACGACCATGCTCGGCTTGCACATGTGGTTGACGAATGTTCCGAATCCGAGGCGGCAACAGAAGTTTGCAATTCCAATGACACTAAAATGATTTCGTAAATGGACTGAATCGCCTAGACGGCGGTGGGTGGAGTGGATGGAAGTTAAAGGGTGTGACACTGGAATTGGTCTGGGGTAATGAAGTGAGAGATAAAATAAATCAAAGCTGTTTATATATCACAGGGAACAAAATGTCTGGTCTCTTGAGGCCTATGTACCGAAAGGAGCCTGGCCTCACTTTGGATTCGAGGAAGTGTGAGGCCGCCAATCCCCGCCTCGGTGGCCTCACCAAATTTCCCACTGACCAAGCCTCGGACACCGACCCCTACCGCTGCAACGGTTCCGAAAGGGGCCTGTCCCAGCAGGGCCAGCCGACGACGTAGGCTTCGCGCTTGGCTGGACCTGTTCCAGCTCGTGCTGCGGTACCTCCGTGCCTTTGCTAGCCTTTTCATTGGGCCATATGACATGATGCGTACCCGTCCGTGTGAGGCCACCAATCACCGCCCCGACGGCCCCACCGAATTTAGACGTGTTACATGTGATGAGCTGAAAAGTTGAGTTTCTCCTCCACAACGTCCTTGCGCCTTGGCAAGTTCATAGGCAGGACCCGGCCTGCAATACGCACGTGCTAAAATATGGTCTGTCTTAGAGGCGACTAGCTTCCTCACGCAGGTTGACGGGAACAGTTCAGCTTGGGCCAATTGATTCGTTGACGTTGGGCCTCCTGCAATGCAGACGATCGAGCCGTCAAGCAGTGGTGAGGATGACGATTCAAGTGATGGCGATCCGGACTTCAGCAGCGACAATAGGGATTCTAGCGAGGCCGAGCAGGGTCGTTTGAGTACGAGTAGGCAGAGCTGGTGGTCGAGCAGCGCTTGCTGGCATACAAGAAAGAAGTCAAGTCTTGGAGCAGGATCTTCCTCAAATTCCCCCGGCAGGACTCGGCCCGCAATACATACGCGTTGAAACATGGTTCGGCCCAGAGTGTTACGTAAGCACTAGAGCCAGGGAAGGTACTCAAGCAGCTTCTCACCGTACGAAGGCCGTGGTCAAAAGTCAGGGTATTATAAGAAATATATCTGAAATAGGTCAAGTGAGCTAGGGATTGGCAGAATACTACTAAACGACGAGGCATCTCCTCTCCTTTACTCCCTATCTTAGTATTTTCAATATATGAGTGCAATAACGCCATTAGTGCAACATGGTTTAGGCTCAAAGTTCAAAGAATCTCATATATTGAAAATACTAAGCTAGAGAGCAAAGAAGGGAGGAATGCCTCGACCTTTAGTAATATTCCCCATACCTCTCTCTAGCTTAGTTCCCTATTTCAGACCTATTTCCTGATTTCTATTCCCGGCAGATTATGCAATAATACTACTGTAACTGTTATTACGATTCCACTTTCAACCTAGTCACCTGACTAGACTAGTGTTGCCTGTTGCCTCCATGTTCCGTTGCTTCTGGGTAGTCAAATCTGACAGTCGTACGTGACGCGGCCGCAAAGCGATGGGAATCTGCATGGAATGCACATGGGGAAATTTAGGACAAGTCCCATACGAGCTAGCGCATTGTGGGGTGCACTTATACCCTCACAACCTCCTGTATTCTAGTTTTCCCTTCTTTAGCTTTGAATCGTCTTCGTAAGGGACCTTCTACCTTGCTTTCCAAGCCCTGAATGCCATACCCGTGACACCGAGATCCCGATCTTATGCGATTAGCGAATCGAGACCCACTGTGGGTCCCGAATTGTATCCAACCCCCTATTGTTAAATGGGGATACCCGATTAGTCAACCGGTAGGCCGATTGCGCTATGGCTCGTATTGGGGAATGGACCTTCACAGAACGAGTAATTGGAATCCCGAGGGCAATAAAATCAAATGTACGAGAATATGATCAAAGACCATCCCCAGCGCTTTGGCAAGAGGCTTTGCTACCCCGCAGATTGAAACCAGAAAAGATGGAACTTGGGGTAGGGAGACAATGGGAGCAAAGTATCAATCAACAATGGGCATCGATTACTCATCCTATTTACTCTCTTCAACCCATCACCAAGGTTCAAGTACCATACACAAACATACTATACAACTCAGGACACATCCAGCTCTCGTCTTTCCCCATTCACCCTCACTCAAAAGAGAAGCAAGAAATCCAAGTTCATACAGCAAAAGAAAGACATTATCATCAATCATCATCTCCCCCAGCTCATCTCCTCTCTTCATCTCCGGTCAAATCAAATCGAATCGGCACCGTGAATCCCAAATCCGACAACCTATACAGCCAAACAAACAATCAGACAATGCTCGCGATGCTCGCTCACTCCAACCATGAATGATAACGATGCCTTCAATCCTCTATATATGCAATTCGAATGTAGACCAGACTTTTGTTTGTGCTTTTATGTTGCAAATGTACGAATCGACCCCGCTATGACGTGGTAATCTATGTATGCGCCGAGAATGCTAGAGACAGGTTGCTTATACGGCAGGCCACTTGTTGCGAAGTCCATCTGCCCAGCGGGCATAGAGGACATCGGCGAGTTGCTTGGTGTGCTCCATGCCGGGAATGACTTGGCCTGGGAGGTTGGATATCTTCTCTCTGACATCTACATCGGGCATCATACTTGATTGTCGCTGGCGGTGCGACTTCAGGTGCGGGTTGTTTTGAGCAAGCACTAATTTTTGGCCTGGCTTTTGTGGCGATGGTTGAGGTGTCCCATCTCGGGTGGAGGTCTTGGATGGTGAGAGAACAGAAGACAGTTTGGAATCATTCTGGAGTTTCTCCAACATGACCTTGAGTAACTGGAATTCTCCTTCTGGATCAATTGCATCGAGAGCGCTCCAAGCATCAGCAAGTCGAGATAGGGCCTCGCGCTTGGCCTGATTTCCGGTTTGGGCATGGAGTTCCTGGAATGCGGGATCGACTATCTTATTGAAAACACGGTGTCCGAGAACAGTCTCCTTAGTTGCTGGTTCTGATAATGGTGGCCTGTTCTCATCCCGTGTAGTCTCTGGAGCAGAAACGTCCGAATTGACCTGGGCCAAAGTGGAGTTGTCCGAGACTCTTCGGAAGAGACGAACAGTAGATCCAGTGTTGCCAAAGCTCATATCTGGTTGAAGAGGCGGTCGCCGCTGACTGCTTGGCTGACGGGACTTGGATGGGGAGGCAAGCTGTGCAATGGAAGGTTGCTTACGAACGGTGCCTTTCTTCATTGTAACTGGCGGAGGAGAAGAATATTCTAATGGTGAGTCTTTTAAGTCGAGTCGCTTCATTGCATCCTCTGGACCAGCATGCATTCCTTGGCCATTGGCGTGGATTACTGATAACTTTCGTCTCTTGGTAGTGTTCTTTCGTGCTGGAGCAACGGTGGAAACCTTGACTGTATCAAAAACCCATCCATCGGGCTCCTCTTTGGTAACCATTGTATTTCTAATGCCGTTAGTGAAGGAAGACGGGGCCTGGAGCAGTCAACTTACAATGTTTCTTCGTACAAACGCGGGTGAGAGGGTCTGCTTCGTCCACCGTCCCACTCCTGCTTTCTCTCAATCAATTCCTGCAAGGCTTCCACCTTCCCTGCGGATCGAATAAACTTGTGCTTGAGAAGTTCCTTGGCGGAGGGGCGTCTGTCGCAATCCTTAACAAGACATTGAGCAACGAAGTCCTTGAAGTCTTTGCTATATTGCGAACCCTCGAGCCTTGGTGCGGGAGCTTTTGGGATGTGGAAGAGAACTTTCATAGGGTGTATCGACGCATTTGGAGGTTCTCCATTGATCAACTCTATAGCTGTGATTCCGAGAGACCATATGTCCGCCTTGAAATCGTATCCGTTCTGTTGAATCACTTCCGGAGCCATCCAGAAGGGAGTACCGACGAATGTGTTCCGTTGGGACTTTATATTTGTGAGTTGTGCTGCAACACCGAAGTCCGCCAATTTGACCCTGCCGGCGGTGGATAGCAGAACATTGGCAGCCTTGATATCTCTGTGTATCTTGCCTTCGTGGTGGAGATATTCCAGTCCGAGTAGAAGTTCGCGGCATATTATTGCAATGTGGGCTTCGTTGAAGGGGCCAGGTTTCAACTGATGAGGTTAGGATGATTACCCACGCAACAGAGGAGTTTCCTACCAGATCCAAGCACGATCCTCCGCCCAAATACTCCATGACGATCCACAGTTTGTGACCTCGGAGGAAACTAGTGATATATTGTGTGACGTATGGACTCGCGCATGTGCTCAGCACAGATATTTCTTGTTGAATTTCGAGAATGTCGTCCTCACTCGACTCCAGGTCGATCTATACTGAATCAGTGCTGTCTGAGGAACCAAAACCCACGGTACTTACATGTTTAATAGCGACGACTTCTCCAGACGTCTTGTCAATGGCCTTGTAGCTGTATTATTGTGGTCAGTATTGCCACTGGGAGAAAGAAGAGTATTAAGTTTCTTACACAACACCGAAGCTCCCTGCGCCGAGCTCCTCGAGGACCTGGTATTGACCTGCCATCGCGCCTTCTGTAGACATGTTGTAGAGCAGCCGGACAAGAACGTTGAGTCTTTCGGCGCAATTGAGCAAGAATTACACGTAGGCGCAAGTTGTGAAAGGATGGATTGCTCTTAATGCGAAGTGGTGTGGGAGATGTTGATGTTAAGTGTGCCTTGTTGCTGCATCAACAAAGAGCTTGGGCCAAGCGGAGCTGCGGGCAGCTTGAAAAGTAATTATGACCGCCGCGGATCGAAAGGAAATTTTGATGATGCGCTACGACAATAATCAAGCCAGCGTGTAAAGAATATGGCTCTGGATGCAGTCTGAGTGAAAATGTTCAAGGACTCAGAGAAGCTGGAATGATGAAGGCCGTCCTGCAGGTCGAGCAGGGTCTCTGGTTCTCTGGCCATTGATAAACTGTTATCACAAGCGGACAGGGTGCCCCTGTTCGTAGCGAGCTGCGCTAGCGTTGCTAGGCAACCACCAACGAACGCTTATTGGCGGAACACCTCCCCCTCTGTTGTTCTGAGCTCACTCCACTCACGAACATCAAAGACTTCGATTCAACCCTTCAATTGCAACGCTGCTACAAGCCCTGCATTTGATTTAGTCCCCAGATATATTTCCTGCAACTCTACAACTATTCTGAAAACCTCCACTCCGCCATCAGATTCGCACGACGCGTCGATGTTTTCCTGGGACCGAATCTCCCAAGGCGCGAATTGAGCGCATCCCTCCAACATGCCAGAACCGCAGAGCCTACCAACGCGATTTCCATGCTGGTGCCGGGCGGTATATAGCTGGGGAGGAGAGGTACGGCTCCCGTTGATATCCAGTCTTCGATGATTCAAAATGCTGACGGAAACACAGTCTAAACGTGACCTTGGATTCGTCGAAGGAGATCTGATAGAATGCCTCAACGCCGGAGATGGATCATGGTGGATGGGGAGGTTACGACGGGACAAGCGGATGATGGGACTGTTTCCTTCGAACTTCGTAGAGGTCCTCGATGACAGCTTTCGACCAGCGAGCAGGGCTTCGAGCCCAATGCCGGATCGATCGCTCAGCCCGAGTCCATTCAACCCGCAACCATCAGTAAAGTCCAAGCCCAAACCATCTCGAAAGCCTTTTCAATCATACTCCCAACCAGACTCTGCAGCCGCGAAACGAGCAGAATTACAAAAGCAGGACAGTCTATCTTTATCTCGAGCACCCTCACCGAATCCTATGAGCGTTCACGATAATATTGGCTCAGTACCCTCTCCTCAAATACGTGGCTATGGCTCCCGTGCGCCTTCTCCAGCTCCACCAATGCATAATGGATACGGTTCGAGAGCACCCTCACCGATGCCCCCAAGACACAATGGGTATGGATCTCGAGCGCCATCCCCAGCTCCATCCTTCCAATATGCACATCACTCTCGAGCACCATCACCAAATCCGCAATTCGACATCGGTTCCTCTCCTCCACCTCCTCCGCCGCCGCACAGAACTACGTATACCTCGCAGGGTTCCATCAATTCATATGATCAACGTCCCAATGGCTATCAGACCCCGCGAGGAACTTCCCCTTGCCCTCCATCACCTGGACCCACGGGCTTGACACCTTCCCCACTTCGAGATGCCATGGATGACGTTATGTCCTCGTTGGCAGATATGGGAATACGAAGCACAGAGTCTCCAGAGGTCCCGCTAGATCCATGGTCCCCTGAAGCTTTCGATCAGACATACACAAAGGCGCGACGGGCCGCACCATTGAGACCACAAACAGTAATGGGGATTGGAGCACAGAATGGTTTTGATGACTATGACCCTAAGTCTTATGGTGGCAGTTCCTCTTCTCGTTATGAAGTTGATCAACCTCCTCCACAACTGAGCAATTACGTCCAGCGTATGGAGAATCGACTGAGTAAAATGCATTCCAGCAGCCCACGGCCTGCCCCGGATGATGACTGTGGCCCAGTTGTTCCTCCAAAGATGTCTTACAATCGACCGAAGTCTTCCATGGCTGGCA
The DNA here is from genome assembly GCA_021399465.1 of Hyaloscypha sp. PMI_1271. Lineage (NCBI taxonomy): Eukaryota > Fungi > Ascomycota > Leotiomycetes > Helotiales > Hyaloscyphaceae > Hyaloscypha > Hyaloscypha sp. PMI_1271. The sequence continues at coordinate 94,029 of JAJTUS010000186.1, read as the reverse complement.
GTACACAATCAGAACCAAAACTTCGTCATCGCAAGTCAGCTTATGAAGTCGGGAGATCAGTTCTTGGGCGCACTTTTACAACGAAGACAAATTCTACTACAACTTCATCTGGAAACCGGAGTACGACTACCAACGGCAGCTCGAGTACGAACGTGACTGATCGAAGTCTTATGAGTGGACAATCGGCAGGCGGATTTTCAGCTACTAGTGCAGGAAGTTATGCAAGAAAAAAAGAAGCCTTGAGTGGCAGATCTCACAGCGCGTTTGGGTCCAGGAAAGACCACTTTTTGGGCGTGAACGCGAGCCAGGCAAGTTTCACTAGCCGACCTCAGACGCCGGTAACGGGCATATCATATCACAGCAGTCATGCATCTGAAGCGCCACGATCTCAATCGCAAGCGGGATGGCATGGCTCAACGACGGATTCGAGTATTCTGGGAGGACTCATGTCACCACCAAAACCTAAGAAAAGTGGATTCTTCAAGAAGATCATTGATTCAGCAAAGACAGGAGCTGCGAGTGCCAGGAGCAGTATTGCCGCGGGTGAAACTTCAAGACCGAGAGTTCCTACCAAGATGCCCAATGGCGTCTCGTCTATTGCTGGCGGTTTCGGTACCCAGCAGCCTGTAAGCAGTGCAGCAAGCGATATGGGTCTTGGGGGTGGGAATGGCGGTATTGATTGGGTCCAAGTACGCCGAGATGTCAATCGATCAAATTCTTTGAGCCGAATTGAACGTATCGAGAGGAAGGATCGATGTCAGATGATGGACTACCCAGCTATCAGCCCAGTGGAGGAGCTTTACGAGCAATGCGACGGTGATGAAGGTATGGATGGAAACCCCGTGGCTGAACCAACGAATTTCCAAGCGGTCAATCTGAGTCTGGTTGACAAGAACGCGAGGTTCATCAACAGTCTTCCCCCGATGACGAACCCAGTCAGTCTAGCTACCGGCTTTGTTTGCAGACCTTACCGAAGCGACGTTCAAAGATTGAGAGCTATTTTCACGTGGGTCAGCGAGAAGATTACCTGGGAAGAAGACTTCGAGACGGATATTGATATGAAACGACTCATCCAAACCAAGCGAGGTTGTGCTGAAGAAGTGGCTGTGCTGGTGATGGAGATGTGTGCAGCAGTTGGAATTCATGCAGAGATCGTCAAGGGATATCTGAAGACTCCAGGAGAAGTTCCCGAGCTGGGAGTAATGCCTCGTTCGAACCACTGGTGGAACGTGGTCATTGTGGATGGGGAATGGAGAATTATGGACTGTTCACTTGCGGCCCCCTCAAATCCCCGTCGAGGTCTTTATTCGAGTATTGGAAGTCAGGTTGCGGACAGTTGGTGGTTTTTGACTCGCCCGTCGGAGATTTGTTGGACGCATATTCCGGAAAAGCACCGGCATCAACATCTGTGTCCTGCCATCGCGCCTGAGATCCTTCTGGCTTTACCTTGTGCTTGTCCACCACACTTCAAGAATGGACTTGCCATGGTCGACTACGACTCAAGTCTTGTTCGAATTGAGGATCTCGAGTTGGTTCATATCAAGTTTACAGCACCAGCTGACGTTGAATGCGTTGCTGAGGTTGAAGCTCGAGCATTTGAGCGCGATGCAGATGGCGATTTCTTCGAAAGTGGAGACGTGGTAAAGAAGCGTGCACTCACACAGGCAGAGTGGATTGGGGGCCAGAAGCGCTACACGGTGAAAGCTCTCCTACCCGGTGATGAAGGGCATGGCATACTGAAGATCTATGCTGGAAAACGAGGTCTGATGCACTCGATCAAGGACATTCCGCATCCACTTGCGTTCGCCCTTCCCATCATCCACACAGGAGAGAACCCACCATATGAGTTCTTGACTCGCCATCCAACTCCCCATGCACAACGACACGACCTATACGTGGCGCAACCTCAATGCCATCGCCTTGCTCTAAACAATACCTTCGTCTTCGCGATCCGACAACATCCGTCATCGCTCTCATCCACATCACCAAACCCTGGAGGCACGTCGCCCATTCCATTCATTCGCCCGACTTCAGCAATGTCAATCACCAATTCCTCGGCCTCCGGGTCGAATCCCAGCACGACAAACGCGTATGCCTCGAAGAAACCAGCGAAACTAGCAATCCAGTCACCAGGTGGCAAAGTCCTGAGGTTGATGCGCAAGGAAGAGAAGCTCCAGAGTACGAGCCAAGCGCTTGAACGAGGGGATGGAGGGACGTGGGAGACGATAATCAAAGTTGGAGAGAGAGGCGTGTGGAGAGGGCTTGTGCTGGCGGATCGGAGTGCGAGGTGGTGTGTTTTTGCGGAGTGGACTTGCGTCTAATAGGAAGCTATTCACAATTGTGATATTAGGGAGGGAGATATCCGTTATTTGAAGACATCAAGCGGGGGATGTTACGGGGAGATTTGTGAGTGTGTTCTGCATTGCATTTGCGTGGCGTATTGTCGGAGGTACAGGAAATCTGGGGGTTGGGATAGGAAAAGGCCCAGTGTATAAAAATATGCATGCGAGTTGGCGTTCTTTTTCTGGTCTATTTGGTTAGAAAGTTGCGGCTATGTAGGACTAGGATTCCTGATTCATCTTCAGACGAGGGGGATGATGAGACGACATCAGATGAATTGAATTGTTTTCATGAATGGTCATGTCCCCTGCCTTGCGGGATCAGCCTCGTTGGTGCCGAATAAAAGAAAATGCAGTACTGTACATGGCCGCAATGATGCAATCCTGAATGCAGCCACTCGCGCTGAAGAATCGGCGCTATTGGCTACCGGGCTGCGGGCTGCGCAAGCTTCATTGCTTGCTTTTCATGCATGTCTCATTTGCTGAAGAACAAGCTCTGAATACAGTACCGTTAATCTTCCCCACACTACGCCATGGGGTGTTCCTCCACCTCACCAGCATCACCCACCTCCTATCTCTTTAATCGTGCGGCCATGCTCGCACCAATATAGACCCCTGGTATATGGGCAGGGACGTACGGAGTAGGGGCTTCAGTGCAAGTCCCTGCAGCACAATCATGTCCCTCAGCGACTCCAGCGATTGCTGTTGGCCGTCGAAACGTCGCACCGCATGCAAGCACCGCGGGCCAACCCTTCCGAGGCTCCCTGCCTCCCTGCTTACCCTCCTCGCCCTCCCCACCCGGTGCTGTTCCTCACTCGTCCTAGCCTGACGCAGCGCACTGCACCTTTCATCAGAGTCTCAGAGAGCCCCGCCAATCAAGTCCGCGCGTCAGGCCGTCGTCAGCGCCGTTTCGGGATTTCCGTCTCAACGTCGCAACGTCACTACCGTGCGGCGCAGTGGAGCTTCGATTCTGAGGGCATCTTCTTCTTTCAACGATATCGCATCGCATTGCATTGCATCGCCAGAGAGGAGGTGGAGATGCGGATCAACGCAACGAGGTAGCCCAGCTGGTCTTTGAGAGAGGAGAGAGATGCGCTTCCAGCTGCCGTGGGAGCGCAGCCGCGCCCGCTATGGGGACCTTATCCCGCCCGCCTCTGCCGCAGCGAAGGATGAGGAGATGAATGATTTTGACGCGGATTTTGACGGGATTGAGGAGGATAGCGAGCGGGAGGAGGAAGAAGAAGAGGCTGAGGGGGCCAGGAGGAGCGTGAAGCCGATGATTTGGATGGTGCTGAGTGTTGTTGCTACGCTGGAGGGGAGGAGGATGTTGAGGGGCGGTTTTGGTGAGTGATGATGGGTTTGTCTGGGATGAGAGGGAGCTCGTGCTAACGATGAATGCAGGATATCGTGAGTTTTTTTCATCATCGCCACCATTTCATTTACATTTGTTAGTGAGCAATGGCTGGAGGAAAGGGCTAATGGGTTCAAAGCATTTTATTACACCTTCCTTGTTCAATTAGCCGCCTACATAATCGTCGCCATCACGGTCCTGCTGGTCAGATTAAAGAACTTCCCGCGCGCGAAACGGAAACCGGAAGAGCAGTATAGTTGGTGGGAGTGGTTTGTCATGGGACTCAGGATCATTGTATCGTCTTGTTTTGCGGGGCCGGCAACCTTGTATGGTGTTAAGGCGCTCATGCTTTATTCGAATTTGCCTGTGTTGGCTATGCTACCGGTACTTATTTTTCAAGGGGATTGAGGAAAATAGCTGATGAGTATAGATCTTGACTTATGCTTGCGACAGCATAAATTTCAGGTTGGCTCACGTTTGCCGCTTGCTGCCTCGGGGACAAAACATCTCTTTCTTGCACTTTCCAAAAGTTATTCTGGTCTTCATCGGCGGCGTGTTGCTGGTTTACCAAGACTACCGTCTTGATATGCAAGCTTTGCATTATGCTTTAGCTAGCATCGGGCTCTTCAGTCTTGCAAAAGTCCTCTCGAGAATTGGTCCGGAGATCGAATCTAAAGGCACCCAATCCTGGGACGGCCCCTTGCACGTTTATTTACTTGCTGGCATTACGCCCCTGATCATGTCCGGCCTCGCTACAGCGAAACACGAGAATCTGGTTATGGTTGGTCATATCACCCAATCTTGGACAATTGTCTACTGGCTACTCAACCTCGGCCCAGCCGTTGTTCTTCATGCTTGTTTCAGCAGCTCCTTGAACTCAGCATACCCGTTCATATCGGACGACCATGTAGGTGGCGCTTTGGAAGAGCCAAGTGAGCCCGCAAGAGAGGCCGTCGCCACCACGCTCCAATCCGGCTTCTGGATCCTCATCATCGGCGTCCTATCACAAGAACACAATTTCATCGACTGGCTCCAAGTCCTCGCCTTCACCCTCATCTACACTGTCTGCGTCGGACCCAAACACATCGGCTACTATCCCCCTCGCGTCCTAAACCTCCTCCTGCGCCTCTTCCGCCGCCGGCCTTTCCCCATCCACTCCGCCCCCTGGCAATTCCCCTTCTTCCTCGCCACAACAACGCTCATTTTCTCCGTCCTCATCAGCACAAACGTCGTGCACTGGGTTGACACAATCGCCTTTGACCGCTCGGTCCGCACCTTCCACGTCCCGGCTGAACCTAACCTGGATCAGATCTACCGCCCGCCGAGAGTGCATTCTTTTGAAGTGGTGATCGCGCATTCGGCTGGTGACCCAATCGAGGCCATCGAGGCGCTCATGAACATGGTGCATCACCACGGGTCTCTCAATTTCCTCCAACCCCATATCAAACTTTACTCTAAAGACAGCATGTTCAACTCCTCCACGACTATAACAGACACCGCCGACTTCAGAGGTTTCTTCAAAGGCAACCTGACCGTCACGCCGCTCCCTAACGTCGGCGGAGCCACGGCTACCCTCTTGCATCACATCATACACAGCTGGGACTGGCTGCCTGTGCAAACCTTATTCCTCTCCACGAGCACCATCGCCAACAACCCCTCCTCTTTACCCCCGATGAACCAACACCTGTACAAGTACTTCACGCCCATGGCCTCCCCCCTCCCGGACGCCGTCCCAAAAACCGGCTTCCTATCTCTCGGGCCACAAGAAATCTGCAATTCGTGCGAGCGTTGCTTCGACTCTTCCGGGTGGGAGGACTCGTTCCACCTCTTCCCTTCCATGTTCGGCGCTGCGAACACGAAGGAGAAAGTCTGCGAGTCTGTTCTGCTGACGTATGGGAATAATTTCATTGCTTCGGCGGCGCGGATCCGCGGGGTTGACAAGGACGTGTACCAGCTCCTCTACGACGCGCTCGTCAAACCCGATGTCAAGAATTCGTGGGCGCACTCTAAAGAGAAGTTACCGGTCATGCTTAAGGGCGAGAAGATGGGAGAAGGAAGTCGGTGGGGTCAAGGGGGCGTGTATGGGTTTTCCGACTCGTTGGAGAGGCCCTGGTTGGGCTTGACGGTCGAGAGGTTGTGGGGCGTGCTGTTGCAGTGCTCGGAAGGCAGGATTGCGTGGGGGTGTGCGGGGTTCGGGAAGGGGAGGTTGCGTGGCGGGAAGGAGGATTGTGGGTGTATAGAATAGAGGCCCCTCCTTCCCTCCCTCTCTCCCTCTCTCATTGAATTTGGAATTTGGAAAAGTGGTGAGGTGTATTATATAAGCAAGATTGCATGGATGGAGTTCTAGCATTTCGGGAGATTTTTGAGAAGGGGTTGGATAGACGTAAGATGGATGGATGGTTAGTAGAGAAGTCTTGTAAAAGGAGTATAGATGAAGGAAAGAATTCAGAATTCTCTGATTTTTGTTCTCTTACAAGCTCGCGCTTGGTTTTCTCTTTTTAGGGGTTTCTCTTTTCCGGCTTCGTTTCCTTTTCTTTAAGAATGGTGGACTGACTTGAGACTATGATATATCGGAAAGTGGAGAGGGGAAGCAGGAAGGAGGTAGGTGAAAGGCACCCCGTCCAGGCTCGTGGTTGCGGAGCCCAACTGCTGCACGGCTTCCCAAACCCGTCAGAGGCATATCCAAAGTTGCATTAGGGTGGCCATTATATGCGGAGGAAACCCCACAAATACTCCAATTGGACAATCAGGTGCTCAATCTCCCTAGTGTGGGGAGATTTGATTGGAGTTACATGCTGGCCGTTGCGTATAGAGGCCCGTACCCTATTATTCTTAACTAATCTTTAGGTACTTCTTGATATCTTCATCGATTGCGGTCTAATTCAGACGCATAGCAGCTCAGCTTCATCGTTATAATATCCACTACAGGGACGAACCGCGCTGGTCTCCCGACAATCTTTCCTTCAGCCCTGGAATATTTTGGTACTACACAATTTCGCAGGCAGGAGATGGATGCCGGACCCCGCGTCCCGCCAAAGATTTGTATTCTCCATCTGGCACGTGCACAGGAGCATTCTGGTACACCGAATTACGACCTCTCCCGCAAAGCACTGTCCCCGAGGTCTGAACTTGATTTCGGGGTCGGAGCACGACAAGAAATAGATCTGCAAGGCCAAGCGGAGGAGGTTCTGCCTGGGTGGGTTGCGAGGGCTGAGCTTGAAGTACAGAGAGCCATCTATGGAGATAGGTGGCGTAGTACGCTCACCTTCACCCACCCAACACGCAATTTCCAGAAAACCTCGTCAGGTACTCCAGGATTCCCCGGGCCGAGCAATGAAATTGAGATAATACTAAGTACTGACGCTGATAAAGAACGGTTGTTGGGGATTCAGGGTTGAGCGAGAGGGAAGCGGAGACGAAGGCTGAGATGTTGGCTGTGCAGCGGAGGTCGGGGCTAAAGTAAGCAACTATGAAGATCAAACCAGAACGTAGGAAATCGTCTGTTGGAATCAGGGTCTCTGGCAACTTCGTCATTCGTGGCGTAGGGATTGGAAGCAAGGACTTTTGCCTGTTGATCGGCTCTAACAGCAGCGTTGAGGTAGCGAGGTGGTGATTTTACAGGGTAGCCAAGGCTAGAAAGGAGCAGGCTGGGGATTTAAATGGAGAAATGGGGTCTCTATTCAAACATGCTGCACAACACAAAGACGTCATTGGAATGAGGGTTCGAGATAGGAAGGGTGAATTGTGGGGAAACCATCGTCATTCGGAAGATCGATCTGCTCTCTTGGCCTAGAACAGGAAGATTCTTCTTTTCTTCTATCAGCCGTCGGTGCTAATGTGAAGATTTGTCTGACATTGAACTGCTTAATATAACAGATATCCATTGTAGGTATGTTGCAAAGACGAGATCTACTAGCTGGTGGGTTGTATTTACAAGCCGCCTTTGAAAAAAGACCGAGACCGACATCCTTGGCCGACATGGTGAGAGAAAGAGGTGCAAGCGCAACCCTATTCATAAACAGTCGTATCTATATCACGTGTTCTATTAACCCACCTCACAACAGGAATGGCTCAACCGGCTAGAGCTAATGGGGTAAGAATTAGATTACCTGTGCAAGGGCACATTGAAGGAGCGAAGTCCCGATTTTGTTGTTAATGTAAGCAGTTGGCATTTTCGATTCCGCTGATTAGGCATCATTTGCTGCTGAGGTGACATTTCAGGGGTAGCGAGATCCGAAGCAATGCAGGACCTCTAATTTGTGAACGATAAAAATCCCCCATTCTCAATCTCTTATTTATTAAGTTCACTTGCCGGGTTTCAAAGTAGAGTAACTACTCTCCTAATCTATAAATTAGTAGAAGAGAGGACTGTGTCGAGCTATCGACTTGTCGCGCTCGCGTTATATATATGCCTCAGGTGCGCTGGCACAATTATTACCATGAGCCCCATGTGTTCAAGATGCCTGCCATAATGCGGTGGACACTTTTGTAACGCCCGATCCATCAGCGCTTTGTACTCAGTATGCTCTTGGACATACTGTCCCCCCGCCCCAAGTGCAGAATGCATGCATCATCTATTCGACAAAGATTCCCAGTGTCTGCTCTTGTATTACCAATGCGCTGGTGACTACAACGAGCCCTTCAGGTACCAGTAGCACACCATGTAACGTAGTGACAGTCATGTCTATCGGTATGTCTTTTTTCACGCCGTTGCAGTAGAACCAATTGAACTAATAATATCTTCTGGGAATAGTCACTGTTTACGTAAGCCCAACTCCAGTTTGTAAGTCTGAACCTCTCCCAGAGATTGCAACAGCTTGTTCTGTTCCTATGAAAGGATCCCTGACTATGTTATTGGTACTCCAGCCTACTATATCGCGGCTATCGCTCAGCCTACTCTTCTGATGGAGGCTTCGAGAACTGTGCGGACATTGATCCTCCCTGGGGACCATGTCCCCTTCGTTCATGGACCTATACCGATGTGAACAAAATCTCAGTCGACCTCTGTGGTGAGCACACGAACTGCCACACCGGAAACTGGGTCGCGTAAGTCCAACCACAGCCAATTCCATCCTATCTTCTAACAGTAACCTTACCATCCACATTACTCATGCCATAAACCACAGGTGCATGAGTCGCGGACCCGGCGTCCTCTCACAGCCCATCTACGTATGCAGCTGCGGCACGTACCAAGCGATCGCATGGTTCACCAATCCTGGGGAGTTCCTCGACCTCTCGGGCACGCTGCCGATTGTGCCGGGTGTCCAATTTGGGCTGGCGGGATCGTACTCGAAAGCCATGGCGATCCCGTTCTCCCCCGTTGCGTACCCTAACCCCACGTACTACCAGCTCTCGGCGCAGCTGACGGTGGCACCCGGGAAGGCTGGGCTGAGTGCGGTGTTTTTCATAATATTTCGTATACGGGGTTTTGCGTGGATACGGTTAGTTTGCAGAGGCTCGACAATTCTTGCGGGTGCTAGACTAGCCATTGGAGAGCGAGGGTTGATTTCAACTGGACTACTTGAAGCAAAAATAAGTCTATTGGCTATAATTAACGGGAAAGACCAAATATCGATAACCTGGAAATTCAAAATACACTCTCTTCATCCTTTGAAAGTCGTATTTTCTGCAAGTGCTTCCGGGTCAGGAAAAGGGGCTTAAGCGAGGAACTTCTCGCTAGAACTAGAGCTAAGTGACGAGCGAACTGCATTCCACCGAGTAAATCCATCAAGTTCGAGATAATTGGGGGATGCATCCCCTCCTCTTTGCACTCCAATTATTAGTATCCAAGCCTATTAAGACCTGAAACCCCGATTACAATTTCGTCCGTGATTTCGTCCGCGACTTCATCCCAGGCTCGGCATTGATTATTGGATCGCTAAGTTTTTAGGCGCGTTTGCCTATAAATTTAGGAGATAAACGCTAGAAAATTAGCAATGAGCTTTTTGGATTGCAAAGTCGTGAAATTGCGATTTTCAAAAATAAAGAGCTATTTATCTAAACGTAGATCGTTTTACAAACTTATTTAAACTTAATTATTATAAATATTTAGCTCAAATTTCCGTTCAAAAAATAAAGGTTAGAAATTAATAAATAATAATTAAAATTTGAGGCAATGATTGATTGTAATCGGTTAGTAATCGTTCCGAGCCTGTTTCATCCGATCGGACCAAGGTTATTTTTCCATGCCGTAGATCCAGGATGTATTTGCAAGCAAGACAGAATAACGATGGCTGAGAATTTTGGTGGAGATACACCAAGGCATAGATATTCATGCATTTGTCTGTTCGTCCATTGTTTCGTCCGGCTGTGATGTTGCCTCGACTTTCTTCGCTCCTCAGATTCGGGATTAGAGATCTTGTTTCTTGGTCACCTTTGGCTTCTGCTACTTAGCTATGCACCACTTCCCGCCTTGAATCTTCAAACTCGTCTCTGTTATCCTCCACTCTTCAGATTCTACCTGAACTATCCAGCACAACGACCAGAAGCAGATACTATCAATCACTCCGTTACAGATTGCTCAGCATGGGTTGGTTTGCTTCATTCCTCTACTCACAGCTGTTTGTCAATCTGCCTGCGCCCACTAAAGATTTTACCGGCCAAACAATCATAGTAACTGGCTCGAACACTGGTCTCGGACTCGAAGCAGCCCGACGCCTCTGCCACCTCAACGCCACGTTCATCATCCTCGCTGTCCGTAACCAAGCCAAGGGCGAATTAGCAAAGCAGTCTATCCTCACAAGCACTGGCAATTCCAACACCAGGATCGAGGTATGGGACCTTGACATGCAGTCGTACGACTCCATCAGAACGTTTTGCACCAGAGCCAACGACCTTACTCGACTCGATGCCGTGCTAGAGAATGCAGGCATATTGACTAAATACTTCAAAATGGTGGCAGGGTATGAGTCAACCATCACCACAAACGTCATTGGCACCTTCCTCCTGGCCATTGGCTTATTACCAAAGCTGAGGCAGTCAACCGCGAAAGACAAAATGCAAGCAAGACTTTCCATCGTGGCCTCTGACTTGCATTTCATTGCAAAATTCGCAGAAGGCCTGCGTAAGGATATTTTCGCGGCTTTGAACGATGAGAAGAAGTCAGAGATGGGGATGGAAAGGTTAGTGTCTTTTCACGACACAAGCTATTCTCCTGCTAATACTCCTCGCACAGATATGCTGTATCAAAGCTTATTCAAGTCTTCGCGGTGCACGAGATTGCCTCCCGTATTACTCATGATCCCAAGTCGTCATCGCCGAGTGTGATCATCAACTGCATGACGCCTGGAGCTTGTAGGTCGGACTTTGACCGCGAATCTACAGGCATTGGGAGAATTATGAGCATCTTCATGAATATGTTAGTTGCACGCACTACAGAAGCAGGAAGTAGAACCCTTGTGGCTGGGCTCGCTGCTGGTGAAGAAAGCCACGGGAGGTACATGGCAGATTGCCGAGTTGCAGAGTACGAGATTTCCCGCTGTTTGTATTTATTGCATAGTAGTAAGGGACAGTGATTGCATCGATGGTTGTCTGATTAGGAGTCTAGAAAGGAGAGCCTCTGATCTAGCTAAGTAAAGGGGGCTGCTTAGTAAGCTGAGCTAAGCTCCCTGAACTGCAACAGTATTCTTAATGGATAAATAGAGGTGCTAACTAGTGCTTAGGCCAGGTCTCATGGTTCGAGGCTCTGACGGAGTGGCCCTGCAGCAGAAAATTTGGGATCAGCTTGTTCGTCAATTGGAAGCTATTCAACCTGGTATTTCTCAAAACATTTGACTTCAATGCAGTGTGGAGATGAGAGTGTGGATCAAATTGGTTAAAAAGTTGAGTCTTGGCCGTCTCCAGGTGTTTATCTGTTGTTAGAAGATCGTTGCTACTGTAACTAGAGAGATGCCTTAAGTATAGTATACATAAATTGCTTACTTTATCTTGACCAGATATGTATAAGGCATGGCCGCGCCAATCGTCGCAAGAACAATGAATGTGTGTTGGAGCGAGTGTATACTTTTCAGCTAGCGAGAGAAGAAAGGAAGAAAGCAAGACGGCGGTATAACTAAGCGGCGGTCAGGAGTTGGGAATCTTTATGACCAAGTGCCATCTAGAACTAAGCTAGGCACAACTCCTTGCACCCAAGTCATCTGAAATTTTTCGGGGTCGATATGTCCAAGATTGTGGGCGATATCAAACTCTGGAGAAACCCTTTCAATTTGCACGTTAGCTCCGACTGACCAATCGAGTTAGGTAGCAGCGTTGGAGTATGGCCCAGTACCACGTGCTTATTAGTGCATAAATAAGCAACATGCCACCTTTTAGAGCATAAGCGCTCTTGAAAGTACTAATGTAATTAATCGATCATCGATTGTAGTTACCAAACCACCATTCAAACCGACAAAGAGGTCAACTTGTTGAATCACCTCCGAATCCAGGATCCGGGTCCCATTCCTGATAAGCAAGATGCCTTCATCTATTATTTTCATCATTGCCTGCAAGCCCAAATGTGGGCACGAGGGAAGAAGGTTCGAATCCAACATACAATAGACACTTTGAAATATGGACGAACACTTCAATAGCGTTCTTAGTTTCTCGAAGCCTAGCAGTCTCCTGACGAATAGGGGCTCGAGAGGGCGAAGGGAGGCTGACTAAGCTCTCGATTTTTCCGATTTTCTAAAATTGGCGACTTGACGACAATCTCATCATCTCCTTCTCTACCAACCACCTATTTTTACTAATGGACCCCAACTATTCAAAATGGAATCCAGCCCAAGGAATCAAGGTGAACCCAGTCGCAAGCGCAGGAGGAGGTCCAGCCTGTCCGGGACACAGGCAAGCAACTCTGCAAGTCCACATACCGAACTGGGCCAAATGAGGTCCGACAATGTCACGGGTTCGACGAGCTTTGTGGGAAGTGCAAGTGGTATCTATTTCGTGCGAACAGTTCGAGCTGCTCTGGCTAAGAATCTCAACAATGGGAACGAAGTAGTGAGTGACATGGTTCCTGGAGAAGATGATCAAGTTCATCCGGACAGCCCGCCCAATTCCCTTTGGAATCGCGACGAAGTCTCTTTCGGCATCGCAGACCAGAGTCAAGATACTTCTTCAATCACCTTTGATAATCTCGTCCGCTGGAGCGAATCGTATTTCGATATCTGGCATCCGATTTTACCTTTTCTCCACGCACCCAGCATTCTGGAACTATTCGAGAAGGTTGCTTCACACGGGCTTTCGCATTTGAATAGTATCGAAATCATCATCGTACGTTCAGCACTATCCACATCTGTCGCCGACAGAAAGCAGCTCCCTCCGGATTGCGGAAACCTCGTTCCTTCCGCCTTCATTTTCAACTCGATCGAAGAAGCAGTGTCCTGTCTATCTCCCATTCTGCTACAGCCATCAACAATCTCTAGCATACAGGCCGCCGTGGGCATTCAAGTGTTTCTTCTTTCAATGTTGCGTCTCAACACGGCATCAAGATTTAGTGGACTCATTATTCAGATCGCGTTTCATCTGGGGCTTCATCGATGCCCAACAAGATACAAGCAGTTCTCAAAATCCGAAGCAGATATGCGTCGAAGAGTGTTCTGGTCGATATACTCCCTCGAGAGATTTCTAGCACAGTCTTTAGGGCTTCCACTAAGCTTGAAAGATGACGACATTGATGTTTGTCACCCTCAAGATGAGGTCCACCTTGAAGATGATGAGCGTGCGAAGATCACTGAGCCTTGTGGTACGATCGCTCCTTTCCACTGTAGCTTTCACCTCTGATATATCGCACTAGATGTCACGCTCTTCCTTCTCCCGGAATTTCTTGCCCGCAATAGTCAAATCAAAGGTTTGATCCTCGAGCTTCGACACAAGAATGTCAACCTTCGAGTTACAGATCCAGACGAAGTCGCCCATATTGATTCTGAAATCTCTCGGTGGTGGAATGACGTTCAAGATTTTATTGAACCTATATCTATGGACGATGGCGATTTGCCTGGTTCAGAGATCAAAACCACTGTTCCTCTAAGACCGTTTCACCGGCTTCTGCTCATAGTGCAGAAGCACGAGGCAGTCATCCTCCTGAACCGCCCTGTCATCACTTCTGGTAGCAGCTTCGCAATAGCTGCTGCCATGCAGAAGTGTATTGGAGCATCGAAAGCCATTATCTCAAGCGTTTTTCAGCACATGCAAGAGAGTATAAGACATGAAGGATCGAGGGATGGCCGGATCCAGTGTCCGCTGTTCTGGCCAGGCTTTACTTGGTGTGTCTGGATGAGGTACCAGATCTCCACATGCCCCGAGTATGACCTGTGACTGACAACTTGGGTAATAGCGGCCTTATTATATTGTACGCCGCCTCTGATGGATGTTATTCAGTCCCAGTGGCTGAAAGGTGGGTCTTATCAGTTGCTCATAGTGACATGCTAATATTTATTAGAGAAGCCAACCGATGCATCCGAATCCTAGAAAATATCTCACTGCGGGGTGGCTTCTGGCCTGGAGCATGCGCAGCCGCCATCAGAGACCTACAGCAAGCATTGCAGAAGAAAGTCAAAACCGATGTCTCGGGAGCACGGGGCGAAAGTTTATCTAGACGTTATGAGCCGCCTCGACCATTGAACGGGTTGAACCAAGCAAGGGCCCAACTTCCTCGCCAGAACGGTCATATCCCACCACCTCCAAACCCTTCCTTCCAACGGACTTCAAGAGGTTATTCCCAACCTCGGGATCATCATCCCCCCAACACAGCAAATTCGGCCCAAGAGTCAAGCTTGGATCTTTCAACAAATAGAACATCTAATTCTCGGACACATCCCGCCTCACCCTCGCAGAATGCACTACCATTCAACTACGCTTGGCCCGGCGTCGATGGGGGACTACTTGAAGTGGACAATCAGTTCAATGGATTCGATGACATTTTTCAACTCATTGACGTGCCATTCCATCTCAACGAACACAACTCCCAGACAGCGTGGTAAAGTAATTACAAGCCTGCAAGTGCAAATGATACGCCTTTGCTCACGTTTCCTTTCAGCTCCTCCACGGCAACTTTCAGCAACTTCGTCTCATAATCCGACAATGGCCCAAGAGGATATGCCTTCACAGCACCAGCTCGCCCAAATTCCACAGGCACCGCAAAATAATCTACACTTAGCTCTGCCGCGATCTCCTTCCCGCCTGGTACGCCTGGAAGATACAAGTAAGTCTCTTCGATCACCTTACTTTCGCCGCTCATCGCCTTCAATATTGAGCTCACAAATCTATAGAGTCAACTGCTTTGTCCCAACTAATTGTGGGAGCCGGTCTTACCTAAATCCGGCATAAGCCATGCAAGTAGTTGCAGACCCTGCTCCAGCCTTAGCCTGCACAATCTCATCGCCGCCAAATTGGACTCCTAAAACTTCGTCAGCTCAAATTAAACGTCTTCCCCATTTAAGACTTACTATAAGTCACCGCATCTCTCTTCTCTTCCGTCTGCTTGACAGCTGGGACACATTGGCTAAGCAACGGCAATATAGTTGCCCCACTGTGACCCCCCACAACCGGAATTTTCAGTGCCTTTGGATCAGGGAGATCTAGTGCCTGTTGAACGAAAGTTGAGGCACGAACGACATCGAGAGTTGTAACGCCGAATACTTTCGCTGGGTTGAAGACATTGTGTTTCTTCAGCGTCTCAACGGCAATTGGGAGCGTGCTGTTTACAGGGTTGGTAATGATCAGCACATATGCATTCGGGCAGGTTTTCGCGATTCCTATCACAAGGTTTTGGATTACGCCGGCGTTCACTTTAAAGAGATCTGTGAAGTCGTGAGACCACGCTCGTCAATGATTCTGGTCTTTTCTTACCATCGCGAGTCATTCCGGGCTTTCGTGCAATACCTAAACAGAATTTCAGCAAATTCTCGAGAAGATAGAGCAGGAGATTTCTTACCAGCTGGGATCACAACGATATCTGCTCCTGCAAGCGCTTTCTTCAAGCCGTCGTTGTCGGGCAGGAACCCGGTGACTTTTGAGGGGGTGTCGATGTGGTTCAGATCGATAGCCACTCCAGGAGCGTGGACAATGTCGTACAGAGACAGCTCTGTCACTAAAGGACTCTGCTTATGGCTTAGTCTGGTTTCGACATGTTGAGGTCACGAGAGGATTTACCATCTTAAGCAGAAGACTGAGTGGTGAGCCGATCTGTCCGGCTGCTCCAAGAACTGCTACTTTCGGCATGTTTGGATGTTTGGTGGAGTGGAAATTATTGTGAGACTTCGGATGGTCAAGTCAAGTGATTTACAACTTTGAAGACGCTATGGACTTGTTGTGTTGTTTTTATCTCAATGGAGAAAAAACCTACGTCGTAGTCGATCCTCCGTAGATCTCCGAGTTCGCATCCCCGCCGGCAAACGTTCCCCGGGTAGCTTTTAGTCTGCGGAGAGCAGCTAATTCGTGATCGTCTCAGTCTTTATTGCGCTTTTGGAGATTGGGATGGGTGTGTGAGAAAAATCTGACGTGGGGAAGTGGCTAGATTTTGAACATCAAGTGGCTCGAGTTCATTCGCATCATGAGTTCTAAACTCTTCTTGTTCGTTATTGTGCACAAGAATTATCAGAAAACGTTAAAGCATTTCAATTTGTCCAAGAATGGATATGAACAAATGAGAGGAATATCATGAACCTCAACCCATCAATGTCCATTCGTCAGTGCCCCAATTTTCTCAAGCTGTTCAGCCACAACTGTCAACAGCGACTCCCCCAAACATCCCCTCCTCGCATTCTCCATCGCCGAAGTCTCCATCTTTGAAAGAGTCTCCGTAGTATGAGTACCCAAGTGCGGTATCAACAAAGCACGGCTATTCTTCACCAGGATTTGGTTGATCTCAGGCTCCCGCTCATACACATCCAACCCCACGGCCGCGATCTTTCCCGCTTCCAAGGCAGCAGCCATAGCAACTTCGTCAATAACTGCACCACGCGCTGTATTCACGATAACCACACCATCTTTCATCTTCTGGATCTCCTGTTCGCCAATCAAGTGCTTAGTCTTTGAATTCAGCGGCACATGAACAGAGATGATATCACTCTCCCCAAGCAACCTCCCAAGTGACACATACTCTGCACCAGCAGCATCATCCTCACTCAGTTTGTTCCGATTGTGATAAATCGTTTTCATCCCAAAAGGCTCCACACGTCTTTTCACTGCTCTGCCGATCCGCCCCATTCCCAGAACTCCGAGTGTCTTGCCTTGAGGATCACGTCCGAAATCTATTCCTGTCTTGAAGTTGCCGTTTCGAAGGGAGAAGATTGCTGGATTGAGTTGCCGCAAGGCACCAAGCAGGAGAAAAATGGCGAGGTCGGCGGTCGCGTCCGTGACAGGGTCTGGGGCATTTGTTACTTTGATGCCGCGGGCTGTGCAGGCTTGGATGTCTATGTTGTCGTATCCTACAGTTTATTAATGCATGAATAAATGGATTTGGCAGAGATGTGTAAAATTACCAGCGCCGTTATGGCAAATGAATTTCAGGGATGGTGGAAGATGCTGGATTAACTCTTTGTCAAATTTTCCTGCTAGCTTTGTGGAGAATTAGAACTTGTAGGATGTTTTGGGAATGGAAGGACGGACTGCGTAGCTAGAAGAGGTGCTGTAGATAGCTGTGATGTTATTATATTTTCCTTTGAAGTCTTGGAAGAGCTCCGCTCTGCTCTTGCTGCTGAGGAGTTCTGGTTGGGTTACTGAAGATAAGTTTTTGTATACCGCATGTGCATGGCGGACTGGATTGAAGAAAAGGATGCGGGGCTTGGAAATCATGATGGATGGATTTGAGACCGCAAATGCTGATTGTTTAGGATGAGGAATTGTGTTGTCAAACTCACTGAAGAAACACATGGCACGTGGGAGTATGTAAAAGATTCATGGCCCATGTAGGTAATCACATACATACAAAGGTGACTGCGATGCTTCTATGATGTTTTGGGAATAGCGGCGGAATAAAGAAGCCCGCAGTGGCGGAACCGGCTAGCCCACCCCGCCAGGAGCCAAGCCGCGCACTTCTCAATAACCAGCGGAGAAACAATATATCTGGAGAGAGAACGCCGTTTTCCCCGTGTGCTGTACCCGTGTCTATCCTACTGATCGACCCCCAGCGGCAGACCATTACTCCGATTGAGCCGAGGCCTGGCTCGCGAAGTACCTCTTTTAGATCGAAAGGGAGTCCTTCATCACATGCTATGTCAGAGACTCAAGGCGGATCTTGCGAATCATGCAAGAGGAAAAAGTGCAAAGTAAGTACCGATCACGTTTCGTATGTTGAAAGTATTAACCAATTACTTAATAGTGTGATCGAAAGCTGTACGAATGCGATACCAGAGTTTGTAGCGCTAGTGCTGATTTGCTTGTCTCTAGACCTATTTGTGGACAGTGTGCTTCCTCACCACAACTTTGCAAATACACCGAGAATAATAAGAGGTGGGGGTTTGTTGTAATTCTCATTCATTCGTATACTGAAGTGGTTAGGGGGATACCCGGAGGCTATCTCGGGGCTTTGGAAACCCGGCTGAATGAAACCGAGATAGCACTCTACAACGCTCTGTGCGAGCTTCGAAAACTCAAATCAGAGAGTGCGTTTACCGACCACCCCGACTTGTCCGAACCTCTGCAATCTCGTCAGACAGATGGAAACAAGTATTCTCGGATGAACGAGTGGGTTCGGTACCCTCTGAAAAGGTCGGAGGAACTTGAAACTTGGTGGAATTCAGTGGACAAAGACAAGCTACTTGAAGGTAGGGAACAAAAGGCTTAGGCTCTCTCACCTGCACTTGCCATTGACACTAAGCAGATACGAGGGAAGAGCAACCTGATCTAAATATGCTCTTTCGCAATGAAGAACCTTTGGACCTTCCTAATGCTGGAATTCAATACCAACAGCAAGAACGACCACTACCCGAAGCTCCTCATTGCTACCAATCTCCAGTTGCAATTTCTTTTGGCTTGGCAGGTCAACATACAGTTCATGATTTTCGGGAAAATTTCCGGCCTGGGATAACAGCTCCAGGAGAACTAACAAGCGACCGGGGGGTACCTTCATCACACAATACGAGAATACAGCCTTTGGGACACCCAGATACTACATATGATTTAAGTTCAATTCAAGGCCAAGTCGGGAACTGGACCAGTGCTTCAGCAGGAGGGGGCTTGAACCCGGAGGGTGCGAGAGTGGTTGGCGCTGAAACGAATCGTTCAAAAGAACTGTCTTCTAGGATGAGATATAAGTATTATTGAATCAATATAATTGGGATTGTTGCGATAGAGGGACTGGTTCAGAGTGAAAATACCTTCCAAGTCAAGTGAAAGTGATCACCTGATCGGTTCAATTTGCTGAAAATGCTTTAGTCAGAGCTGACAACCCTTTGCTCCTCACATTTCAGTTAATTAAACAAGTCAGATATGGCATGTCTGAGAAATCGGTTCCGGGCTTCGTTTCCCGGACCTCCGCTGCTAGCAGCCTTTGAGGAACCTTAGCGTCCGACAGAACTAGAGAACGGGCAAGAGCCCGGCGCGCAACACTTTCCGTCAATCCCATCATTAAACGGTTTTAAATTTAAAAGTTTCAAGTCCGGGGACATATCCTCATTCTTATCTATCTGCTGCACACTATTTACCTCCCCATCAGCTCTCATATTTCTGTATCTCTTCCATCAAGTATCGGTCCATCCTCCCCAGTGCAAAGAAACACCTAGCACTATCAAATTCTTACAGATCACCACTTCAATTGAGTCAAAAATGTCAAAATCGGTGGCAAAACCAACAAAAAGTCGCAACTACAAAGTTGCATCGATTCCCGCTGATGGAATTGGCCCGGAAGTTGTGAGCGCTGCCATTGAAGTTGTCCAGAAGCTCGCAAAGATATCGAAAACCTTCACGATCGAGTTTGAACATATTCCATGGGGCACCGCGTACTACAAGCAACATGGCAAATATGTGGACGACAATGTGTTAGAAGTCTTGAGACGGTATAACGCTATTTTGTTCGGGTCCGTTGGAGCACCAGGTAAGGTTACTCTTATAACGATTGGGTACCCAATTATTGACTTGCAATACAGATGTTCCAGATCATATCTCTCTGTGGGGCCTTTTGCTGGCTATCCGGGGACCGCTGCAGTTGTATGCCAATGTTCGACCAGTGCGGACATTTCCTGGGACGTTGTCGCGTCTTCGCGATACCAAGTCTGGAGCTCCAGAAATTGATTGGGTTTTGGTACGCGAAAACACAGAAGGCGAATACTCTGGCCATGGTGGGAGATCGCATCGAGGTCAAAAATGGGAAGTTGCAACTGAGGTTGCTATATTCACCTACGTTGGCATCGAACGAATTATGAGATTCGCCTTTTCAACGGCTCAAGCTCGCCCCAAGAAGCTCCTTACCGTCGTCACCAAGAGCAACAGTATGCGGAACGGCATGGTCCTTTGGGACGAAGTTGCTCTCGAAGTATCTCGCGATTTCCCTGACATCAAGTGGGACAAAATGCTCGTCGATGCCATGACTGTGAGAATGGTCAACTCGCCAGGATCTTTAGACACAATTGTTGGGACGAACCTTCATATGGACATCTTGAGCGATTTGGCGGCTGCTTTGGCAGGCAGTCTCGGTATTGCTCCATCAAGCAATCTGGATCCCACAAGGAAGAATCCCAGTCTTTTTGAACCAGTCCACGGCAGTGCATTTGACATCACTGGTAAAGGGGTTGCAAACCCGGTAGCGACTATTTGGAGCACAGCGGAAATGTTGGGATGGCTCGGGGAAGGTGAGGCTAAAGACACATTAATGCAAGCGATCGAGAATGTTTGTAGTGCGGGAGTTTTGACGGCGGACCTTGGAGGGACCGCAAATACGAAAGAGGTTACACGAGCTATCTGTGAGGAATTGGAGAAATTGGGAAGTCGGAAATGATGAATTATTCATTGACGTATTTGGGAACCAAATCAATTTATCGACTTATGAATGCGCCTCCTTGTGGAATTTGAGTAAATCGGGTATATTTCTTGAACTTTGCAACGAGAGGATTGACAAAGGTGTGCAGGGAGAAATTATGGAAGTCATCAAGGCAGTGGGCGTGAGGTGGCTTTGCTTCCCAGAAGGAGTTCCACCTACTTTGAAAAGCCTAAGGCTTGGGAAATTGCCAAGTTTAAAGGATCTCATGTTTATTCAATCACTTTCAATCACTTTCTTGATGGATTTTATAAATCATATAAATTGGGGGACCCTTGAGCCACTATGCTCGTTCGAGTTACCTCCTTGTAAATGACGGAGAAGGGTTGAGAAGGTACTACTCCTCCTGGTTTTTCTCAACGTGAGAACCGCCCATCACCTTTTCATCCATGTTCTCTACGTCTGCCAGCACACTTCGTGGAAGGCTTCTGGCCGCTGAAGTTACTTGCCACCAGTGTTCCGGCTCTGAGAAGACCCTGTCCATCTCTTCCAAAGACCGTCCATTTGTTTCAGGGAACAGAAAATATACCATCGGAGCTACAGCGATTCCGGTGCATGCATACACGATGTAATACCTGTACCCGATACTTGTAAACGCAATCGGAGTGATCTCCGCAATGACGAAATTGAACAGCCAGTGAGAGGATGTACCGATGGCTGAGAGATGGATCCGCAGCTCCTGGGGCGCAATTTCCGTCCCGTACAAGAAGTTGGCACCGAGAAAACCAAGCGGGAAGAAAAACATGAACATGAACAGGAAGAAAGTCGCCGCTGCGCCGGCACCGGAGTGCTGAATTTGAGACACCGTGATTGCTAAACACATCATGGATGCACCCATTCCAAACCCAGCTATCATGAACAAGGGTTTACGGCCAGCGCGATCGACAAAATAATATGCCAGCGAAGCAGCCAAGATCTTCCAAGTCAGCAGTCCTGCTGCAAGGACGGAAGCTTGCTGTGGACCGAACCCGAGAGATTGGCGAAAGATTGTCGTGCCGTAATAAGTGATTACGTTTGCCCCTGTTTATTTTTGTAAGAACTTGATAATGCTGCAAACTTTCGAAGGATTTCTTACCAGTCATTTGAGCGCAAAAATTGATGAGAATAGAGAGAACAGTGCGATACAGGAGTCTCTGTCGACCCGGCTTGAAAAGATCCAAGAAGCCCTGCTCTCGAGCTGATTGTCTAGCATAAGCGTCTTGAAGGCACTGCAGCTCGACAGCAACATGCTCAGACTCGACGTTTGTATCCTCAAGGATAGTGAGAACTGTCTTTGCCTCATCCAACTTTCCCTTTTGTACAAGCCATCGAGGCGATTCCGGAAACAAAAAGGCGGATGAGCAGATGAGCGCACAGAAGATGAGTGGCAAGGCGAGCGGCAACCTCCAGCAGACCGAGTTTTTTTGGTGGAAAGACAACCCAAAGTTGACCCAACTTGCTAGTGCTATACCACTTGCAATGAAAATGCCAAGCACTACAACGTTCTTTCCACGGTTCTTGGGTTTAGAACATTCCGCTTGCCAGACTGGGATCACTGCATTAACTCCTCCAACTCCAATGCCAGATATGATACGACCGATCACCAATTGGGCGAGATTGAACGAAGATGCTTGAAGAGTTAAACCGATGGCAGCGATTATAGCGAAAGTAACGAGAGCTCGACGGCGACCAAGCGGATTTCCGACCGAGATAGAAGCTAGAGCTCCGATCAGACATCCAAGGGTGTAAATTGCTACGACGGTTCCTTTTCAAGGTTAGCTACATGGACAAAAGTTAGAAGCTCAGACTTGTTTGCCTTGAATACGAGCATTCTCTGCTTTCAAAGCTCCTGTGGTGTTTGTTGTGTCGATACGAGGGAAGTATTTGGTAAAAGAGGCAAAACCGAGTGTTCCTCCGATTGCAGACCTATCATCAAATTAGCAACGTATTTCTTTGGGGAAGGGAGAGCGAGGAGCGAGCCGGGTGTATGAAAAATCTCCCCGACGAGTGAGGTAAGGAGCTCGGGATAGGATAAAGAAATAGGTTGGTTACTGATTGTACCCGAAGAGCAGAAATGATGGAACAACAACAAGGAGGATTCTAACTCTGCCGAGAGTCTCTCCTCGGAGACCTAGGTATTTCGCCATTGTGTGACAACGCGAGGGTTATTGCCTTTAACAAAATAATTCAAAAGGTGTGTTGGAAAGAGGAAGGGGAATGAAGGTCAATTGAAGTGAGATTCAACTGCCAGTAAATCCGATGGCAATCAATTATTACTGGCGATTTCCCCCTCCTTTTCAGTTCTCATCGTAGCAAGCATCTTCTGGCGATTGGTAAGGAACAAAACCCGGGGAACATTCCCCACAGCTTTATTGCCTGCGGCCGACGATGTCTAATGAACTCCATCTTTGTGGATTCTCCAGATTTCCCCCGCGAGGAGGTTTCCGGGTTTCGATGAGGCGGTGGGTGGAATGTTTCTCCGTGCGGGGATGGCCCTGTCAAATCGGCGGTCATCCACACTTCAAATGGACTGCACCTCAGCGTGTGCCGAACTATGATCTATTATGAATTCCTGGGGTTCAATTTCGTCGCATATGCTTCGCTGTGTTTTGTCCTGCTGAAACCTGCAGTTTTCGCTCAAGGGAAAATCTTACCCTAAGTAGCCCAAAGCCTCTAAATGACGGCTAGATTTGCAATCGAAAAGAGTTCAATGCAAAAACTAACAATACGGCAGCTTTTTATTAGCTATGCGATAGGGCACGTGGGCCTTTTGCCATGCTCGAAAATTGGAAGTGTTTGACATGAAATGGAAATGGGTATAACACAATCGACAAAACCAAGAAACGCCAATATAATTCAAAAATGCTGACGGCCTGGCAAGCGGGTGAGTTGTAATCATTTGTTATTGATATAGGCAGAAAGGTGCCATGCCGCCTCTAATGCTGCCCACCCTGTGTCTCCTCAAAAGCAGCAATACTTCCCGCCGCCCTGGGAACATGCACGATCCCAACACCATCCACAACCCTATCCTCTGCCTGTACCTTCGTAACTGTGCTCCCAAGGATGCCCCATCCCCCACCACCAGGAGTGTGAATAACACATCTGTCGCCAGCCTGCATCTGCACCATATTCTTCGGCCCCATGCTCACCCACCTTTCTGTGCCGTCTAGGTTCTTCTTAACCCAGTAATTCGCACCCTTCCCGCCTTCACCACCACCCTCAATCCCATATGGAGCAATGACCCTCCTCTCAGTAATAACACTAAATTTCAATGGCGCCCGACATTCAATATCCCTCACCACACCGTCCCCTCCGTTATGTACACCCTTCCCACCACTACCGCCTCTGATGGAAAATTCACGGAGGATTACAGGATACCTCTTCTCTAGACTTTCCGGATCAGTGATGCGCGTATTCGTCATGTGAACCGCCACCGCGTTTGCTCCATGCTGGCGTGATGTGGCACCAGAGCCACCTGCAATCGTCTCTCCAAACGCGTAGGCAGAGCCTGGAAGTGGGTTCCCATCAGCATCAGACCCGCCGGAGCCAAAGAAACCAAGGCAGTTCATGCATCCCTGGCTAGCGGCCGCTGCGGAGAAAGCGCGGAGAATAACATCTACAACGCGCTGAGAAGTTTGAGTATTCCCAGCACACACAGCCGGCCCAGCTGAGGGGTTCAAGAAGCTTCCTTGAGGGAGGATGACGCTGATAGGAGCTAGACAGCCTTGGTTCATGGGGATGTCTGAGCCAATGAGGAGGCGCAGGGAGTAGATAATGGCGGAGTAAGTGATTGCAGGGGGTGCGTTGAGATTACTTAACATTTCGCAACCGGTGCCTGTGAAGTCAAAGACTGCGGTTCCGTCTTCTGATATCGATACGTCAAGGTGGATTTCGGAGCCGTTGTCCATGGAATCGACTGCTGATAGTTTGGGGCCGAGAGTCTTAAGTGCTTGCGAGAGGTATGATCGGACGGCGATCTCGGCGTTGTTCTGGATGGCGAGCATATAGAGTTGCACTACTTCTTGAGTATACTCGCTCATCAAAGCTTGGATGAGCGTCGCGCCTTTGTTATTGGCTGCTACTTGTGCTTTGAGATCTGAAATATTGTCTGAGAGTCTTCGGCTTCCGTTGCAACCGGGATACTTGGCTGGCTCAAGGAGAACTTTGATGATGCCTTCCTCGTCGAAATAGTCATTCTCGATGAGTTTGAAAGAGCGCATCTGAGCACCTTCTTGCCAAAGCTCGGTCGATTCGGGAGGCATGGATGTCCCGTTGTACCCGCCAATGTCGGTGTGATGACCACGGGCTGCAACATAAAATGCTACTTGTCGATCGTCTCCAAAGATAGGAGTGATGACTGTGATATCGGGGAGGTGGGTGCCTCCGCTCTCCGGATGATTCGAGCACAGTACATCCCCGGGTTTCAGCTGACCTTTGTAGAGCTCATGCTGGTATTGGACAGCGTAGCTCATGGAGCCAAGATGTACGGGAATGTGTGGAGCATTGGCAACGAGTCCTGCATCTGGCCCAAAGATGGCGCATGAGAAGTCAAGTCGCTCTTTTATGTTCAGTGAGACGGCAGTCTTCTGAAGTGTTCTTCCCATCTGTTCTGCAATGCTCATAAATCTGTGACCAAACACAGATAATTGTATGGGATCTACTGTGAGTGATGCATGGGCGGTGCTAGTCTTTGACGCGTTGATTTCAATCACGACGTGGGATGTGAGGATTCGGGCTTCGGCTCCTGGAATTATTACCAAGGTCTGAGTTTTATCGATGATGACTGCCGGGCCGATAATTGACATGCCAGGAGAAAGCTTCTCTAGCATGTAGAGGGGTGTCGCCTGCATGCCTCCGGATTTGAAGTACACTGATGTCTGAAGCGTATTAGTCATGTGAGATGCCTATCAAAACGGAAAGCTCACCTCCTTCTCAACCAGAGATTCGAGTACCGGCCTGAACTTCATGTTGGCTAGCTCTTCTCCCAGACCCTGGCCATCTTCATCAGTCGTGCCACTTTTCCCAATGCCTCTAACACGGACATCATCAACCAAGATTGATCTCGCGGCTGGGAAGACGAAACTGAACTCCCTCAAATGAATGCGTAGAAATTCGGCCTCGTAGTCTCCGTCTGCTGGCCTCAAAACCATCATAGCTGTCTCGGTCCCTTGGTATCTCATGTTCAAGTAGCATTCGTATTCAATATCTTCCTCCAAGATCCCTTGTTGACGAAGTTGAGTAGAAACTTTCTTCTTCAACCCTTCAACTCGTTGGCTCAATATATTGAGGGACTCGCCATTATAGAATTCACTTGTTGGCTCCTGCTCTTCGTGAACGACATCCGCTAGCGCCATGCCGTAGGCTGAGAGAATGCTGGAATATTTGTGAATGATGACTGTTTGGATTCCGAGCTTGAGAGCAATTTCACAAGCATGTTGGCCGCCTGCACCACCGAAGACGCCAAGTCGATGCTTGCTGATTTCATAACCCTTGCCTTCCGTCAGGGATCGGATCGGCCGACACATGGCTTCGTTGGCAACATCAAGGTATCCATACGCAATTTCTTCTGGGCTCATAGACTTGCCAGTCTCTGCGTTGATAGATTTTGCCAACTCGACGAATTTTCCAGCGACAACATCAGCGTCTAGCGCCTCCTTCTCGCTCCTCCCAAAGATCTTTGGAAAATAATCTGGCACGAGCCGGCCCAGGAACAAATTGGCATCGGTCACTGTCAATGGACCCCCTTTTCGATAGCTTGCAGGACCTGGATGGGAAGATGCACTTTCTGGCCCGACAGCAAACAGTCCATTTCGCCAGAACAGAATGGAGCCGCCTCCAGCAGCAACAGTGTTGATGTCGAGTTGCGGGCTTTGTATCGTCACTCCCGCTGTGGTGCTTTCGAATACATGCTCGAATGTACCACCGAATCTTGACACGTCTGTTGACGTACCACCCATGTCAAAGCAGACTATCGGAGTTTTACTCGTAGCCTCGTAGCAAGTGCGGGCACAGCCAACAACGCCACCTTTGGTAGTGATCAGCAAAGAATGTTCGGCAGAGGGAGCTTCGATATCTCACCGGCAGGACCGCTCAGTATGCCTTTGAGGCCGCTGAAGCCTCTGTAGTTGACTAGCCCACCATCCGATTGCATGAAGTCGCACTTGATATTGTCAAGATGACTGCCTTCGAAGCCCTTGACGAAACCGCGAAGATACTGTTTTATCTCAGGGGTTAGATAAGCATCTGCTGAGGCAGAGCTCCCTCTGGGCACCATTTTGATCATCTTCGCAGCCACCTCGGAAGATAATGAAATGTGATTGAAACCAGCCTCCTCGGCAAGCTCTCCCACGCGTCTCTCATGACCACCAAAAATGTGAGAGTGGGTGAAACAAATAGCAACACTTTCCATCCCCATTTGTCGGAGCTCTTGGAGGGTATCTTTGACACCACTCTCATCAAGCGGTTTCAATATCCTCATTAAGTCTCCGCTGGATCCACGGACCAGGACGCCGGGGATTTCATCAACGTTAGTTTTCACAGTCCCATCGATATCCTCATCGAAACCTTCGATGGTGACCCGTTCCTCAATCTCTCGGACTTCTGAAAACAACACTTCAGGCTTGACAATATCGAGGTCAAACAGCCTTGGCCGTGATTGATATCCGATTCTCAACAGATCTCGGAATCCTTTCGTGACGAGTAATGCATGACGTCGCCCTTTTCGTTCCAAAAGAGCATTGGTGGCCACCGTTGTGCCCATTCGCACGATGTCAAGATCTTGCTTTGGGAGAGGTACCCCTCTCGGAATTTCAAACCCCCCATAAGTTGATAGGACACGCCGAATGCCTAGCCATGTCAGTGTACATTCCAAAAGAAGCCATTCTAGGGATGGGGGAGAGCGATACCTTCAGTTGGGGCATCTTGATAGTTTCCGGGATCAACAGAGAGGAGTTTTAGAACAATATCCGGCTTATTTGGAACGCTTGCCCAGACATCTGTGAATGTCCCGCCACGATCTATTGGAAGGTCAGTATGGTAGTGAGATAGAGGAGCCAGGTAATAGTACCGATTGCGATCTTGATTCTCTTCCCCGGGGGGTTTGGCGTGATAGATCCCATTGTGATGATGAAAAGAAAGCAGCCAAAAGAATCACCAGGAGGGAGGTGAATGAAGTAAAGGACTGTATACAAAGGAGGTATATAAACTTACACAGAGAGCAGCCAAACTAAATTGCCACGCAGCACGTGAGAGCACCATTTTCGGCGTTGCGTAGAAAGCGGGAAAAATCGTTGCGCACCTCACCTGAGCGCTGAATCGCGAATCAAAACAGAAGGTCGACACGACGTGCCTTCGGCCGAAAGAGCTCACCAAGACGACACCCACTGTTGGCTTGATGGCTCGATGACTCGAGAAGGTGCCGGAAGCACAGAGTCCTAGGATCCTATTCTTGATGATATTGATAAAATTGACATGAGAAGAAGGTCGACACGACGAGAGTCCGAAGAGTGGGATCTTCGCTTGCTTGGCGTGGCGAGCGGAAATTGTGCGGATTCCAGCAAAGTCCTAACCTCGCCCACTTTTTCGTGACGACCTTCCTTGCCTTTTGGTGGAATCTCAACGCGATAACTAGAACACAACGATTCCTTGACATTCCCGTCTAGATGGGACGCTATGATGAGATATCTAGCTTGGAGTATGGGCATGTTCTGAAAATGTGGAAGCTTCCCGCTCCTGTTATCGAGCGTGGCTGCATGGAAACCATCCGTCGTCGTGTCCTATCTCTTCCCATCTCTTGAACGCCATGGCGTAGGGTATAAATCCTGAGCTGCCCGTCCTCTGTCTTCCATATCCAACTAGTTTTTCCCCTTCTCTTCCCTGGTTATTGTTGTCCTGGTCATTTTCGCATCAAATCAAGATATGTCGAAGCCCATGAACGACGAAAAGATCTCGATGCCCGACATCGAGACAGCCGATAACCGCAATACCGCTGTCGATGGGAAACTCGACATTCCAGCTGACGCTGACAAGGCTGCGGGCTTCTTGTTGACTGCCGAGGGCTATGGAGAGCTCACTCCGGAAGCCGAGAAGAGCCTCAAAAGGAGGATCGATTGGTTTATGATTCCAATGGTAAGCACACTATCACCCATCGTGCAATGCAAGTTCTGAAAGAAAAATGATATAGCTGTTCCTTGTAGCCACTCTCGGAGCGGTCGACAAAGTCGCATTAGGAACTTCGGCTCTCTATGGTCTGAGTACTGATAATCACCTGGTTGGCCAACAATACAGTTGGCTCGGGTCCATCCTGTCGCTTGGAGCTATTGTTGGCATGCCACTCTCTTCATACTTGATTCAGCGTCTGCCAAGTGCGAAGTATCTCTGCGGCTGTTCCGTCGGATGGTCTGCGATGTCTCTCCTCTTGCCTGCCTGTTCCAATTTTGCTGGACTCGCAACTCTTAGATTCTTGATGGGTAGGGTCAGCTATTCGTATCAGATCAAATTCTAAATACTCACAGACATATAGGGATGTTCGAAGCAATCATTGTGCCTGGCATCAGCTTGATCATTGCTGGTTTCTACAAGAAGGAAGAACAACCTCCACGAAATGCTCTCGTTTTTGCGGCTGCAAGCTCCATTGTCAACGGTTTTCTTTCGTGGGCTATCGGTCACGTTCCATCCTCTGCTCCATTGCATATCTGGCAATATCTCTTCCTCCTGACCGGTTCTCTATCGATGCTGTGGTCCATTATCGCATTCATCTTCCTCCCAAATGACCCCATGAACGCCAAGTTCCTCTCCAAGGAGCAAAGATATCATGCGGTCCAGCGACTCGCAGCAAACAAGACTGGAATTGTCAACAGGAAGTTTAAAATTGATCAAGCAAAGGAAGCATTTCTGGATCCGAAGACCTGGATCTTGTTTTTCTTCAATATTGCTATCAACATTCCAAATGGAGGTACGATGGCGCCCCCTTCTCTGTTCCAGCATGAATCCTAACCTGATGTCAAGGATTGACCACCTTCGGTGGTCTGATCATTAAAGGGCTCGGGTTCTCCGGCATCAATGCCTCACTGCTCAGCATGCCCACAGGAGTAATGTCCACACTAGCGGCATTCATCTTTTCTCTCGGGGCCGCGAAATGGAACAATCGTCGCTGCCTTGTCACGATCATTGCTTGCATAGTTCCAATCATCGGAGCTGCAATTGTGTATGCCCTTCCACGCACAAATCTCGGTGGACAGATGGTGGGGCTGTATCTCCTTTATACCTACTTTGGACCTTATGTTGTTGGTAAGTACTCTCCCCTTCCCCTGTTTGCTCCAGCATCTCTAACATCACGGAAGGTATTTCCCTTGCACAGGCCAACACTGCTGGCCACACCAAAAAGACCGTCATCTTCGCCATCCTATATATCGGCTATGCAGTCGGGAATCTGATCGGTCCGCAGACCTTCCGAGCCAGTCAAGCGCCTGCATACACTGGCGGCTTTACTGCGATGATTGTCTGCTACTGTGTGTGCATTGCTCTGATGTGTATGTATTGGTCGTTGGCGGTGGCGCAGAACAGGAGAATTGATGCACGGGAGCCGAGAAGTGACGATGATTTGTTGGATGGTTTCACAGACTTGACGGATCAGCAACAGGAATCTTTCAGATACACTACTTAGAACTTGTAAGATGAGGAGCAGAGAGTACCGGTGGAGGTGATGAGGCATTGTTTATGTACTTCTGATGTTAACGCACTTCTACAAGCCGTTCTATGGTAGATTTTTGGTGCCTGGCCGGAACAAAGCTTTTGGTCACTTCGCCCACTTGCATGCCACTAGCTTCTCCTGGTCGTTCTCATTCGCTGCAATTCAATGCAGCCTCCTTCCTTTGAAATACAGCCAGAGTTTACGAGCTCCACGTCAGAACGGAGAGTGTCTAGTGACTTGAGAAAGGGTGCACCAATGTCACCAAGGCTCCTAAATCTAAATCGGAACCAACAAGACCAATCACAGGCTATGTAGAAAAGCTCAGTAATTCTATCAAGCTAAACTAATCAAGACGTCCCTTCCTTTCCCCTGTCCACTCTGTTCTCCCAATCCTCCCTGCTGCAGTCCTAAGTCCGTCCTCATCCATGTCTCCTCGACGCACAGCCTCGCTCTCCTCACACTCCCCAAATTCCTTACTTTCTGCAGGACAGTCAACCTGTCATGTACAAACCTCCGCTGCTCCTCATCCAGTCCACCCCTCACGTTCCCCACTATAAAAAGCGGCCAAAGCAGTGTCGGAGAGTCAGGCAATTCTCTAATTAGAGTAATGATCTGGCAAATGATGCCCGGTGGTGCGTTAGACCAGGAGTGGACTGGTGCCGAGTAAGACAGAGAAGGAGGATTCCCGAGTCGTTCGTACAGATAAAGGAGGGCTGTTAGACGTTTAGTTTCCGCTATTGAAGCGAGGTGGCTGCATTCTGGGGTCGAAGAGGGATGGGTTTGTCGTAGCGAGTGCAGTGTTTGCTCAATAGTGTCACGAGATGTGGCCAGGGCTGTGAGTTCAATATCTGTAGCTGTACCACTCTGGAGGAGCTTGAAACTGTGAGCCTAAGAAGTGGACATTACGGATTCATCTGACCTGAGTTTGTTCAGAGGCGAGGACAGAGGTTTGTCTTATGAGCGTCATCAGCTCCCGTGAGCATCCCATTAAAACATCGATTTCATCTAATGCTTCGTGTGGAGCCCACTCGTATACTTGGCCTACGATGTCTCCCTCGCATGCTGTTCGACTCATGATCTCGTGAGCTACGAAGTACATTCTTAGAAAAGTATGTAGGCTATCTTCAGTACTTGAAGCTCCACGATTTCTTGAGTAGCTGGTCAGTTTGTCCAACAATGAGATCCCGCCCCGCAGATGTGCAACCCAAGACTGGTTGCAGCCATCGGATATCTGTCTCATACTCGTGTCAGAAATGAAAACTTCTTCAACATGTGCTCAGTGTGCATTTCCTACATCATAAAAACAAAGCATCAACACCGTAGCCACTGTCCCAAGATCGATTTCCTCCGCATCAATGGCTCTCTGAACTGCTCGAATAGCCTTATTCTTGTACGACCAGGCCTCTCGTTCAAATCTCTTGTCGTTCAATAATCGAAGTTGATTGGCCGAGGCTGCAATTAGAGCATCTCTTAATGCTGGAATTTGGAAGGACATCGGAGTGAGGTATGCCAGATATGGATTCTGGGATGCACTGAGGGAGCAGCTGGGCCCGATTGAGGTAACAAAATAACTGAATAGATTCCCTTCGATAGACGAGAATGTGGAGTAGCTGCTGAAAGAGCTCGTGGGCATTAACAGCGTCATTGCATCCAGTGGCAGGCATTCGTCAATATACTCAATCTCCTCCGTTCGCACAAGAGCGGTTATCAGCTCATACTCGCTAATGACAGCCGGATTCTCTTGCTCTTCAACTAGACGTTCTTCTAGGCTTCCGGCATGCTCCCCACAAGAGGTCTCGAAGTCGTCCTTGCTCGCGTTGAAGAAGACCCACTTCCCCACATAAGGTCTCAAGTCAACAGGTTCATACCGACAACCTGGCTCAGACCTCGAAGTTTTCGTCTTGGTCCTCTTGTACCACTTTCCTGAAAAATTAACATTAGTTGATGCCGTGAACATCAAATTATATGAAGTAGCCTACCTTCGCGTCCCAGGGATATATTCCGCTGAGCTGCGTCCTCTTTCCACAATAGACGAATTCCATACTCGCAAGGAAATCCTAGGCGAATGCATCGGTTGCAGGTGGGCTTCTCTTCAGTGCATTGGATGTGCTTCTGCTTGCAGGTCCAACATCCTGTTCGCCGCCGATTCTCATTCTTCCGCCGTTGCGCCATGGCCTTTCTTCTCGTGCTCTACCCGAACGAACTCATCCAAGCGGTTCATCTCTCACGCGGTAGAGCGTCTCGGGAGGCTGACAAGCTGTCACAGAGCTGAATAAAGTATTCAAAAAACTTGGTAGGTTGAGAGAGGTCTCAATTGAGTTTTGGGATGAAGTGGTTATCAGACAACAGGGTGGGTCAGCTTCAGAGAAGTGGAGACGGAAATGTGTTCAAAGGTGGGGTAAGGTGGGCTGGATTTCTCTCAAGCAACCTCGAGTTACCTCCTTTGGGATGTATACTTCTTCTGACTGTTAAAAGGGTTTGGACGGATTAAGTTCAGAAGACAATAGTTGACAATGAAAAGAAATTCAGAAGTCAGATAAAAATAAATACTATGGTCCAGAGATATCGCTTCCCCCGGTGAGCTGAGAAGCATCAAATGTGACTTTTCAGACTCGAAAATTCGACCTCC
Organism: Hyaloscypha sp. PMI_1271; assembly: GCA_021399465.1. Taxonomy (NCBI): domain Eukaryota; kingdom Fungi; phylum Ascomycota; class Leotiomycetes; order Helotiales; family Hyaloscyphaceae; genus Hyaloscypha; species Hyaloscypha sp. PMI_1271. Next base: position 61,089 of record JAJTUS010000186.1, on the reverse strand, counting down.
TTGATATCCTTCACCTTGCCAACTCTCCACGAAATGTTATCACTACCACTTTTCTTATCCTTCCATCTCCACCGCTCGATGATCTGCTCACCATCCTCCAAAGCTTTCTTCACCCATTTTCCCGCCACAGGTAGCATTTTGAATCCATGCCCACTGTCCCCAGCGACTACCAGTAATCCCATTGTTCCAGGCACACGGTCGATGATGTAATTCGAATCAGGAGTATCAGCACACCAACAGATAAACTTTTTGACCAATTCCTTCCCAGAAAATTGTGGCATGGTCTGCTGAATCAGTCTCTTGATCAAATCCTCGTCCTCTGTTGGTATTCCGTCATTGGAAGCAGTCGGTAAAGACGCATGTGCTTCTGAGGCGGTTATATTATTCGTGTAGCCCGCCCCGTTAGCACTGAGTTTAATGAGCCCCGTATCCTCATCCGGCTCAAAGAAGAACCCTAGATCTCTACAATTGACGACCGGACATCCTTTCATAACCGCGGCTTCTTCAGGGGAGAGCTGTAAGTGAGCCACCGCCCAAGATTTCGCAGTGACTTGCTGAGATATCTCCGGCAGTAGTGTTCCAATGTGTGCCCCAAGAGAGAGAATTGTGTGTGCAGCCTTGTGAATGTCCCCATTGGCAGTCTTAACACCTACGCACACCTTCTTGCCCTCATCTGCAGACTCAAACAGAATCTCTACAGCATAGCCGTCATCACCAGTAAAGAACTTCACTCCCAACTCAAGACACCTCTGAGCTGCATATTCCAACGCCTTCGCAGCTCTGGCATACCCTGCATACCGATTTAGATACCCGCTCCAGCCGTCCATCTGCCCCTCTAGCATCGGCAAATACCCCTTGATATCGTTCGCGTTGTCAACAGCTGAAAATGACCCAGATTGGAATGAAGGATGGTCCCGGATTGATGAAAAGGATTTCTTGATTGTGTCGCGTGCTTTTTGGGGAGCGTTGAGGGAAGTCGTGAGGAGGTAGCCTGTAGGACGGTAAAAGTTGGACCAGAAGGGAGTTTCCCATTCTTTGATTGCGTCCTATGATTCAGCATTCTATCAGCAAAAGTCTTTCGGAAGTGAGCAGAGAGCAGATCCCTACCAGAGCCAATGTCGTGTAGAACGGATCCTCATACTCTGCTCTGATGATCTTATTTAGATCATTACCGGCAGAGTAGGGACTGGGAACAGGTTCCCGGTCGAGGACTGTGATGTTGGTATACCCGTCTTGAGCTACATGGAGGGCTGTTGAGAGGCCGAACACCCCAGCTCCTACGATCAGGATGCTGTGGTCTTTGGCTGGGAGCGTCGAAGCCATACTGGGCAAAGCGTTGTGGCCTTCCGCTGGGTGCAGTTCATCTTGATAAATGATGTGAAGTGCTAGGTGCGTTGGTTCTCCGTGAATCGTGAAATTGTGAGGTGTGAAGTGGAGTTCTGACGGCGAATTGGCGGAAGGTCGTTACGAGGGTTAGGTGCTGGACAGCAACTTGCGTGCCGAATGTGTGCGGCCTGGTCCGCAAGGCATCCAAGTTCACCAGGCTCCCAGAATTTGGGGGAGCTGGCACTACGTCATTTCAGGGAATTGTAAAAAGTCCAGTATTTTGAGGCGGATTTTTTGTTATTAAAGGAAACGAACACGAGATTGCGGCAAAAGTCCGCGGCCAAAAATCTAAGCAGATTGTAATGATAGGACATCCTATTGGGCCTTCCCAGCAGATGGAAGGCTGAGTTGAGATAAAACGCCCGGCAAGGGCGATTATATTACCAATTTGATTTGTTCGCGGTCGATTTGGAACATGATTTGGCGGTGGGGAGGGATTTTGAAGTGTTGAATGATTGGTTCGCTATCAAACAACGAACCCAATCAGCCGATTGCCACTGCTCATGTCCAAGCATTGGTTCGCTTGAGGTGGCGCTTGGGTGGCGCCATTTAGAGGATTGCTCAGCCTCACTGTACGAACAATTCATCGGGCATGTAGGCTTGTGTCACCACATCTCGCTGCTGCCTCCTCGGTGTCAAGGCTTTCAAGCCCATTTCACAGACTTAATTGAACTGACCTCGAGCCTGATCTCACCTTTCCTTTTACCATCCTCCACCAGCAGCATTATTATATTATATCGTGCATTGCTTGCCTTACGACTCTCAACTCTCGCTCAGCCGTATTATTTCACAATAGTCAGCGCCTAGCTTCACTGCTTCAGCCCTGCGAAAATTGATTCAACATGTTTGCCGATCACCTGCTCTTCGTTTCGCTCACAGCCGCCCTCATTACCCTGGCCTCAGCTCAACATCAGAATGCGACCAATTCATCCACGACGAAACATGCATCGACTGATCGCGTGGGTTGGGTCTCTACACCTCCTGGCCGAAGCACAATGAATATCGTTTGGAGTTGCGTGTCAATACTCCTGGTCTGCACCTACAAATGTCTTCACTTCAACATACCAAGTTTCGAGGAGAAGGGAGCTGGATGGTATACACTAGAGCTGAAGGGCTGGAGTATCTATTATTGGCCGGAGTGGCTACTTATCCGAGGGTATCTGCGAAAGCTAGGATGGATGCTGGTGATTGCTTTTGCTCCGGAGTTAGGGGTCGGTTTGGCAGTGACGGAATATTTCCAGGCGTGCAAAGATTTAGAAGAGGTGAAAGGACGGTGGCCCGATTTGGAAATTGATTTAGTTCACGCCTTTTATGCTAGGATGGGAGGTTTTGCGGTCGAGCTTACAGATGCCCAAGAGGCGACAGCGGCCCCTCCAAAACCGCGTCTGCTTCCCGAAATTGGCCATGATAAAGCATCCGAATTAGCAACTCCAACAGCGACTATCGCAGTGGACCATCCAGACAATCCACAGAAGGGTGCTCATGCCAACGAACCAGCTCAAATGAGCTCTTCCGATCTCGAGAAACTCCCTTCGCCGCCAAATACTGCTCGAATGCCTCATAACTTATTTAGGCTCAGTTTGTTGGAGTATGGTGGGTTCCCATCCCTCTCGAAGCTCCCTTGATTTTGAGTGTCAAGATAAACCAACGATTTCCATGCTCTACTAACACTCTAGAAAGTGGAGCTCTGCTATGATACTTCCTCGAAGGAAACCTTTATCAGCAAGCACGATATCAAAGATAGAAGCAAGACCGATGCCTTTTCAAAAGTCTTCGCCATAGTCCAGTCTTCTTGGCTCATTGTACAAAGTATTACTCGCGTTGCATCTGGTTTATTGCTCAGCCAGCTTGAGCTGGCAACCATGGCCTATATTATTCCTGCAGCTGTGATATACGGTTTCTGGTTAGAGAAGCCTTTCGGCGTGGAGCATGTAACCACTATCTACCGTCCTAAAGATAAAATTTTAACGGATCCTGTGCCATGGAAGAAAAGAAGTTGGCACAATATAAAAAGATATGCAGCAAATATCCGAGAAGAAAGTTGGAAAGAAAATACGGCATTTTACCTTGTTGCCACTCTCTTCTCCGCTGTCCATCTCGGAGCTTGGAACTGGGAATTTACATCTCCTGTCGCGAGGCTACTTTGGAGAATATCTGCGGTTTCTGCCACGGCTGCTGGCCCTTACCTTGTTATCGTCTTTGTAGTGGTACAAAAGCGGGACGCTTTTCGACGGGCGATGGGCAAGTATGTTACCCTATACTTGGTCTGATAAAATCATCGACATCTTAGCTAATGAGTGGCCGCTGGGTATTACCGTGTCGTTATACATTATTTCTCGATGCGTATTATTTGTTCTTATTGTTTATTCTCTTTTATCAATGCCATTTGGGGTTTATATGACTGTAGATTGGACGACCTATTTTCCAGTTTTGTCTTAGGTTGTTCAAGTATCCTATACGAGGGGGAAGATATCAAGCCACTTCTCCTTTGTATTCCATAATTCAGCGCACTATATTATATATTCTTAGTGTCGGTTCACCAGAAACGCTAAGCACCATCACGTGTAGTCGTGGAATGCTCGTTGCGTTTATCGTTGGTGAAGTGGTATATTATAGAAGTTAGGGAGTTCAGTTCAGGAGGTTGAGCTACTGAACTGCACTCCCGAACCTCTGCTATGCCTAATTGGGTCTAGTCTACGGGATGGGCCGCGCACGCAGCGCGGCACGTGACAATCTGCAAAAGTGCGATCAAACACTTAGGCACATAATCAACTTTCACCCCTACCTAGCAGAAGTCACGAGGAAGTGAGGAAAATAGTGCAACTATTTAGAATTACGAATTACCCGAGACTTCTATGTGAATAAGTCTAGGTTCTCTACTGAAACTATTGATCTTTCGGCGGTCTCTCATGTTGATAAAAATGAGCACTGGTGCATGATTCTATAGTTCCATGTCCCGTGAAGGGGAGGCGAAACGGGGGGGAAAGGCATTGGCGAGGATGAGGGTTTCGGGTAAGAAAGTGAAGCGGGCGTCAGGACGGTGGAACTTGAAAAGGGGGAGTCAGCTGCCAACATATCGGGATCACCAGAAAGCCACAAGGATGTGCTCAGAATTCCACGATCTGTGTTTTTGTAGCTCTGCCACATAGCCGCCGGGCGGAGGATTCCTCTACCTGGATATCTCATAATGATTCATATCTTGCACCTAAGATTTAAGTAGATTTAATCGAATTCGTCTTCTATTACTTCGCTTGCACTTTTTAGCTGGATTTAACATTTCAGTGTCTTTCAAATCGCAATTGTGATCAATCCGTACTTATGTAATGCTTCATAAAGTATTAAAGCGTAGGGAGTATGTCACAAGTCTCGAGGTGTTTAGAGCTAACCTATCAGCCCTGAGCGAAAAATGCGCTCAGCAAGTAGAAGATGTTTCTAAACCTAGTTTTCCTTGCTCCCAGCCAATATTCAGAGGTTACGTAAAGGATCTTCCTGCTCCGGATTTCTCGGGAACCGCCTTCAGCTTTTTGTCTCAGATTGGAAAACATACAGGCGTTCGAAGTTGGTCGAGTATCGCTGAGCAATGTAGATCCCACTGTTTAACGATTTAAATTCAAGGGAAACAATTTTCGAACACAAATTCAGCCTAAAGTGAGACATAGAAATCGAGAAATCGAGAAGTGGAAAGAGAAGTGGAAAGAGAAGTGGAAAGAAAAGTGGAAAGAAAAGTGGAATGTGAGAAGTGGAATGTGAGAAGTGAAATGTGAGGAGTGAAAGGTAAGAAGTGGAGGGTAAGAAGTAGAAAGCGAGCTTCGAGAGTCGAGAGTTGAGAGTCTCGTGTGAGCGGTATAATTATAGGCTTCTAACTACTAAATTATAGGGCCATGGTCGCTAAGTTATGGGGTGACGGGTACTAAAAACTTAGTTATTTCTTTTTTCGTAGGGTGCGGCACAGATTTTTAGTGGGGTGAATCAGTGTCGCGTTTCTCGCTTGGACTAGACCCCCAACGCTCCTCTCCCTTACTTGCAATTCTCTTCCTATGCGCTTCCTACAATGGCCCGCCCACAGTACTGCTACGAATGCCAGACCTGCCTGATCTCTTTAACTTCCGAATCCCTATGTACACGCTTCCAAGAGAGGAGCCAAATCCCATTGCCGGCTCATACAGTAGACCGTTGCTCGCTGTTTCAGCGTATCCGGCTGGTGCACGACTTCCCCCTCGATCGGAGGCCCTCTCTTGTGCCGCGTGCCACTCCTGATTACGAGAAGTGTACCGCGAGCGAAAAGGAGGGCCGGTTTTATAAGAGGGACGCGAGGGGTGGTCTGTACCCGTGCAATGTATGGTGGGGAAGGCTTGAAAGAAAAGGATGTGAAGGAGGCAGGGGAACAGGCGTTAAAGGCAAAGGAGAAGTGCGGGTAACAGGAGTGCAAGGAACGAGAACTTTGGAAGGAGGTTTATACAAGTGACGAACCGCCAACACTGGGTTAGGATGAAGCTGGCGTGCGAGCGAGAGCCGGGAGGACCTGCGAGAAGGGGGAAGCTCTGCGAACGTGAGTGAGGGGTACGGGGATCCGCGAGAGGGCGTTGCGGGTGTTAGTGGGGCCTGGGAAGAAAGGGAGGGTTCTGCCGGTGGAAGTAAGGGATAGGAGGGAACCGAGGGACTTGCATTCGTGAGCACCACCATTGCAGATCTCTTTGAAATATTGCCAAGAGTTTAGACTTCTCAACAACATGAGTATTGATTTTTCGATTTTTGGTCTTCTCGCATCCTTTGGGTTTTGAATCAAGCGTCGCCAATCAGCCTGTGATTAATCACTGTTTCTTGCTGCTGCACCTCACTTAAGGACCAAAATCTATAAGAACCTTCGAATTTCCCTTCACTTACAACCTCCATTCAAGGTCTACTCAAAATACAAAGTCCCTCAGAGCAATTCATTCCCCCGGAGCAAAAAAGCCAATTTTTCGCTTTCTCGAATCTGCTTTCCAAGTTCGAATTTTACTCAAAATGCTTCTCGGAAAGCTTTTCACGTCCCTCGCCTTTGCGGCCATGGCAATTGCACCTGGTAAAGTCTATTCATTCCCAAGACAATACTCTCGCTGATTTTGGCTTTAAAAAGTCGCCTCTGCCCCAACTGCAGAGCTAGGCGCCTCAACTGTGCTAGTAAAGCGTACAACTATCGGCGATCACGCTCGTGATTGCTACAACGGTGTGCAAGTACATTACAATAACATCAGTACGTCCCAATTGCCCCTTCAAATTCTCCTTCCATCAGCTCACCACAACTTCTATACAGCCCACCACATCCATGACCACGGGGGCATTATCACTGTGAATGTGAGTTCAGAACTCCATTCATTCAATTCTAAACTAAGAAGAAAAGGTTGCAGCAACTATCCTCGTCGAGCTCGATGCAATCCTCGCACTTGTCGTCACCTTGGTTGCACAGATTACTGGAAATGTCCTTGTCCAAGTAGACATCCAAGACAGTGTTCCTGTCTTCATCGACATAGTCATCCTTCTAACGACCCTACTTAACACAATTTACAGCTCTTGTGGAGGAGGCAAGTTACATGCCTCTCATTCTCTCCTTCCACTTGGTGTTTTACTAATTATTTCGTCTTGTGAATAGATGGAGCTGTTATTGGCCTTTTCGTCAGTGTCGTTGTCTCAATCAGCCTCCAGATCACTATAATTTCGAGCTCGCTCATTCTCACTATTAACGGGCTCCTAGGCTTGATCCTTAGTCTTCTCGGTAGCCTTCTTGGTGGTATCTTGGGCAGCTTGAAGTTGGATATTAAATCCACTATCTCCCTCTTCAATACCGCAATTGGGCACTACCACTAGTCCACTACAGAAGATAGGCAGCCCTTCGTCGGGGCACTTGGTGGAAGCACTCGGTGACTGCAGATTGGGAAATGCTCGTGGATGGGGGATTTGAGGACTTGGAGGACACGAGTGGACTGGGAGAGCAAGGTGTAAGATATCTTTCGTTCAAGAATGGTCAAGGAATAAGTAGGAATTTGATATAACAACCTGTTGAAATATATAAAAGATATAGAATCACTCCATTGATATACGTATGCAAACAGTCGAATTCCAGACGAATATGTGGGACTTTCCAGGGTCGATTCAAATTATATTGTTATCTAGGGGGAGCTGTATAAGAAAATCAGAAGAGACTAAGGTAATTAACAACGCCGAAGGAACTGCCAGAGTGCTCCGAACCACGTGGACTCGACTTCCAGGCCACGTAAACACCTAATAAACTTCCCTCAGAACAATATTTCGAGGACCTTAATTGTATATAAGTTGTCGAAAAACGCTTGATTTCTAACCAATTCGGCTATTGTGTTCAAAATGCAAGCCTCGAGACTCGGGAGATATTTCGCGATTATCTGATAGCTTTAAGTAAATTTGTTGGCTGACCAGGATAGTTCGGGATACATGTGACCAAAATCTATGTGCATAGTCAAGTGTTAAGATACACATTGCGCGGTGGCGGCGCATCGAGGTGAAGGTCCAGTCCCAGTCCCATCGATTTAACCTTGTAATGTGGCTGAATAGAAAGGGGGTGGCGTCCACTGCCATAATTAAACGAGATTACGTCAAGGTTAATCGTTCGGCGGGCGCACGTGAAGGAGTCCAACACGCAAAGTAGGTACTGGTACACCAATACGCTAACACACCAAAATTTGTATGAAGGCGAGCGATATTAAAACTGCATTATCGTTGATTTTTGGTATCTAAAAGGGCCACTAGCCGAAGGGGTGCTACGCCACTAGGTGCAATATATCGGGAATCTGCCGTAGTTCAGGAGTTCGAGCACTTTGAGAGCTTGTTAGAATACCACGGAGCCGAAAGTCACCCGATTTGGTACACAAAACGTCCGATTCGCCTCCTGCCACGGAAGAAGAAGAAGAAGAAGAAGAAGAAGAAGAAGAAGCACAGGAGGATGTTGTTCAGAGTTCAAGTCTCCCACACATTAAGACAGCAGAAGAGAGGCACATCTTTAGGCTGCTGTCTGTCGATTGTTCCAGAGGTCTTATTTCCGCCAAATGTGAGTTGTGCAGGAGATAATAGCAGCCTCACTACCTACGTTACCGTCTGGTGCGGGAAACGAAGAATTCCCTGAGAAATCTCCATTCTCCATTCTTGGAAATGATGACAGAGTTGGAGAATATCAGTAACATGTGTGAGGAATTTGGATTCAATATTCAATCCAATGAGAAAGGATAGGAGATTGATGATGGTACCAAATTTTTGGATTTGACGCGGTCGCGATTCGGGGTCAGCATTGTTCACAGATTCTCTGCCTTCGTCAGGTGAGTCTTCCGCAAAAACCGCTTAGCTCCCTCTTTCGAAAACGGCGAGTGCCTTGTCTGCAGTGGGATGCTAGTGGACACTATTACTGTCATCTCGCCTGAGAGAGGGAATGCTCACGACTGGTATCTCATTGCCTTGGAACATAGTCATAATTTGGGGGAAATCTATCTGAGGGGAAAGCAAATCGCGACTACTAGAGGCTAGCTATAAAGAGAGGTTCGAATTCACTTCAGTTTGATCAAGAGAGAGGGCAAGTCCATTTTTTCCGGACCAAATAAAAAGGGGAAGCCCACAAAATAGCACTTGCCATCCCTAAACGAAACGTCATTACACCGGATATTAGTAGACGGCGTTTTATTGTTATGAAGAGTGGATTTATAGAAAACTTTCCTTCCTAGATCGAGCCGAGCGACAAGCTTGCGATATTACTTGGTTGCTATGTACCAGTGCTGTTGGGAAAGTGTCAAGACGACTGGACTCATTTTGATTTGAAAGGGGTTTTGTTTTGTCCAGGGGAGGGTGAGATGTTGGAAACTTTACGGGATATGACGGATGAAGAAATCGTAGACAATTTCACCCTTCAGAAGACCCTGATTCAGATACATTGATAAACAGTGACGGAGTGTTTGACGAAGAGAGTAGCTCCTACTTCCAGTAAACAAAACTGCCAAAGGCTGCTACCTAAACGCCTTCCTCTTAGTATCCCATGCCTCACAACTCCTACTGTACAAGCCAGTTTCTTTGCCTAATGCTCGCAGGAGTGCTTTTCAACCTACGGCGACAAATCATTTACACTTTCTCTCCTCCCAAAGCGCGCAATTTAATTCATCTCTCCGACTCCATCAATGGCAATGGCGATATCTCGCCGTCCATAGCTCCAACAGTCCTACTACTAACTTTCCTCATTCTCAGCGCATTACTCTTTTCCCTGTCTCCATCAACCGCATCAATTACCTCCATGTCATTGCCCTCTGTTGCAGGCGACCAGGCAAGGTAGTCCCTTCTCACCTCAACGTAGTCATACGCAAACTCTCCAAGCTGGTCGTCGTCCATACCCAGCAACTCAGCTTCCTCACTCGCCCTCAGCTTCAGCCCTGGAATCAAATTCACAACCGCAGCAATACCAGCAGACACGACGAAAGAATAAGCCGTACATGCCACAACATACGCAACTTGGATGTAAAGTTGTTTCCAGTTATGATTGAGCCATCCCCCATTTATCAGTCCCGTTGATACGCCATCTAACCCGATGATATAATCTGCAGCGAAGAATCCGTTGAAGATGAGGCCGACCATGCCGGCGATGCCGTGCTCGGCGAAATTGTCCATGCTATCGTCGATTTGGAGGAAGTATTTCACCTTGGTAGAGAAATTGGATACGAAGCCGACCACGACACCGAGGATTATGGATGCCCATGGAGGGATGAAGCCTGATGCGGGCGTTGCTGCTACGAGACCAGAGATACAACCTGAACACTGTGTAAAAGTCAGTAAGTGCCGACTTGAATAAGGGTTCAAATGGACGTACCCAGCCAACCATCGACCACTTTCTTGAAAGACGATAATCAAGTAACACCCAAGTAATGGATGCAAACATCGCTGTCAAGCATGAATTCCAACACGCCATAACAGCTCTCAAATTCGCGCCGAATGCACTTCCGCCGTTGAACCCCAACCACCCAAACCAGAGGATAATCGTCCCAAGTGTGACTAAGGATACATTATGTGGTCGGAAGTTGAGCATCATCCTCTGTTGTCTCTTCCCAAGTATCATACTATACGCCAGTGCCGAGACACCAGAGCAGATCTCGACTGGTCCACCTTTGCTCTTAATTAGTGTGGGTTCTGGTGGTAGGGAGGAAGTACGACACTAACCTCCGGCATAATCTAGAACTCCAAACTTGAACGCCCAGCCGTTGATATTCCAAGCCCAGTATGCGATCGGGCAGTACACCAGCGTCGCCCATGTGAAGATAAAAACCATCATAGGCACCAGTCTTCCTCGCTCTGCAATAGCACCTGTCACGATAGCTCCGGTGGTGGCACAAAACATCATCTGATAAAACGAATACAGCAACTCTGGTATCAAAGGACTTCCTGGACTTGGTTCCCCAAGAGTATTCATCAATCCAAAATGGTTCAAGTCCCCAATAAATCCGCTAGTCCCACTCGACGAGAAAGCGAGGGAGTAGCCCCAGAAGTACCATTGGAAGGTTATCACAGAGAAGGAGGCCATGCAAGCCCAGATCATGGAGAGTGCTGATTTTCGACGCGCGAGCCCGGAGTAGAGGAAGCCGATGCCGGGAATCATGACGAGCACCATGCAGGAGGAGACGAGGATGTATGCTACGTCGCCGGACTGGTACCATTGGTTTAAATTGGTTGTTCCTAGTCGCTGTCAGCTCTCCTTAACGAGACTGTCGAGAATTACGAGAGAGAACCTACTTGAATCGCCGCCATTTGGAAGGGTGCCGTTGAACAGCGCTGGTGCACCGATATATCCGTACGACATATTTGGTTGTCGACCTTCTGGCTATTCGGATGCTCAAGGAAATGTGTTGGATAATACTTGATGTTCACAAACTGGAGAGGAGGACTGAGTGTTCGAGTGGCCGGAGTCGTCTTATATCTCCCTGGCGTTCCATCATCACCTGTCGTGTGTTTCTGAAAAGTGGCTATCAAGGAACGATCCAAGGATCAATACTCGATCCACACTCCGGCTCGGCCCTCTCAGGACACGGAGATAGAAATCCAACATCAGAATTCCCGGCCATGCCGTTCTATAGAAGGTAATCCTAAGGCTGGAAACCTTTCCGTTTGGCTGTGAAATATCTGCAGAGAAGAAAGGAAATTTGAAGTGAGAACGAGGCTTTTTAGCTCGGCAATGCAAGTGTATTTTTGATGACGCACAGAAAAAAGAAAAAAAAATGCAAGGCTACACAACAGTTCGTGACTGGTTGGGAGCGGTTTCGAAATTTCTTATCTAGGATCGCGATGCCTGTAAGTACTGATAGGTAGAGAAAAGGAGGGGATCCCTCCCGTGCCTAGCGTGAGGACATCCTGGTGTCGATACACTTGCTGACTTTCCCAAATTCCATCAAGTGGGATTCAGAGCTGAAATGTTATAGCTGAGGTATTAATCCCATGGGCTGAGAATCATGTCGCGTGACTGAAAGGGTGAAGAGTTTGTCTGCCAAGGCTGTTTCAGGGGCGAAGTCTTCTGCGGGTTGCTCGACCCACCACTTTGGAAAGCAATGCTCTTCAATAAAATGCCGCAAACTCGCCATCTCAATGTCCAAAAAATCTTCGCCCCATGTTCTCTTCCACATCTCCAAGCCATCCGCATAATGATGCAAGCCCGCCTTTCGGAACCACAGCCTCGGGATCCACCACTTCGACCTGACCTTCCCGCTTTCGCCCCACCACCCCTTTGGTTTTACTTTTGTCTCAGCTGCCCGGTTTATGGACTAACCACCTCAACTGCCAAATTTCCCCAGGGAAGTTCCTGGCATCGTAACTCTGGTTGGAGATAAGAATTTCGAATGTGGCAGAATAAGCAAAAGCTTATCTCAACATCTGGTTGACCAATTAAAAGGTTTTCGGAGTCGGGGTGACCGATTGGGGATCAGATGAAGCATCATTATTTTTGGATTTAAAGAGACGGGTATGGGCTTCAAGTTCCTAGTGTTCTCGACAAAGAAATGGAAAGGTCAAGAAGTGATCGGTGGGGGGGATAACGAGTAAGGGGCCTTGCGCTGGACAAGAAAAGTGACAATGAATCCCCAGTCCCAAGTTAATATTGAACATTAAAGTATTCAATAAATTCTAAATTTCAGTTTCTCAGAGATAGGGCACGGGGTATGCTTTAAATGTCCTTTAATTCGGTGGAATATTAAGATGGAAATTAGTTAAATTGGTCCAGCGTGACTTGGGACATTGACAATTCAGTGCCGCTTTTTTTGTCCACCACGAGGAGGGCTTCGGGGATTTTCGGATTGCAAGGGGTGGGTTTAAGCGAGCGCCACTCAGGGGAGACATCCCGCGCAAAGTTGAAGATGAGGGATTTGAAGATTTTGCGGGGGCACAAACTTGGATGCGTTTTTTCAATGCCGTCGCAAAAGGCTTCGACACCATGGGGCTACATTCGTGATCTACGAGCGTTGGCAATCATCTCTTTCCGACCGTGCGGAGATTGTTTCTTTTCTCAGATCCCCATCTTTGTTGGCTTCAGCCATGCTGCTCGTCCATGAGCTCGGGAATGCTGGGGATATGCTCCCAGCTATGTATCCCCGCCTATTTTTCACGACGAGGCTTTTACCTCGCTCGATATAGTTTTTGGTCCAGTATCAGATCAGACCAGATGAAGCACAGATCTGCCATCCTCCAAATGTTTTCTTATTTGTCTGTATTCAAAAGCCGGTAAGAAGGGGGTTATTATAGAAGTAAACTTGATGCTGAGGGAATTAATCTCGGTGAGTGCTTGCGGAAACAAGCGTCTTATCTCCTCATGCTGAAAGAACAACCGTAAATGGCGACAACTTCGAGCTGGAGTAAATTGCTGTGTAACCCAATGGCACTGTACTGTCTCTGACTGTGTCATCCCTGAGCAATCCACTTATTGACAGCCGCGACATTCTTGAGTATCTTGATTCTCAGCGCACGTCAGGCCACCAGCTCTTAATAAATGACCCCGTCATGAAGGAAAACGTCCAGCAACTCATTGACCTTGTCCATTCACACCAGGTCGGGACAGACCTAATCCTTCTGCAAGCCCGCAACAAAACAAAGATTGAATCCAAGCAAACAAGTCCGTGCAAATCACTTTGATCAATTGCCAAGCTAAACCTGAGAAATACAGAGCACAGCTGCCAGATAATCCTTTCTGCGGACCCAACGCAGCCGAAAATGGAACTCTCTATTACCTATACACGACAGAGGTCAGTCTTACGCATGTGGAGTTATTCTTTGTGACAAATAAGATGTATATCGCCTTTACTCAGGGAGTGGAGAAGTCCAGCACTTACTTGTGTTCCCGTACGCCGAGGGCCAAGAGCTCATGGCTGCGGATCTCTACATTGTGCCTTGGTTGTCTCACACCTTATGGGGTGCAGGGGCAACTCAGGATTTTGCATCTCTGGAAAGGTTGGTTGGCGAGGCGGTGACTGGTTTTAGCTTTGGCGAACGGGTTGAGGCGTGGTGGTTGGATATCAGCAAAAGAGATTCGTTCAAGGAGGTGTATGCTCAATTGCATTAATCGGTGACAAGAGGGGAACCTAACTGTCTCATCTTTCGTTGTTTTCACAATATTTTTATCTTGCAACTGCCGTGCTGGAGGAGGTTTTTGTTTGATTTTTTGCTGGATCCTTTTGATTTGGCATTTGTCTGGTATTTTAATTGAGGCTTTGAAAACTTGAGTCTCGTTCGTCCAGAAATAATTCACCCATTTTCTATACGGCTAGTCTATCGTCATATTACTGTCTTCAACGTTTACTAGCGCCCTGTTGCTTCTGGTTGTCAAGTATGCCTTGTTGCAACTGCTGTCCTGGGGATGGGCCAAAATATCATCTAAATCTAAGCGCAACAAATTGCAATACCGATCCAGGTCTAAATCATTCGGTCCCTCTCCCCAAGGCTAAAAACATACGACGATCAGCAAAACCCCCTTCTTTAGAAGTGACTTCACCACCCTTCAGAAGCAAACTCACATTCTCAATCTCTAGACCCACCTCAGCAAGTGCAAAGAGGGCATATGCTGTAATGATGGTCACAGCGACGGTCCACCAAGCGAGTTCACCCCACAGCTGACTCGGCAATGCGAACACGAATATCCATACAATGCGTGAGATGGCAATATTATACCCCAGTGGGATAGGAGTCCGTAGGAGACGCTCACAAGCCGAGATGACGCTTGTGAAACCATCTACATGAGTGAGGAGATGGGTGAGAACTTGCGTATCCAGGACGCCTGGTGAGAGGAGACGATAACGCTCGACCACTGATGAAAGGTGTAATGTCAAAGTTAGTGGATGGTTAGTTGCCGTATAATTGTACTGTATGCAAGAATAATTAGTGCAGTTTGGAGGGCCCAAGGCGGGTGACTTACGTTTGGTAGATGGGCTAGGAGCCGCTCCAGGTCGGAGCATTCACCACAGTCCCTTTCCCCGCGAAGATGGTGTTTTAAGGCTACTGCAAGTGCATGCACGCATCTTATCACCTCAATCTTGTCAGGGATATCGTCCGTATTCTCTGCTGGCTTAGGGAGCGGCACATGCAGCCAGATTGTTCGTGCAAAGGATCGCGAATCTGCAGATAATTTATCCCACTGTATCCGCCCCTCCCACCAGCGACTATAAGACGATTGCATTCGAAATGTGATAGCAAGGCCGACGATAAAGCTTCGCATCACATCGGGTTAGGTTGGTCTATGAAGAGGAGAGAAGGTAGTGAGACAAATTTACCCGAATATGGGGAACAAGATCGGAGAGTGCATCGAGAGCTGCCCTCCCATATACTGCGAAACGCCACAGATCAATGCGGCTACAATCCCAGAGAGAAAGATCTTTGATGACAAAGTGTCAGCGGATTGAGTTCCGAATCGCACTTCGTGGGACAAGCATACCTGCGGGATAATTCTGACAGACGCGCCACCCTCCCACCGCAAAGAATACGGTACCCATCGTGCATTCTTTCTCTTCTCTCTCTGACCTGCATGCCATTCTTTCAAGGTATGATAGGGGTGATGATGCTGGCTTCTCATATTTGATTTCTGTGGTTTCAGGACGAACTTGAATTCTACCCCTTCTGTCTCTTTTATAAGTACTCCTTGACGGGTCGATGCGGCGAGATCAACCGGCAAGTTTGCCTCATTGGATTTGGTGCTCATGTACAATTCCTGTGATAGGGCGAAGAATGGCAGATTGTGGCGTGACTTATGAGAAAGTCGCCTGTTTGGAAGGCACTTGGTTCAAACTTGGCCAAGCGCGATATGCATAAATCGTAGTTGCGCTCCGCTTACCGCTCTCTCTGAGACTTATTCGCTAGACTCTCATCGGAAGGTTCAGAAGTGGTTAAAGGTGGCAGCATTCAAAGAAGCCGACAAGTATCTCCAGATTTCTCCATGTGCCGGTTCGATGTTGGTTCGACTAAGCGGGCGGATATATCTGGGGTTGGAGGAGTTTGGGTTGGCTGGGTACAAATCGAAGGAGCTGTGTGAGAGGTCGAGTGGGAATCCTGAACTCATAACTTAGATATGGCTTGAATTCAAGTTGTATTCCTTAACCACGCAACTCATTCACAGCATGAGGAGCCCACAATTCGCTGGGTCTCCCATCCCCTCTATGGCCACCCGCCAACTCACTAACACCATGTTGGCTACCCAATTCGCTCGGCTTCTTGAAATCTCTATCGTCTTTGTGATGCAGTTCCACAAACTCGGCAATGGGAGCGTTCGTCTTCTTCGAACGCTTCCTCCTCATTACGAACCAGATTAGAGCAGCAATAACAATAGTGACCACGACACCGCCCATTACACCTCCAACAATTGGTCCCGTATTTGATTTCTTAGCGAGAGAGGGGGTAGTGGGGGTTGGAGTGCTGGTCGAGGATGTTGACGTTGATGTTGACGTTGCAGAGCCTGATGATACTTTCCAACGAATAACATCAGCTCATTTCCTACAATATTGCAGGGTAAACTACCTATTCCGGTGCTTACTATACGGAGCGCGACCTCTCCACTTTGAAATGCGTACCCAGGGGAGGCGCACCCATCACTATCGGTCGTTGAAGCATATCCAATTAAACCCTTCTCGCAACAAAAGTATCCGCGGTTGTCATACAGATTCCACGATTGGTTTGCGCATTGGGGGTTTTGGAGTAAGATACCAGTGCAGTTGGCTGAGGTGGGGCAGCACTGAGATGGACGATTAACATTGCGGCTATGGGTAAGCGATATCTGAGGAGTTGACTTACATTGATATTGTATTGACTTGGGCAAAATGAATTCTCTGGGCAGCAGACGCGGTAAGGCGCTACTGTTGCACCGCAGTCGACATTGTTTCCTGGGCAGGTGCCATTTATTCGGAGAGCAAATCCTGATGTTGAGACCGACATTGGGAAAAGGTAGTTTAAAAAGGAACAAGAATGAAGCAAGACGGAAAAGACCGCGGAAATACAAGCTTGAGAGAAGTGAAACGAACCCCCCAATCGGACTTGCCCAGGTGGCTGTGTCTTTCGGAGCGTAACAAGTACAAGCTGGGGTCAGCGCTAGACTTTCAGCTGCTGAATCCATGCATGTAACCTGCCACAAAGCCATTTGAACGACCAAAGGATTTCCGGCATTGGCTAGGGCAAGACTGCAGCCTCCACTTTTTTGTCAACAATAGGTGGGATTGCGAGGCTGCCAAGGCTGAACGCAGCAAGCCACAGCGGAGAAAGGAGCCGCGGTATCATCGAGTATCGGATACACCGTGCCTCTGGCACAGAACCACCGAGTTGCCAAAATTTAGCGGTGAGAGACCCCGAGTTTCGGGGACCTATAGGGGCAGAGCCCCTAATTGATTCCCCGACACCTCGCTTCACAAGTTCCGACATCATTTCGGACCTGGCTCACGCGATCCCTTGACAAAGTTCCTTAAACTGACAAACGCGCGATCTGATATCTAGAAGTCGTCAGTAGTATTACCAGGTAGAGCCATGCTTGCAGATCACCCCTTTACTAGACCTATCTTTCCTTAGTATTGGCCAAGACATGCGGCGTAGAAACAAAAGCCATCCTCATCTTCAATTTGTCCCCCTCCTTGGATAGGAACTCTGGCATATTTCACTGACAACTAACATACCTCCCACTCAACCACTCTCCCCTCTCCTGCGTCAAAAAAGAAATTGTATTCCCGGCGATATCTGTCGTATCTTTCAACACTTCCCAAGTCAGCTTCAGCCGTTCCCTTGCACTCAACTAAAAATGTGGAGAAAGAGAAGAAGGAAACGCACTCTCCCAAGTCTCCCTCGGCACCGCCTCCGCCAACTCCGTCGCTCCAGGATGCACAGAAAAGACAATCAACCCCACTCTCCTATTCTCCTCAACCAAAAACTCCGTCCATCTCAAAAGGGCGAATTCGACGTCCCGTAGGTACTTGCTTCCGGTCGTACGTTATACGCTGTTATAGAGTTGAGATTCACGATTGCCCTCAGGCCACCAGGACAGGAGAGGAGGAGATAGAGAAAGACTTACGTTACGCAGTAGGTGCAAAGGAGACTGATTTCAAAGGCCTTCCAGTCTGTGCCGTTCTCTGAGGAAGAGATAGGGGAAGGGATGACCACGGATCCTACGTTTTTGACCAGGGGGTCTAGGTTCCCGAACGAGGATGTGATTGATCCAACAGCTTTTGAGATTGAGATGGGGTCCAAGAGTTTGAGATGGAGGGTAAGTAGCTGTGATGGTTTGCGGTTTCCCGCTCTCGCGGCTGCTCGGAGACTCTCGTGGGTGCCCGGAGGGAAAGGTTTGACAGGGCTGAGTGCGATTTGGGATACACCTGCTATGGTGAATGAGCGGGCTGTGGCTAGGCCGATGTCTCCTTATGCACCGGTGATGAAGACGGCGTGGGCGTTATTGTGGATTTGGCAGGCTCGGTGAAGGTAGGTATCGGGGTGATTAGCCTTCGTGAAATTCGCATCTGAGGGAGTGTTTAGTGGAGAATTGGTTGGTGGGGGGCGGGGCGGTGCAGACCATTTATTGAGGGGTGTGGGACGGACACCATGTTGGCCAAGCAGTGTCTCTTCATAAATACAAATCTGGCACTCTTTCGTGATTCCAAATAAACGCTTCAGGGCGATTGCTAGAAATGTTACTTTCATATATATATTGGGCTGACGCTCACTTCAGTCCGAACAAGCTTTCGGGAATAAGTCAAAGTCTGGGCATAGCCCATCTTTGACCGAACTTCCAAGCGTTCAATGGGTCAGTAAGTTTTCATTCTTCGTTTGATGAAGTCTGTCTGATTGGAGCAGTGACAAACGTGGGGTTGGGGGTCTATTGAATATCCGAGGGTCATTTGAGAGCACTTTTGAGGCTGTTGGCGTCGCTTGTTTGACGGTGTTATGAAAGTACGAATACTGTTGCACTGCAAGTTTAGCGTCTACGTGCAGGAGCAACCTTACGAAGCCCAAGGCAAGGACGCAGCTAGCGAGAAGAGAAGAAGGGACATCTTCGTTATGAAAGGAGGACTGCACACCGGAACAGAGGAAATGAAGATTTTTGGCCCAGGCAGTTGGTAGCGTTGCACAATGAAAATTCGAAAATGTCAAGCGAACGCTTCCCTTTCGTCCTAAGTGCAACTTTCCAAGCAGGCGTAGATCGAGAAATCTCAGACTCTCGAACTCCCGAACCTGCAGAATGATTGCTCACTCGAGCAGGATGAAGCAGTGCCTGGTGGCTGGGACTCTTTCGTATCGCGGCCCTCGGGAACGGCTACGAGATCGCTTCAGGTAGACTTGCTCACTCGAGCTAATCAGACAAGGTACATCAGTTATTGGAGGCATTTGACGAGAACAGCAAACTTCCAATACTTAACCTCATAGCATACAATCCTAGTATTCAGAGACCAGCTATCGATCCAGCCCTTCTATCCCACAATATAATACACCTCCCCGCATCCCCGTTTACTTCCCGCCAATCTTCCTCCCCAAACTCCTCTTTTCCGCATTTTTCGCAAACCTAACCCCCCTCTTCCTCCACGCGGTCCACCGATCCCTCGGCTTAAACGCCTTGACATTAACCCCCGCCCTCTCCGCCGCCCTTCCAATCTCCCAGTTCGCCTCTCTGTACATATACCCCGGTCTCAACTTCAGATTTCTGCCCTCTTCCCCTTTCCTCTCGCCCTTTTTCTTCATTACCTTAAAAACCTCTTTCCTCCCACCAATCCCACCTCCTTCAAGTAGCAAGTCCGTCACAGCCGGCTCTGTGGCTGTGGGCGAGACCTCCATCTTCACAGCCACCATATTCAATCTCCTCCTCCGATGAGAATTCCGCGGTAACGGTAAAACCTGATCTCGTTTGAACACTACCCCGATGTACTGTCGTTTGGGGTGTTTCTCGGGGTCCTTGTAGTACTTCACATACCCCGATTCGGTGGCGTAAATAGTGTGATCGCGGCCCATGGCGCAGTTCTCGCCGGGGAACCAGTGCGTGCCTCGTTGGCGGAAGATGATGTTGCCTGGGATCACGTATTGCTCTATTTGTAGATATCATCAGTGCTTGTTCACTCGGGCCAATATTTCGACATATGTGGGCGATTGACAAACCTCCAGACTTCTTAGCACCAAGTCGTTTCCCAGGCCCGTCTTTCGCCTTGTTAACAGCTCCTTGCTGGGCGTGTGATGCGTGGCGGACGAACACCAATGGCTTCAGTGCCAGCACGGCAAACGCTTCGTTCAGACATGCTGTGGAGGTCCCCGAGGGAGAAGAGCGTGCAATTGAGGCGAGCGCTGCTCGTAAAGGCGGTTGTAATCGTGGGAGGAGCATTGTGTGCGTTGAAGCCCGTCTTGAATTTCGTGAAGTGAGGTCGTCAAGCTCAGAAAAAGCTCCCGAGAGTTGACAGGGATCTTTCGCACTAGGCGACCAGACGATTTTATCTCGAAAACGATATTAGGAAGCACTCAGTAACCATAACATGGCCACTTCCAGGCAATGTCTCGCTCAATTGAGCAGACTATGTTTATCCTCACCTCCACCTGCGACAAGATTCGGGTCTACAAGGCTCCTGAGTACGACAGCAGCATGTGCTTCCCGCGGAAGCTTTGTGCCCAAGATTCTGTCGAAGAAAGAGAAAGCTGGCGCTGCACCCAAGGGCCAGAATCCGCAGAAGAATAAGAAGAAAGATGCTCCGCAGAAGAAGAGGAAGGCGAGGACCATGTATAAGACGTATGATTTGAAGGATGCGGAGATGTTTAGTCTTTGTGATGCAATGAGGCATGTCTCTCCCGTTCCCGTTCCCCTTCCGTTACTATGGATAGTCTAGTAAAGCACAATGGCTAATGAATGAATGGGGGCAGGTATATCAGGGCCTTCGAGGTTGGAAGGTCGCCCACGAGCGTCAAGTACGAAATGGCCATCAAACTCAGATCACAAAAGAACGGCCCCGTCGTCAGAAACCGACTACGGCTCCCCCATCCCGTTCGAACAGACATCCGTATCTGTGTCATCTGCCCCCCGGATTCGAAGTACGCCGAGCAAGCACGCGCAGCAGGCGCCTCGTTGGTAGGAGAAGAAGACATCTTTGAAGCCGTGAAAGACGGACGGATCGAATTCGACCGTTGTATCTGCCAGACAGACTCCCTGGACAAGATGAACAAAGCCGGACTCGGCAGGATTCTTGGTCCGCGAGGGCTGATGCCGAGTACGAAGCTCGGGACAGTGGTAAAGGATCCGGCGGCTGTATTGAAGGATATGATTGGGGGCGCCGAGTATAGGGAGAGGTTGGGGGTCGTGAGGATGGCGATTGGACAGTTGGGGTTTACACCTGAGGAGATGCAGAGGAATGTTAGGGCGTTCATTGAGGCGGTGAAAAAGGACATGGCGCAATTGAGCGATCGGATCAATAAGGAATTGAGTGAGGTGGTGCTGAGCTCTACGAATGCACCGGGGTTTCCGCTGAATGGTGACTTTATTTCGGCGGATTCGAAGATCACGACGAGGGAGCTGTCCACGTCGTAGTGTGTACGATTGCAGATTAGATGTAGAATATCCATTTTGTCCCCTGAACTCCAACGCTATGCTACAGTACACTTTTGTCTTGGATACCTCATAACTTCAAATCCTTGAGCACTTTGATGGCCTCATTCTCTGCTCCGAGGTCCCTGTAAGCGCCCAATATCTTGACAAGTCTCGTCTTGCCCGACTCTCCAATGGATGCTGCCGACTTCAAAGCGGCAGTGAGATCAAGAAGAATGGTGTTTTTGACTCGCTGCATCCGTGAATCCTGAGCAACAATGAAAGGATGGTCTTTTCCAATGCTAGTGGTCAATAGTTCCACATGTCGATAATCAGTCACGAGAGTCTGGAGCTTTCTGACACTGGTCCCACCAATAACCCCCTCAGCCACTTCTTCGTCCTCCTCATCCTCGCTGTCTGACCATGGCTCGTCTCCTCCATTGACGGATCGACCGAGTGACGAAACCATGAGCCTGTCCTCGAGTTCCTCCAGTCGCGCATCAACTTCCAATAGCTTCCTGCCGAGGGCAATCTCCTTGGCAACAGCTTTCTTCTCTGTCAGAAGACCCTCTACTTCCGCTTTCCTCTCTCTAACCTTCCCTTTCACATCTTCAACTCCTCTCTTGAAGCCCAATAAACCAACTCTTACATCTTCAACCTTCTCTTCACCGCCCTTCAGATCCGAGCCAAGACTGAGAAATTGCTCATAATTCGTGTTGACAAGATCCAGTAACTCCTTTGACAATGCTTGGGATCTTTCTCTCAGATCAGAACGTAGATCCTCGAGTGTCTGATGGCGGTCTGAAAGTGTGGAGAGATATGTCGGTGCATCGAAGTCCGGGACCAGGAAGTCACTTCGAGGGAGAGCTTCAGGGTACGGAAGATTGTCCTCGTCGTCAGAAGAGACGCTCCCTGAGGCTCCGCCGAAGTAGAATTTACTCATTGTTGGAACCAGAACCCCTGCTCTGCTCTGCTCTGCTCTGCTCTGCCCCAGCGTCCACGGTCCTTGTCCCAGGCTCCTCGTTCGGACAGGCTCACGTGTAGATTGAGA
Source organism: Hyaloscypha sp. PMI_1271 (assembly GCA_021399465.1). Lineage (NCBI taxonomy): Eukaryota > Fungi > Ascomycota > Leotiomycetes > Helotiales > Hyaloscyphaceae > Hyaloscypha > Hyaloscypha sp. PMI_1271. Next base: position 38,623 of record JAJTUS010000186.1, on the reverse strand, counting down.
GAATTATCTGGCTCGATCTCGGCCTTTACATAACCGGGGGACAAAGGTGCTCTGAGCCAAGGCGTGACTCCTCATCCAGGGTCCGCTGTCTGATGGAGATGGGGCGTGTTTGTGGCTGTGATTGGGCGGAGGAGAGGAGCAAGGCCACCAAAGCCATCCGAACTCGGCAGACGGCGCACAGTTCATCGTTAGCGCCCAACCGGCATAATCTGGCGATCTGATAAGATCAATCTCTGCAACCTGCTTCTCCTCCCGCTCTAGGAACTTTGCGCTTTCACGACGACTGCTCCTCCTTCGCAGGTCGTAGATGGTGTCTCGTCACCCAGCGTCTAGTGTGCGACGTTGATCTCGTTCTCCTTGTTCGACATCTCGAATCGGCTCGATTAGCGACATGGCGTCGCCTGCGGTATCGACCCCTTCCAGCGCAGGCTCCCCTGCAAATATTGCCCCAGCACTTCCAACTATCGCAATTAAGGCCGCAAATGCGGCGAATATGGCTGCCATCGCGCCAGCATCAGGTATCGCCGCTCCTTCGCTCGTAACGACGAGGGAATGGGTCATCCCGCCGCGCCCGAAGCCTGGTCGGAAACCGGCGACAGATACACCCCCGACGAAAAGAAAAGCACAGAATCGAGCTGCCCAGCGAGCATTCCGAGAGAGGAGAGCTGCTAGGGTTGGAGAATTGGAGGAGCAGCTCGAGGAGACGAAGGAGGAGCAGCAGAAACGCGAGGCTGGCTTAAGGACGAAGATTGTGAAGCTTGAGGCGGATGTTGAGCGGTTCAGCGGCGAGGTTCAATCGTGGAGGCTACGATGTGATACTTTAGATCGGATTGCAGAGTATGAGAGACGGGAGAAGGAGGCTGCTCTTGCTGAGCTGGCTTACCTGCGAAATGGGGCCAGGACAACGGGTACAGATGCGGTTCCACTCCCTCCACGGCATGGTCGACAGCATGAGAGCAAGGCCCCGCCGCCGCAACTGTTCCAGAATCCGGTAGTCCGAGTCGATGACAGTTCTCTTGGATGTGGTGGCTGCACTTCTACAAGTAATTGTGCTTGTGTGGAGCAGGCTCTGGCTATCTCTACGGCTGGATGTGGGAAGTGTACACCAGAGACACATTGCGAATGCTTGGAGGAGACTATCAGAGCCGCAGCGGAGCTATCTGAATCAGCGGAGCTCAAGAGATCACACTCGCCGTCGGCGGAAAACTACGCGGACAAGCGTCAGCGTCACTCAGATCCTTCTACGCCACTCGAAGTTGACTTCACGGCACAATATTCCTCCAAGCCTACTCAATCCTCCCAAGAACCACTCGTTCAGGTTACTCGACCACCAGGAGAGTCCTGCGGTTTCTGTGAGGAAGGAACATATTGCATGTGCGCTGAGGCTGCAGCACAAGCAGCTTCCAATCCTCAAGATCATCAGAACCGATTGGCACCTCTTTTGAACGAAGTTACTCCACCCCCCTCAGACTCAGACTTGGATGGAAATGGCATCAAACTACCGTCACTGCAGCCAAACCAGATGCATCGACCAGTCGCCGCCACAGCGCCAGCCAATTCCTGCGCCAACGGTCCCGGTACATGTCAACAATGCCAAGCCGATCCCAAATCCGGGTTATTCTGTCGGTCTCTCGCCGCAATCCGTGCTACCTCTGGATCAGCGGCCCCAGACGGTTGCTGCGGTGGCAATGCCAACGGAGGAGGTTGCTGCAAGTCTTTGCCAACAGCTGCTCCGTCCCAGCCTCCACCCAGCTTGAGCTGCGCGGATACCTACAAGACCCTCTCGACCCACAAGAACTTCGATCAAGCGAGCGAGGAACTGAACGTTTGGCTTGGGAGACTACATGCTACACCGCCTGCTCATGCTGGACGAGCGCCGATGGAAGTCGAAGCTGCGAGTGTTATGGGTGTGCTGAAGTTATTTGATCGAAGATTTGGCCGGGGATGAGAGATGTTTATGAAAATGTTGTGATGTAGAAATTACCAGCATACTTAACTGTGTATTTGCATTGGTGGTCATGGGGATCATTGAGCTTGATCTTCATTGAAGATTCGAGGAAGGAGACTCGAAGTGATCGATTCTTGGGGGTGCATTACCGAGGGGTAGTCTTGGCACACCCGCTCGCATCCTGGCGTTCTGATGGTGTTCTGGCTGTACGGGATACCGAGTACATAATTGCAAATCAAGCATCTTTATACAAGTTGTGAAGACCAACTGCACAAGCACGTTCTCTAACATCCTCCAAGTTGCCCGCCCGCCAAGCCAAGCTGGCGAAGTTCGAGAAACCCTTGGTGGCTTCCCCTCAGCCCTTTGCCCCACGTGCTCGCTTGGCCGACTCCCCCGCCTTCTTCATTCGGATTGGTGCGAACCCTGAGCATCCATCCGGGATGCAAGCTCTTCGGCCTCGAGGGATAGAGTGCAAATAATCACCCATGATATCATCCTGTGCACGGTTTAGTGACCGCATATGGAAGGCGTGTACCTGCTGGCTCGGACTCGTCTGGTGAATAGTTTGCCAGAATCCTAGAAGCTACAGCTTACGGAGCTGTAAAGCTCCAGGGCTTCTTTTTGGATGGCTTCTCTCTTCTTTCTTTCTCTCGTTTGCTTTTCTCTTGTTTCTTACTCAATTGAAGTTGCCAAAATGCAGCTCACTGCACTCACTCTTCTCAGCTCTGTGCTCTTCGGAGTCTCTCACGGTTCCCTCTATGGAGAGAGCAACCTGAACCACACATGTCAATTGCGTTTGCTTCACCCTCCCATCCAAGTGCCATGTTCTCACAGGCCACTAGAAACTCCCTATCTCTCCTGCTCAAAAGAAGCTTTCCCGAACACCACCGACTCTTGCTGTACCGAAACCTTTGGTGGTCTCGTCCTGAGCACCCAATTCTGGGACACCTACACTGGCCTCGAGTCCCAAGGCCAAGTGCTGCCCAAAAATACATGGACACTGCACGGCCTCTGGCCTGACTTCTGCAACGGCTCGTTCACGCAATACTGTGATCTAAAGTTCGTCTCCTTTCCCCATCACCATTTCCCTAACAAGTGTTTGAAGCTGAACTCCCACCTCTCAGCCGTCAATACGACCCCGTCCCCTCTCCAAACACCACAACTGGGACCTCCTCCGGTACCCCCGTGCCTCCCTACAAGGGGCCAAGCATCAGCTCCTTCCTTGCGCCCCTGGGCAAGCTAGACCTCCTCGCTTACATGAACAAATACTGGATCTCGCAAGGCTCGCCCAACGGCGATTTCTGGGGTCACGAGTTCAGCAAACACGCTACATGCTTTTCGTCTTTCGATTTACCTTGCTATGGTCCTTCCTACACCAACCATAGTGATGTGGTGGATTTCTTCCAAACTGCTGTCCAGTACCATGCTAACTTGCCTACCTATGGTTGGCTCTCGGCGGCCGGTATTCGACCTTCAAATACAACGAGGGTTAGTTTAACGGACCTGCAAAGCGCGCTGACAAAGGGCTTCGGCGCGTTGCCGTACATTGGGTGCTCGGGACCCAGGTATAATACCACGGAGGCAGGGAAGGGAAGTTTGGATAATGGGTTCACGCAACTGAGTGAGGTGTGGTATTATTATCACGTTTATGGGCGCGTGCAAAGGAGTCAGGGACTCCCGGTTAATGCGAGTATTAATGGGGGGAGTGTAAGCTCTTGTGCGAAGGCTAGTGGCGCGTTGATGTATCCGTTGAGGGGGGTGGGGAGTGATGCTTGAGGGGGTTAGTGTGTGGAAGAGGGAGAGACAGTAACGGGGAAGCTGATGAGCTAATGGTCAATAGCTAATGAGATCCTTTTCGTACACTGAGTTTGTTGTTCGCTTGGTAGCCGTCCAGGGCATTGCAGTGCTGCTCTAATCGACGAGTTCTTGGACTTGTTTAAGGTACCTATAACCAAGGCCTAAAACCCAATTGCAGGTATATGCTCCCTCAAATTGCCTCTAAACTCCGTTTTATTTCTCCATCGTCTCCATCATAACCCGTCTTCACTGCCCCACCCCTCTGAATCTTACATCCCATCAGAGCCAATGCCCATCCCATTGTCTCTCCCATCTTCATCCCTTCACAACAACCCCTTCCTGGCCAACTCAATCTTCCTCGCCGCCTCGCCTGCCTTAAAGCCCCCTTTACTAATACAAACAGCTTTTCCATCGCCTAGCTCGAACTTCTCTTCGTAAGCAGGGTGCGGACATGGGCAGTGGTGCGGGAAATGGACGCAGGCTAGAGTGTCGGGGCAGAGGTAGTTCGTGCAGTGTGCTATTGTCAGTCCTCGTCAGCTTACTTCACCCATCTTCGGGACGTCAAGGAAGGCGGAGAGGAAAGGGGGGATGGGGAGGGAAAGTACCATTTTCATAGTTCTGCTGATACCAAGATGAATCCGAAGGCATGTTTTGTGGTTCTTGCCGCTGTTGTTGCTGTCCTCCTTGGAACATGTGCTCGAAGAATTGGAACTGTGCGTTCGCGAGCGTGAAGAGGAGGAGCAGGGCGGAGAGAAGGGTGAGGTTGAAGTTGCGTGGCATTTTGGGTGCGGGGAGAGTTTGGCCTCCCAGCATAAAGTTGAGGATTATACTTTGCAGTGACGACGAGAAAGACCCCCGAAGGCTTTGGTTCAAAGTTGGGATGTCAACGCAGCAACTGAATTCAAAGGAGCGTGAGGTTACGGTATGTAAGAGAAAGTTGTTGATGAAGTTGCCAGGTATCTCAAAATCTGTCCCCTTTCGCTCTAGTGCCAAATACCCCTCCACTCCGCACGCTTCGCCGCCCTGAGTCAACGCCAAAAATTCCCCTCGATAAATTCTCCCCCCTTCCCAAACACAATCTACACACGACCAGCAAAATGAAGACCGCAGAGCTGGCGGCACTGCCGACCGCTCTTGCAGCGCCCGATTTCAAATCCATTGAGCCGCACCTCATCGCCCTCGACAAGCACCTGATCCTGCGAACGTTCATCGACGGCTACTCGCTCAGCGAGGCTGACACCAACATCTGGGTCACGATCCGCAGCAACAAGGTCGCGAACGCGTTCTTGAAACGTGGGGCGCTACCAAATCTGGGGAGGTGGTTTACTTATATTGAGCAGAGCCATCCGGAAATCCAGGAGGAAATTAAGGCGAAGGATGAGGCAGAGAGGGCGAGGAAGGCGGGCCTGAGTAAGGCGGGCGCCAGCTACAATATGGCGTTACAGGACGTGGAGAAGGGTGTTGTTACGAGATTTCCTCCGGAGCCTTCGTATGTTCCCATTTCAAGGTGTGGAGAGATTTGCTAACTGGGGAAGGGGATACTTGCATATTGGCCATTTGAAGGCAGCTATGTTGAACGATTACTTCGCACACGAGCTCTACAAGGGCACGCTTCTACTACGGTTCGATGATACAAATCCTTCGAAGGAGAAGCAGGAATATGAGGACTCGATTATTGAAGATCTCAAGCTGGTGGGCATCAAGCCGGACAAGACGAGCTATACCAGCGATCATCTCGAGGTGCTGTACCAGTACTGTATTCGTATGATCAAGGAGGGCCATGCATACGCAGACGATACGGATCAAGATACTATGAGAGACGAAAGAATGAAGGGGATTGCGAGCAAGAACCGGAATAAGAGTGTCGAGGAGAATCTGGCGATTTTCGAGGAGATGAAGGCAGGCTCTGAGATTGGATTGAAGAATGCCATTCGTGCGAAGATGTCAGTCGACAATCCCAATAAGGCTATGCGAGATCCTGTGATCTACCGCTGCAATCTTCTACCACACCACCGCACCGGCGAGACTTGGAAGATGTACCCTACCTACGACTTTGCATGCCCAATCGTCGATTCTCTCGAAGGTGTAACCCACGCCCTAAGAACGACCGAGTACACAGATCGCAACCCACAATACCAATGGTTCCTCGACACCCTAAAACTTCGCCAAGTCCACATGTGGGATTTCGCAAGAATGAACTTTATCAGAACTGTTCTCTCGAAACGAAAGCTGACGAAGTTGGTCGATGCTGGAATTGTATGGGGCTGGGATGACCCACGTATGCCTACCATCCGAGGAGTTCGAAGACACGGCATGACTCTTGGTGCATTACGGGATTTCATTCTGAAGCAAGGACCAAGTCGAAATATTGTCACGATGGACTGGACGAACTTCTGGGCGTCGAACAAGAAGGAAATCGACCCCATCGCACCGAGACATACCGCCGTGGATACCAAAGATACCGTCAAAGCCACCATCACCAACGGCCCAGCCGAAGCACACACCGAAGACAAGTTCAAGATCCCCAAGGCCGGGGATGCTGGAGGGAAAAAGAAGGTCGGGTACAGCAAACACCTCATCCTTGACCAGGAGGACGTCAAGCTCTTCAAGCAAGACGAAGAAATCACCCTGATGAACTGGGGCAACGCCATCGTCCGCAAGATCATCGGCTCTAATCCCATCACGGACATCGGGCTAGAGCTGCACCTCGAAGGCGACGTCAAGAAGACCGAGAAGAAAGTCACCTGGCTATCCACCGGCCCAGCCGAACTTATCCCCGCTGAGGTATGGGAGTTCGATCACCTGTTCACGAAGGACAAGCTGGAGGAAGAGGATAACTGGGAGGACTTCGTGAATAATGAGAGTTCGAGTAAGACGATCCAGCTGTGCGATGCGAATGTGGCGGATTTGAAGGAGGATGATATCATTCAATTAGAGAGGAAAGGGTATTTTAGGGTTGATAAGCCTGCTGGGGATGGCAAGCCGCTGGTGTTGTTTGGGATTCCGACGGGGAAGACGAAGTGAGGCGGGGTAGAGAAAAGTTTACTTGCTGCATAGAGCTTTGAATGAATTGACGAGTAATGATGAAGGAACATGGCCCTTGGTGATTTGTGTAGGGCGCTTCCCTCACCAAGTGGTGGTTTTGTGTTCAATGTTCTCAACTCCTTCGTGGCAATTTCGAGCTTTAATTCTTGGCCCGAGCGGTGATAGTCCGAGAAATTTGTCATCGGAATCCTCCACCCACCAGACCGAGAGCGAATCCAGCGAGGCGGTATCCCCGGGTCGTCGAACTAAACCTCCCCCCCCCCCAAAAACATTCTGGTGGCCCGATCCCGAACAGAAACCCTGCAAATGGATCCAGTGGGTGGAGCGGGGAGTCTTACGTTGAAGGTTGCTTTTTTTCAGCCTCAATGTCCCCGGCCCACAGCCGTCCACCGGGGATGACTTCGGTCATCGCCAATCATTGGTCTCGGCTCCCTGTGGGGTCTTTTGCGGTGCAACCCACCTGCATGCAGAACAATACTTTGTCATGAAAGGACCAATCCGAGTAAAGTGGCGACTGCACATCATCTCTGACCTCGTCTAAAATGGCTTCTTGCATCTTCAGCTGAAACTGGGGGAATTGCCTTACAGGCCCATGCCATGGGGCCGGCGCGGCTCGCTGAGGCTGGGCTATAAACATGCGCAGGTCCACTCGATAGCCTTGCCAAAAACATGTTTTCCTCACTGGATAATCGTTGCGAATTGAACCATCCTTCAACCTCATATCATATCCGCCTTTCATTATAAGCTAATTGAACGATAATCGGCGATCATGGGCGATCACGACTCGCCAGGTACTTGCCTGTCAACGGTACCACACGGCCCCCCTTTCCGCGAAGATGTGCGCGATACCCTTCTTCACTATTTCGGATGCCTTCGCGGGGATGGAAAACGAGATGAGAATAAATTCTTGTCGCCGAAAAGAAAACTGACCAAGGACGAAGAGAAGGTCTTTCGCGAAGAGTACCAGCGCGAAGCATTTTTCGACTCTTTGCCTCCGCACAAGCAACAACGAATCAAGGAAGAGAAGCAACGTATTGGGGATTTGCGGATGTTGTTTGAAAGTGATGACAATAATAAAGGTCTTGTGACCAGGTTCCGGACTAGCTTGAATATGTGGCTTCGACGACGGCTGGAGACTGAAAAGGGGAGGCTCCCAGACGAGAAAAAGCTCTGCAAGGAAAATGCGTTCGGATTGAGTGCGTACATGATGTTTTTTGAGAACCAGGGGGATGATACGACTAGTGGATATACTGGAGTGAAGGATGAAGCATTTCATGAGAACTTCCCGAATCAGAAGATCCCTCTCAAGGATCTCCTTTACAATAGAAACCCAGAAACGAATCCACTCATGAAACCCTGCGGCGATGGAAGGATCCGGTACTTCCACCTCCCTGGGAACAACATGGAATGGATCGAGGTAGGCCTGTAAGGGATCTCCAGATCGGCTCTACGTTCTAACTTTGATCTTAGGAAGCCATTGCGCGTCATTTCAACGAGAAACGACCTGACTACGACGGTCTATTTAGGCAGCCAGCCAATCCTTCAAAGTCATACATGATACTTCGGCCGGGATTTTGGAGAGGTCAGCAACATGGTGGTCGGGGTGATGCCGTTCACGCGAGGCACATGAGACCTCGGTGTGATATTATCTCCACAAGTAAGATGCTCAACACTGACCTATAGTCGGCTTGTATTAACATATAGCAGATCCCGAGCACCTCGAGGAATCTCCGAATAACCTTGTGCTTTTCGTACGCAATTCATGACACACTGGAATTAGCTAGACTAATGATTGGGTAGATGCCATATCTGCACTGGGAAACTGACAGATCCCGCCACAAATTCGAAGAATCAATGCGTAACATAACCGAAGAGCACACTAAAAGGGACGAGCAGAGAGGCAAGAAATTCTTGTATGTTTCGTCAGCAGAGGTGAATTCGCAAAATCGGCAAGTATCAACATCGAGTTCAAAAAAGAAGCCGCCGTCAGTCGATGCGTCTGTTGAATATATTAACCCAGATAAACCTCTGCTGCGACTCAAAACACCAACTGAGATGGTCCACGCCAAACTCCAAGAAGAAGTAACTGCTCATCCAACATCCAAGGCTTCAAAGACGAGCGTGGTCAAGGCATTGACGCGGGGGATGGTGGCTCCGAAAACCTTGTTAGGACAGGTACTTTATAGAGCTGCGCAAATTTCAGAAGCAATGGACTGTTACCACGAAGAACAACTACTGAAAGAATATCTCCATGGCGAACCTCCCTTCCACCCACGGCGGACCCTTGACCAATCTTATTACTGGACGCTACAATCAACGAAAAAGAGAGACAGAGATCAAGTTGTTTATCGAGGCACCGCACCCAAGAAGAAGTTTATTCACAACGCTCACTGCAAGACCAAAGAAGAGCCACCCTGTAGACAATGCTGGGATGATATTCGAAAGGTCCCCAGAGTGATAATGGTTGATCAGTTGTGGCTGGTAGGTGTTGGGGGAGAAGCCCTTTCCTATTTGCGACTGTTTCATGAGATTTTCCTAAGACAATGTCCTCTCCCGAAACAATCCCAATTGAGCAATTGCTGACTTCCCCGTTACCTAGTGGATTTTGAATGGAAGTACGTCCTCCATACTCCCTCTTATGTCCCCTCCTGCTTTCATGTATTGTAAATACTCGAGGCTCTTACGCAAGGGCCTTCTCGATAAACATCAGACCATCGCCTAAACACTTCACAGATACTATTATCACAAGTTTCCCAAAACGATACGGTCGAAATAAACCTGATCCATCCGCAGTCCACAAAAGTATTCGTCTGCGCCTGAAGCTTGTTCGAAAAAACGAGATCAGATCTATTTACGACCTAGCTCTTATCGTAATCGACGAATGCTCTAAAGTGTTCTTCGATCGTACCAAGACAGCAGACCGACAACCTCAGATGATGGATCTCTTCGCGGAAGCTATAGGTAATGTGGTAAGGTGCCCCTAGGTAAATGATCAGAATGCCTGAGACTGAGTCTCTTTGCAGAATAATCGAACGACGATATACTATGACCACTTCTGGGACATCACTCGCCGATTGTCCAAGGTGTACAAAGATAAGATCATTGTCGATGATGTCGAAGAGCAGGCTAAATCATTGCTTGACATCAATCCCGAGGGGGATTTGTCGAGAGAGATTAAGGATGTCCTAGATGAGTTGCACATTATGCTTAACATCAAAAGTAAGCAGCAGAGAGTGCTAAAGGACTTCCAGAAGCATGTCGAGTACATCTTGGCACCTGAACTGGCCATAGCGAAGGACATGGGGACAGCAAGAGAGAAAACAGTCACTGCACTTAAGATCCACGACAACCAGCAAACAAATCCAGCAAATGGAGACACGGACAAAACAGAACACCAAGAGAATACGGGAGAGATTCGAAAAAAGATGGCGCTCAAGGCCGAAAAAGACGCGAAGTGGACGATGGAATTTGCAATTCGTTTGTCCGCAGATCTTAACAACCGAGTCGTCGATCTCAATCATCTGAAAGAGTCTGCTGAGCATACTGAAAAAGCCGTAAGCTGCCTCGATATCCTTGATGCACTTTTTCTGACTATATTGGAATAGGTGGACGGACTTCTCGGATTGAAGCAGCAACAGGCAGGAGTTGTTCAAGCGCGAGAAGCCGTCAGGCAAGCAGAAGAGACATTGCGACAAGGGCGATCAATCATGTTGTTTACTGTAATTACTATTATCTTTGTGAGTCTCTCCATGTTGGCCTGATCCCTCAAATGCTGATAGCCCATAGCTTCCGTTAACATTTGGTACGGGGATCTTTGGAATGAACTTGGAGACATTTGGGTCGTCATGGACACTGCACAAAGAAATGACCTATATATGTTTGTGCTCCTCCTCACTATCTTGACTAGAGACTAACCAGTGTCCTTAGTCTTCGTATCAATCGTCATAATCGTTACGTCTCTGATCCTCGGCTTCAGTCCGTTCGTTCGGTCACTCCTCTCATTAGTATTAGGGGTGTCCTGGGTGTGGTTCGTAACTTCTACGCGGCTTTATGACCTGTGGTTCTTGTCAAAGCAGGATAGCAGCGCGCTGACAAGAAAACGAGTATTGATTTCGAGGAGGTGGAAAGAAGAAGCGCGGAGAAAGTACCTAGAGAGACAGGATGAGAAGCAACAGAGACTTGAAGCAGAGGAATTGAAGAAAGCAAAGCAAAACCAGAAGAAAACGACCCAGGGCGAGGTGGCCGAGGCCTATGTTCGAAGCACGAGGCCTGACAGTAACGTTTGACATTGGGAGATAGCAAGGAACGAGGCCTGAGTTATATTGAATACTTGTCGAAGCCGGAGAAACGCTTTCTTAACAATTCGGATATGTCAAAAACAAACGCCGGGGGAAGTGGAAAATAACCGCAATGTTGATAATTGAGAGAAGGAGAACCAGCAATGAGGGTGCTGTTCGAAGACAATTCAATTACTCCCTATCTTTACACCAAATGCTTCATGTCATCATAAAATTCCTTGTCGCTAAGGACGACTATCTCTCCAATGCGCTCTCGGAAGCGGCGTCGCAGGTCCGCAATTGGTATACCCTCGAGATCATGCATGCGCCTGAAACTGTACATCTGTGGCACAAGCTTTCGCGTCGAATCATGAAGTGTGATTTTATCCGAGCGCCCAAAAAGAACGTTCATGGTGTTCATGCGTTGTTCGAGGTCTTCCCTGCCCCAAACGAAGCAGTCCAAGTTGCTATCGCTCCATTGGAGATTTGAGAGGCGCACCTCATTCTCGTGTGCCGCTTTAATCACTGCGTCAAGTGGCCATTTCGCACCAGGGGACCCTGCGTCTGGCCTTGCGCCAGCCGTAAGAAGGAGTTCAGCCATAGAAGCCTGTGTGCGGAAGTACGCATATGGAAGCTAACAAACTATGCTCAGTGGAGTCTCTCCATTCGCAGAGACTGCATTGGGGCTGCATAACATTGAAAATCCGGTACGGCTGCGGTATGCACTTTGGGGAAAACCATCAAGGATCTTGCCATCGCACAGGATAAATCGACCGAGACGCGCATTAATGCACGGGAGAACAAGTTCGCCGCTTCCGTTTCGGTCCCCTAAATCCAATAATGTTTTGGGGGGTGTCGACGGCCAACCCCTAACCCCCAGCCCCCAGGATTTCATTCCCCCCACCTATTTTGGGGGTGTCGATTCGGCGCATTACGATGATAAGCAAGATGGTGCAACGTGGTCAGGTTTCTTTTTGGAGGGGTTGGTTGGCGCAATTTACGTCCAATCGCGGAGAAAAGGGAAGGTGGGAACGAATTGTGCTGGCATCAAATGAAAACTTTTGTCTTGACCGGGACAAGGTTTGTTGGATCAGGCGTGTACATTAGCCTCGTACTCGGCGTTCAATGAAGGACTCATCCTGATTGATATCTTGGAAACCAGTAGAAGGGAGGGTGTAAACATTATCCGTCGCGGGAATTTGCCCAGAGAAGTCATTCTGATTATTTGTCAAGAAACTCGTCCGATACTCCGCCAGTAATTGATTGTTTGGATCCTCATCGCCGTCGTCGTAACTACTGTAATCTGTGGGGTATTTCCATGGGCATGGGGTCGGAGAACTCCCAAGAGACATGCAGCAAGTCATATATGTACATCCGTATTTTACAGTAGCGTGAAAGGATTAGTAATTGTGTTCAATTTCAACGCCTGACTACAGAACCGAGAAGACTAAATTGCAAAACGCCTGCTATTCCGACCAAAGACAATTTTGAGTCACTAGAACACCTCCTGCCCCCTAAGAAATACCCAAGATTGCTATCCGCCACAAAATCCCATTATCTCGGTCCCTGGGTCAGCCGATCGATAATACTAATCAAGACTTCATTCTCCTTCTGCGTTTTCTCGTTCCTTTTCTGCGCCTCCTCAAGCTCTTTCTTCAGCTTCTCGACTTGCTCAGCCAGTGCATCTTCCCTCGGCGACCGTTCCATATTATTATTTGATTCCTGATCTTCTTGCCTCGACTTCTTCCGCGCGGTTGTCTCCTCGTCAGACGTGCCTGCTGCCTGGGTTGCTGTGCGTTTTTGGTTCCTAGGTATGGGTGCCCAGAAACCCATTTGATGCTGCTCCAAGCCTTGATTGGCAAGAATTGTGATACCATTCCTACCTTCCCCTCCTCTTATGGATACTCGGGATGGGGCTAGATCTCGGCCGTGTATCCGCTGTACGTGATCTTTCAGGTTGTCCTTTCGAGGAAACCCATTATTACTTCCGGGCCCACGTGTGCAATCTGGCTCGTCACAAAAGTACGGGGGCTTGAGGCTAGTGCCACTTTGCGTACCAACTTCGCTAGACAGTGCCTTGTGGACAGAACGTTCGTGCCGCTCTTGATCGCCTTTGGACGTAAACCCTTCGATCCGATCGCAGGATGCAACTGAGCATTTGAAAGGGCGGTCATGTTTGTTTTGATGCTTGCTGAAGAGGCATATTAGCTGGCTTCATGTAAAGTTTGGTTAGAGAAACGGAAATGTTTTGGGGTGCAGGGAATAGGATACTTACGACCATTTCCCGAAGTTGGTGAAGATGAGGTTTTTGTTGCTGCAATCCGAATGATTGCAGGTCATCTCACCATTGGAGTTCAGTGGGGGCTTTTCGGGCCGGGTATAGGTTGTAGATGCCTTGTGAGATTGAGCAGTTTCTATAAGTTGAGGGTTGGCTCCAGAAGTGAGTCCAATCACTGAACCTTCAACACCGTGCAATGGCGCAGTCGAAATTTGAGACGAAGAAGCAGTGACTGAGTATATATCAACTGAAGGAGCGGGCTCCAGAAGATTAATTGAAGACGGAAAATTCAAAGGGAATTCTTCCTCAAGATATGGAGCAGTGTGTTCGGAAATGTTATCGGGAGCTTCATAGCTTTCCACAGAGGGCAACATTGGGTCGAATTCTACGCCATTCAGCCCATCAAAAGAGTTGAGGAGATAATCCACGTGTTCTGACAACACACCAGTTGAGATACCTTGGTTCGCCCAGGATGGTACTCCGGGTGAATTGATAAGTGCATCTGCAGTAGCAATGTTAGTCGTCCTAGGCACATAAGCAACTAATTATTCTGACTTACTAGAGTTTGGGAATAGAATCTGTTCCAGCTCTTCTGAGGAAAGCTGAAATTCGAGGTTGACAGCTGCGTTCTCGGCAGCTTGGAACATCCAGCAGACACCCCATAACACCACCAACGCTGGCCAGATGGTCCATGGCATAGTTGTACACGGTGGCCGCATACTGTTTGGAAATTCAGAGAAACCGGAGGAGATGGTCTCCAATATCAGAGCCGTGTAGACTCGCACCATCTGCATCAGCTCGATAATTACCTCTAAAAGTCCCCAGAGAGTTTTCAAAAACTCCATTTGGGCTTTAGACATCGGCTTCTTTGATCTCTCAGGTTCGGGGATATACGTAAAATCATACCTGCACCAAGATTGAGTACGCTGGAACTGTAAGTCCGAAATAATCCAAAAGAAATTTTCTGGGGTTATGAGGTCTTGCGGATCACTCTTGGGGATTTCCGGGTAGTCGGGCGCCCACCAGAAATTCCTGCCCAAGCGCGAATCTTGAGCCTGCATTTCGGCTTCATATAGTACAGAATCTGCCTTAAGATCTAATATCATTGCCTGAGTGAGAATTTAGCGAAGAGCTTCTATGGTAAGTGAGAGTTTGTTATTACTGCTGTTAGGTTTAGGGATGACTTGATAACGTAGCCCTCCTGAATCTGACCCGTTAGGGGATTCTATAATATAGTGAGCAATCTTGTGTCCGTCTATAACCCATGTCAACGTACCTCCTGGCAGCCTGGTCGCACAATAGCATCGTTTCCGAGATAATGGTAGATGTTGTTTTTAATCACTGTGTATCCAATACTTGATCCGGGAACAAAGTAATGTTTAACAGATGGTGTGTGCTCCTTTCCTCCGAAAATAGTTGCATAGTGAGTAGCTAAGAGCGATTGGCAATTCGGGGTCTTCTTCCAAGCGCCTTTAACTGGCGCCTCCAAGGAAGTCAAAACGAACATGATGATTAAAGAGACTCGCAGTAATGCGACGACAAAAAAACTCTTCTCACACACTGTGTGCGATTATTTTCTGTCCCGGGTCAAGATGATGCAGATTCCAGCCTATATACCCGCCCAACTAGTTTTGTAAGGCAGACGCCTGAGAAGCCGCAAGGCGAACTAAGGCGAATAAAAAGCAAAAATCTGGCGAAATCTAGGCGAACTGAACAATCGTGATTCGCTAACGCTATTTTCAAGGTGAACATTGGGTTCGCCCGACTCTGGGTGAGCAAATCAGCTGCGATATAGAGCCTTACTTAGTTCGCTGCGCTGAATATGAGATGGTTGGGCATCACTGAGGTTTTAGATGGACGGGAAGTGCTTGCTCGCCTGACGGACTTACAGTATGATTTCGTTGCGTGTCATGTGACCACACCCATTCTTGGTGTTTGTAGGAATGTGGTGCCTAAGGCCCCTAGACTTACGTAAGCTACAGTGGCAATTCCGTACAGGGATATAGGGTGTTGCTAAAGCCCTGTAGGATCAGTAGGATCAGCTGAAGGTTCAGCCGTAAGTTCAGCTGATATTATAGGGGGTTCAGGGCCAATATATACAGGCTACTTACCACTGTAGAACAGCAGCGAATTCAGTCTGTTTTCACCCGCTTCATATGTTGCACGTGATCCCACAGCCTAAAATTACAACAGTGTTGTCTTCTGCTTCTATGTTGCATCGTGCAAGAAGAGAAAGAAGTATAGGTAAATAGAGAGAGAGTGTGTGTGTGAAAGTGAGAGTGAGAGGAGGAGGGAAGAAACTGCTCTAAGGATTTGGGAGAACGGTTTCCTTACAATAATCATATTGATTACCGGCAAGTGAAATAAGAGCTGACACAAACGAAGGCAAAGCCTTATATCAGATACCTAGCTTCAATTAGTTTTAGTTTTCTCACTTCTGGACCATGAGTCGCAATCATCGAAATAAGAAATCAAAAAGGAGCGAAGAATAAGTGACGGCGTACGAGCTACAGTCGGTCCGACCCAAACACGACAAAACGGTCACCCTTTTACGCCCATAATAACTTTTCAACCATAACCCTCATTAATTTATACTAAGTGATGCGATTATAGAATAGAACCAGGCGAAAAATACCTATTAATCGGATTTTTAATATAATTCGTAGTTCATTAATAATTAAGGCCTAAAGTGCACGGACCCTTTTGACTTAATTGATTTTTGACTTATAAAGCGCAAAAATATTTGCTCGCTAAGGTCACGTGAGCCCGGACTCTAGGGAGAGATTAGGGCATCTCACTAGCCTTATTATTAATAGAATAATAATAATTAAGCCCTATAAGCTTAATAGAACCTTCCCAAGTACTAAATATAGCTTTTTCTAGTACTATATATATTATATATATAGTAGGGCCATAATTATATAGGTTTTAAGCTCACTTTCCCTTGAACTAAATCCATAAACCTAGCCTATTATTTAGCTACCTGCTTCCCCTTGCTTTTATATATTATCCCATTCATCTATTACCCTTTTAGATATCGTTCTATAGCGTTTTTGCTTCTTTATATACCAAGCAGCTTGTTTAATACTTAATCCCTTACGATACGTATTCATCTAACGGAACGTACGATTACAAAACCTCTATATAGTCTTAATTGAATAAGCTTTAAGTGCCTCTATTACCTTAACCTTAGTATCTAGGAAGCTAACCTTCTTTACTTAACGAAATCGAGTCTTACTATACCCCTAGTATATCTTAATTAGGTTGATTTTGTAGTAGAACTTTAGTAGAAATATAGCCTTATATCCCTACTCTGTAATAAGCTCCTTAATTTGACTCTTTTCCTTAAAGAAGTCCTTGTAATTCGATAGTATACGAGCTAAATAGCACGTTTATTCAATAGTGGGAGGGTATTTAAGGGGTATAGTATACTTAGTACCCTTTGAATACTTAAATCTTAAGCTAGGTATATTATACCCTCGCTTAATAAGAATCTATTCCACGCCCTTAGGCTCTCTTTCTCTATTCGGATTAAGTTACCAAAGGACTTGTGTAGTGCCCTGTAACCCTAGAATCATATACTCTGGTAAGAAATACGTATCCCTCCCATAGGGCTTAATATTCCCCTTTTTAACCCTCCCTAGGGTCTTATTTATACTAAAGGCGTTTAGTGCACCTTTGCTATATGAAGCGTGTATAGAGGACTAATCGAATATTAGAATAGCTATATAATTAGGGTACTTCTATTTAAATATATTAAGCGTCCTAGTAACCTGTACTAGTAGCTGTTTTATATCCTACTAGGGGTCTCTATTTGAGCCTAGGTATATAATTTGCCGGGTATCCAAATTAGGGTTATCCGGGATAAATATGCCTTTATTATTTGGTACCCTAATACGCCCCTTAGGACCTATGAACTTAGAATCGTGAATTAGCCTCCCTTTGCTCTTTCCTAGCATTTTTTGCTGACTATCTACTAGCTAGAGGCTCTTTTTATAGTCGAAACCATAGAAATAGCTCTTATCGTAGAAGTATATTATATATACCTAACCTCTGATTAGTAGTAAAGGTGGAATCATATACCATATACTAGTTTTATCCTCCTTATATTGAACTATATATGATAAAAGCTCGTTTATTAGTAGTAAAAACACCTCTTAATGATACTAAATCACATTAGGTTATTCATGTCTATCTATATAAAGCCCTTTCTTAGTCTTATAGCGATAAAAGCTGAGCCTAGGGAGCTATAAGTAAACTATACTACGAGCGATTAGCCTCTCGATTATTGATAATAATTAAGGTAAAATCTCCTGATTTACGGTATTTAGGAAATCGTTTAGTAATATCGTTCTAAGCTCTTAATTAATTAACCAAGTATAGTAAGCTAAAAAGATGTCCTCATTATCTAGATAAGAGGTACTATCTCTTTTACTACCCCTAGCCTCTAGTAGAATACCATACTACTATCGATAATAATTAAATAACCCCCTGATTCGCTGAGCTAGTATCTTTCTATTATTAAAGCGGTAATTACTAGAGGCTACTAAGAGTAATACGTTAATTCTCCCTAGTTAATACTACCCTAGTTTCAGGAGCTATTGAGTATATTACTAGAGGAGGTATAAGTTAGCAACTATATAGGGGGTATATAAGTCTTTTATCTATGCTAGCTTTATATCCACATCGTTAAGGACTTCCTGATAAGTTATTCATACATCTAGAGCTTCGTTATCTCCGTATGCGTCTCTAATAAGGGTATCTATAAGTAGCTCGTTTATTCTATTGTCTTTATCCTTAAGCCTTTACTCTTTTCTTAATTATATATCCCTAGGGATATTAATTAGCCCCTTAATAATACCGAATTATAGCTTCTTTTATTTAAAAGATAGTATGATTATAGGGGTCTTAAGCCTAGTGACTTGAGTATCTTTTGCCCTCTAATTATATATATGCTTTTATTAAGTTCTTAATAGCTTTACTAATTCCTTTGCTATTTTAGAGATATATGAGCCTCTGGAAGCTAGAAATAGTATTAATATACTTATATTATAATATAAAGGTAAGTAACTTACTAGTCTATACTATAAGTCTTTGCTCTCACTATGCGGATATAGGCTTCTCTAAAATAATTATCTTATTACTACTAATAAGAAGCTTCCGCTGAACCTAATAGAGCATTGAATCTTCAAGCTCTTTATTACTTGGTTCGATATCTGAACTATTAGAATCGTCCTCTATAATAGAGGGTTTCCTATACCGTTCATTAATAGTCGCTTGGATTATAGCTTCTTTAGCTATAGTAAGAACTATAATTGAATTAAGGGTTGAATTAGCTCGCTTACGTTTCTAAAGGCTTATAGAGGTAGCTATTAGAAGTATTTAAAAGGAGTACTTAATTGAGTTTATAGTTGTTGAGATATTAATATAATCGTGGAAGAGCGGTCAACTTGAGGGGGCAGTCACGTGACAATAAAGTAAAAAAAAAAAACGACTATATAAAGCGTAAAAATATTTCCTCGCTTAATTATATATATTATAACTTCTTTAGTAATAAAGATATTATAATTTTGAGACTATAGAATTGATTCCTAGTATATAGTATAGTTTTAATTAATATGATTTATTCTAATTAGTGTGGTGGTGGTTTTTATTTTTTTTTGTCGTGTTTAGGTCGGACTGACTATAGTAATTTTCACCAGGGATCCCACTTACACCGCCTTTAATAAAAATCCGGCAGAATTCCGATTTAGTAAAGGCGGTAGAGGGCCGATAAATAATTTCAGTGCTTACAGGGCCAAGTGAGACACTACAGGGCATTTAAGAGGCCTTAAAATTATGTATGCACTATAATCCCGTCACTTTATGCGGTAATCTTCGTACACAGAATTAGCTATCGATGGTCATTACAGAGCAGTATCGTACGTACTTGGGTACGACTTCTTGTGACAGAGAGGAGTTGAATGGGTGGTTAACAGGTCGGGATAGCCTGCGACGATTCAGCACTTCCACGCAGTGCAGGCTAGATACCAAGGGCTTTCATGCTCTTGGGCTAAGACTAAATCACGACCTTCGACGTCGAGACCCCGACGACGCCGTCGCGATCGCCTACGAGCGATACCCACGATCGATATCCGAGAAAAAATTTTCACGACATAACCCTCTACTTTCGACCTCCTCTTATATATCGTAACTCGTTCAAATACATACCCACGACTAGAGGAAAGGGCCGGGCGAAAATATAAAGGGGAAAAAGGCGGGTTATGGTTGTGGTCTACGAGAAGGATAGGGAGGATTTTGGTTAGACAAGAAAGGGAGCCGTAAATAGACTACCGGGAATACTAGTTAATGTCTAGACGTATAACTATTTATACGTAAGAGAGGGCCTAGGATAGGAGGACCTGAGGCGACTACTATCTGTCTAGAAAGCCTTTTGCGCGAAGATATACGTACGAGATAGAGGGACCTAGGGTATTTATTTGTTTCTTTCTGAGGTAAGGAGCTAGATACCTATCTAGGGAAGACTATAGGTTATAATAGATTTTGAAATAGTAGAGGGGAGTTTTGCTAGTTTCTCCTCCTAAAAAGCTAACCTGCTTTATATAGGCTGTCTGGTCTATATAGGCCGTGCTATATAGTTGAAAACTGATAAAGCACATTAAAAGGAATGAAAAAAAAAAAAAAAAAACAGGTCGGGATGTGCTTGCGTACGGTTGACGTTGAATTTTGCGGGGTTCGGTAAGTCGTTTGGTGTGGGCTGTTGCGAACTGGGATCCGGAATCGGCCCCGAAAGAACCCTGCCTTATTTCTTCCAATTTTAGCGGGGCGGCAGTCACTGAAAACCGCTCGCCATCGCCGGTGCATGGATCTCACGACTGCTAGCATAGTAGCTTTAGTCTTTCGTCTCAGCTCCCAGCTCCCCTTCCGATTCGTCTACTCCTAGCGATATAGCTGACCAGGTCACGTGGACTGTATCAGGGAACCTAAATCGGCTCTCTGAGGACCCTTGACGAAATGTGACAGGGGAGCAAGAACGGACACCGTTACGATACCTCGACAGGCTGAAAGAGGCGGCTGTATTGTTGGTAACTAGGATCTGTATAATCTTAGATATAAATACCATGGAAACTATAGCCGATTCGCGGGGGACCTGAAAAGGGCCCCCCTGAGCAAAATCCAGCTGACTCATTAGCGTGCTCAGGACTCAGGGCTCGGCTCAGGTTAGAGCGGCAACTGCTCAGGTTCGAGGATGGAAAGGGATTCTGGTGGGCAAAATTGTCGTCTGTGATTATAACGGAAGTCCTGATGAGCTCCTCTCTCGGCAATCCCTCCCCTCTTCAACTACTCGATTTCCCTCCCAACCAAGTAATCCTACGCGTTAAAACTCACCAGAATCAAATTCACCAACAACCTAAGCAACATTAAGTTCGACCTCCACCGCAGTAGAAACATCGCCCCAAGAGTCTGTAAACACAGGATAAAGATACAAGTCCGTCCGAAAGACCTCCGCCAAGGGAAAGGGGGATTTCAGTCCTGTTTATTATATCTTGTCACTAGGCACGACTTTGCTACTAGCTGAACAAACCACCTTTGGTTGTCTGCTTTGTGGGCACCGAGACCGTCGATTACCAATATCCAAAACATCATTTCAGGATACGTGCTATGTGTTACCACTTTCCTAATTTTAGCGTAGTTCAAGTGGACTGACGGGGGTCTCTCCTGTACTGAGGTTTGAAAAGAGAAAGTTAAGGAAATAGACCATCCTTACTGCATCTGTTCCATTCCGTTGGTCAATACGAGTGGTTGATTAATCGGGCGCTACGATTAATTAATCGGCCTTCCGATTAATCAATAGGGAAGGGAATACGATTCGGAAGCCACAATGGGTCCTGATTAATCAATCGGAAGGCCGATTACCCAATCGGGTAATATTGAGGTCTCGGGAACAGCAAAACAGTATATATTAGAATACTCCATCCAAATCAAGCTTTATTATACATGCCTCCCACTACGTCTAGGTGCTCCCATAGCCACCCTAGCCCTTTTTGGTGCCCTCCCCTCCACTTAGTCACCTGATTCTCCTTCTCCAGCTCTATTCTCACGTGCTTGCTCCTTAGCTACTCTCTTCTTTACTCTCTCAGATACCCTTCCAGCCTTCTGAACTGACGCAATTGAACCACGATTATTCTCCTGAACTGTGTCTAGGTAGTAAGGGAATAAAAGCCCTATACATATCTAGAAGCTCTGGAGAAGTGTCTTTACCCCTATTATTACTTCCATTAATGCCTAGAAAAATTAAATAAACTATGTAATACTATAGGGTATAGCATAAATAAGTGAGGTGTAGCGAAGTGAAGAAACTAGACTTGAGGATATACTTAATATTAATTATGAGAAATCTATACTATAGCATAAAGAGGAAGGCTTAAGCGAAGCAAAGAACATATAATTAAGGATATATTTAGTATATACTAGGGAGTAAAGGGTTTCAGCCTCCTCAGCCCCGAAACCCCAATATTATGCGATTGATTAATCGGCCATTCGATTAACCAATCGGCCCCTCCATTAATTAATCGGGACCCACTGTGGCTTCCGAATCGTATTCCCTTCCCTATTGATTAATCGTAGCGCCCGATTAATCAACCGCTCGTATTGACCAACGGGAGCGATCATATCTAAAAGACGGAAGATCGATTACATCTAAAGTTGTACGTATTCGCGAAGACAGCCGTTCGGAGAACGAGTTTAGTGCTGGTTTGCCTTGCATTGATAGCACTATGTGAGACAGTGCTGCATTCCCAAACAATCCATAAATCGAGGTGTTTTGATTTCCGGAGTAAGGATATTATAATGTACAAGGTTAATGAGTCGACCAACAAAACGGCTAGGTGACTGTAAGGTTCCCAGTCTGCTGGGTTCTGTTGAGGAGGGAGAGCGGCGAGGTTAAAGCGCGGACTGGCGATTATGGCAACAGAGCCAATTGCATCAGTACTTTAGGGACTTTGTAAGTTGCATTAAAAAAATAAAAATAAAAATTGGTTTGGTTCGATAATGCAGGATTCAGCGTACCAGTCCAAGACCCCCCCCCCCCCTGCTCTCCACCAGTTCTTCGAGGGCATCCAAAGGTATTTTAATACTCTCGACCGAAAGTGACAAGACCTAGCTTCATTGGAACAATGAGCTTTTTGTCACAAATGACAGCAAACCAAGGGCTCGGCCTACCTCGAACTAAAGTAACAATCCAACAATCAAGACCATTGCATCTGAGAGACCTCCGTCAGGGGAGTGTGAAATACTCTTGTTTAGCAAACAGATGGCGTGGCCGGTATGACAATCTCTTTCTGCTTTCGATTCAGTTCTTGCGGTGTTACACAATGCCAGGGCAGAGTGTGCGAGAGCCACATGCAGGAGGACAGGCTCTATGCTGGCAAAAGTAATGACGTCCTCTTTTGTGAGAGCACAAGAGTATGCGTGGTTACTCTGGTTGAAGATAGCGTGGGCTAGTCCGTCTGTTAGCGGAATTGGGATATTATCAAGCTGTGGGCCAACTTTAGCAGGTAGGAAGGAGATGAATGCGGTGTTATGAGTTGACAACTCACGTTGACTGAGCAAGAAGTAGGAATTGCCGTCTTTGCCGACAGGCAAGGTATAAAAGGGAATAAATGCCCTCCACCACCGACCCCAGGCCCAATCATTGGACTCGGAATTGAAATTTGTTGCGAAAATGGCGTTTTGTGGGCGATGTCAACTCCGAAGCTACCTTGTGTTACTCCCATCTTTTAGAGTAATGAACAAGGGGAACTGTTCGTTTTGACAATGATTTATATCCTGCACTAGGCTTTTTACGTTTTGCACGAGAATATATAATCTCTCGAAGTGTTCCTTGAGGCTGACCCAATCCCGTCTCGGCCACAAACTGGGATCCCTAAGTGAAGCAAGACATGTTAGCGCAGGCTTTCTAACCATTTTCCATGTTTGGTCTGCAAGAGGTGTTCTGTCTACCCATTTTTGCTCTGTGAGCTGTCATCAGCAACCAATTCTAGCAAAGGATTTCCTGACTCAAGTCTTGCCTGCTTTCATACAATCATCGCCGTCCTTGGATTGGTCGCTTCCTCCCGTGCTGTTGTCCTGTTTTGTCTGGTACTGAGAGCCTTGGCTACGTCGATGAATCAGCTCCTCAATGAGGCTAACACCCTCTGTTCACTGTTGCAAGCAACTTCTGCATGCCTCTCCCGTCGTCACGGAGGACCCGGCTCAAAGCGGGAAAGGGGCTTCGGTTCACTATTATTCCTCACACGCGTAATCACATTGCATGAGATGGCGTGAGGTCAACCAACCAGCTTCAAGCGGGAATCCCGACTGGGGCATGCGAACTGTTGAATTACACACGACCTAAACCATTTTTGTCCAATAATGCTATCGCACTGATGGAATGAGAGACAACGGAGATAGTTTGTTAAAGCCTTGAGTGGGGTCTCTGCAACCTCCGTCGGCGAACGGAGAACGCCATGGCTTTTCTCGGGCCCATCACCGGTCCTTCACGTTCCTTTTTCTTGTCCGGCATGTCCTATTTTGCCTGTACTTGGCTTCATTATCCCAAATGCACGTATATCGAACGGCAGGCTTCCTTGTTCCTGACTTTAGGGAGAGCTGTTGTCAGCCTCTCATTGTTCTTGTGACATTTGCTTTCAAGGTGCGCCAAATGAATTCACAAACCATAACGAAAAAGCCATTCTTTCCGGTAAGAGACAGTGCGGGTCCCTGCTGTGCAGTCGTAGGGCAAGGTGCTTTTTGCACAATGTAATAATTCAAACGTTTTATATAATAGAGTACCACCTTTCCAAAGTTAAAAATGTCGGACAAGAAATCGATACTCATTAAACTTCAACGAGACACACGGAGCAGCATAATCCACCATGACGGAAGAAGGCTTTCAGAATTCCTTTGCGGATCAACTGTCAAATAGTCAGCAGTACCAATACTGGGAACCATTTCATTGCGAAGCTGATTACGACCTATTATCATTGGGATATCGATCTCCCGTGCGTATAATTTCGAGCCAGCAGCGGATAACCAAATTGACTAATGATAAACAGGCAAGCACTCAATATACTCAAATTTCTTCTCCAATAACAAGCAGTACCGCCAAGATGAGCACTACAGTACAGTATCCGCCCGGCTTCGAATATTCGCCAAGAAGTCAAGACAGGAGTCGTACTCCCAGCCTAGATTTTGAACCAAACTTCCAAACCCTCAAGCTCGCCCATATCAGTTCAACCAAGGACACGGAGAAGAGACGCCAGCAAAACCGCAACTCTCAAATCGCCCATCGACAACGCAACAAAAAACTGATTGAGGATCTACGACAAGAACTCACAGACTATTCTGTGTATAGTCAGGATATGTATCAAACCCTGCAGTCTTTGAGGGAGACGACGAAAGCTCTTGTTTCGACAATCGACCAGGCCCTCAGTATGCACCCACCAAAGCGAAACGACCTCACAAAAGAGCGAAAGAGTAGTGGCAATTCTGGAATGTCAATGTAGGGCCGATATGTTTATTATCTGGACGAGACCCTGGTAGGGCGGCTTGGCAGTTTTCGGGTGTAGGTTCAGTTTTGCAAACGTCGTGGTTTCCATAATACGCACGTCTGTGGTGGAGAAGCATGGTACTTAATTCAGCCCTTTCGAGGAGTACTATAGTATAGCAATCAGAATTTGTGGCGCTACGAATCGTTTCATGGAATGATGGAAACTACCTCCAGGAACGAGGGGAGTTGGGGAACAAAGAGTGGTGTAAGGGGTTTCTTAGCCGAAGTCTCTTAATTAAGATTCTCAAAGATGTTATAATCTAACTAAATACTACGGATTTTTAAAGTCTTTATAGAAAACCGAGTAGTGATTATACTTATTTCTTTCTTATAACCTTAGAACTATTAAAATTAGATTTTATAATAGTATAAATAACCTTAATATTAATAGAAGTCAATTCATAAATTCTTTATTTAATTTAATTTATTTATAAAGAAATTATTGTTAGTATAACCGATTTCCCGGAGGTCATATGATTATGTCACATGACTTGAGGCAACCCGGTTAGCTCTATATAAGTAACGGGACATAGAGCGCAACGGGACATACTAGACACTAGTACTAATTAGGGTTAGCGTATTTAGGGATTATATATTAATACCTTAATATTATGATCCCTATTTCTAGAATATAATAACTTTACTAACTTATATATTTAGTATTCCACGAATATGTAATAATACTATACGTTACTAGTAAACTAATACTAATTAGTCTATATTTAGATTAGAAGATTTAGATTAGGAAGAATTAAGCTATACTTTCCTAAGATTCAGTTACTTAGGGATAAAGCTATCTTTCGAGTTAAAGAAAGAATAACTATTAATTCTTTTCTTATAATTTAGTTATATAGGAAAGAAAAGCACTTAATTTTACTAATGTCCGATTCTACTATATTAAAGGAAGGAACTAACTATCGATTACTTTACCTATAATTCAGTTATATAAGGAGGAAAGACACTATTTCTTACTAACTACTAAATAGTTAGTTACTTAACTATTTAACTATTCCTCAAATTACCTTCTTTACGGAAAACTACTCTCTTTATAACCTTATAACCCTCTTTATAACCTCTATTTAACGACTAGATGGCAAACTAGCTACTGTTTTCGGGGGGTTTGGACGCTACTTTCTATAGCCGACTTACCAAAATCTCGCGCCACTCTACTACTCGTATACCTAGTAGCTAAGGTAGCGCGACTATATAGAACCTTACCGACTGACTATTATAGGAACACCAAAAATAAGCGAGTAGTCAAGTCATTATTCAGAGAACCGATTCTCGTTTAATACTTTGGGATAGAGGGGAGCAGAAAACGGCTCCCCTCTATCACTATCCCCTTATAACTTAAGATAGGAGCCCTTATATTTATTCGTCTATCCTACCTCCCTCCCTCCCTTCTCTATCCTCTTTCCACTAAACCTCTTATACTTAACTATCACTTTCCCTCGCTCTACCTCTCTCCTCCCCCTCCGCTACTATTACTTAGGTAGGCTCCTCCTTAACGTCTTCGGCCTCACGTTTCTACTTTTAATCGCTATCGCCGTCGTCCACTTCCCTTAATCTAGTTAATATACGTCGTCGCTAATAACTAATACTAAGCCCTTCCTCCTCCTCCTCTAATAGCGATGGATTAGACATCGAGAGCTACTTTAATATAGGGGATAAGTAAGAGGAGACCGACACTGAGACCAAGCCGACGGATATTAATACCAATATTGACGAAGACGACGAGGTAGACCTACTAGATCTAGAGTAGCTTACTTACTCGGATAATACTTATACTATACCAATATACGTCAATACTAATATTAATAGAGATAACGAGGTAGACCTAGTATAGATTACTAGAGAGGAGAACGCTTACTCGCTAGGGTACTACCTCGACTAAGAGAATAACTCCAACGAATCCGAGGATGAAGATAAAGACTATAGCGATAGTAGTCTCCTCCTCCTAGATATAATTAAGGGAAATTTCTATTAGTAAGTACCCTATTCTCTTCTTACCTATTATCTTCTACTATTAAATCGCTAGTCTAACTCTCTTTATAGGTATTATAAGTATATACGAAAGGATCCTACTTAGGTAATATAGGCTATCTCTCGCTATACCCTTAAGGCCTTCTTCGAATAGATATTAAATTAATATTAAGGGAAGGGTAAGAGGAGGCTTATAGGTATCTAGTCGGCTAGTATACTCGGGATATACTAGAAAGTCTTCTAGCTCATATATAAACGAGTAACTAGAGAGAAGATTAAGGGGAAGATAAACCATTATATATATTAGGTAAGTAATATTTCTTATCTACCTACTTAATCTAGTCTAAATTATCATAGATAAGAGCTAATAAAACATTTATTATAGGTCCTTAGGAAACTAGCAAAGAAGTACTACCTATTAATAAAGAAGCGTAATAACGTTATAATATATATCAAGGATCTCGTAGGTATCCTATAAATTAACCTAACTACGACGAAGTAGAGGTATATATATAGCTAGTAGTAGATCTAAACTAGCCTCTTTTACTAGCTAGCTATATTCTCCATAAACCGACCTTTAGTGCTCTTAAAGCTCTATTATAGTAACATCGCGGTAAACCTACTCTAGGACCTTAGTAGCGAGCCCTATTAGATCCTAATCAAGTTCACGTGCGAGTTCACAAAGAAGTATCTCGGTATAAAAGATATATAAGTCTAACCTAGGGCCTTTTCTCATCCCCCCCCCCCCCCCTCCCCCCCCTCCCCCCCCTCATCCCCTCTTATTCTAACCAAGACATGCGACTTATATAGAAGCTAAGAATACGTTTATACTCCCTAAGATTATCTTTAATCCGTCCCTAATCCTTAGTCTATATATTGCTCTCCTAGGCCTTATCTTTACTAATAATACGTTCCTAGCCCCGAGTCTCACATTAGCTAAGAGGATTAGTGAGCTAGATATTAAGCTTAGCTATAAGTAGTTACCCTTACGTCTAAAACTAGAGATAACTAATATTCCTATCCTCCGTAAGTCTATTAGGACACTATATAGCTGGGAGATCTCGCCCGACTAGCTACTACTATATACGACTCTCTTAAAGTAGATAAAGCGGCTTGGCGTACTTACTAGGTTCCTATAGATCACGTGTCTATATAGCCTCTAATATAGTATAGGTAATACCTTTAACTAGAGTAGTACGTATTATATAGCCCCCTTCTCACAACCTTACCCCTACCTATAGTATAATATACTAACTAAAGACTAATAGGTAATATGAGTAATATACTTTAGAATATAATAATATAATATACTAAGGTTAATACCTTTATTAAGTACTACCTCTAGTAGATAGTTACTATTAATATATGAGCTATTATCTCTAGCTATAAACCTTAGTATAACCTAATATAGGCGGCTTATTAGATAACTCACTAGATTAATCCTAACTAGCTATAAGAACTTATACCTAAGGAATCCCTGTCTATTAATTAGGATCCTATCGTCCGCCGCCTCATTATAGAGCGAGAGAAGTAGAAGCGCCGCTTCTAGGGTATAGCGATATAGTAACCTAGGTACTAGATTATCGGCCACGTGATCTTTAATACTAGGTAGCGGCTAAGAGCTATACTCCTTAAGTACGTTTAAGAGTACTAGGATCTAGAACACCCGGTTAATGAGATCGAGCGGTAGCTCTCTAGGCTTAAGCTTAGCTAGGACGTAAAGACTACCTTAGACTAGAATAATGAGATGCCCCTACTCTAGAAGCACTTAGCCGAGACAGTGATAACACTCCTAGGTACGACTATTAAAGAAGAGTTCCGTCGCTATAATATAGTTATTAATATAGTCGCTACCTACTACTACTTCTAGGAGGGGGGAGCTACTACCTTACTATATAAAAGGTCGTCTATACGACGGACGAGTCTAATACTATTAAAGGAGGCTAACCTATAGCTAGTAGCTACTAAGGCCGAGAAGTAAGTATTAAGTAACGCTATATTATTAGTATTTATAGAGAAGAGAACTATTACCTATTTCCTCTACTTAGGGGAATAGAGCTTACTATTTGAAAAGCGTACTTATAAGTTTACTAGTCCAGGAGACTTAATAAAGTACTTTAAGCGGAAGTATCTAGCCTATATTAAAGAAAGGGATTAGCCTAAGTATAAGGTCTATCGAATAGGGCTATAGTATAAGTAGTATCTCTAGAATCACGTAGAGAGTATCTATGGGACTATTTCCTAGTACTTTAATAATATACTAAGAGTATATAATTATAGAGCTTACGTTTACCTTATCTTTTCTTTCCTTCTCTACCCTTTCTTAGTTATATACTATTCTCACAATATACTTCTTAAAAAAACTTATAGCTAGTTATGTGTTTATAGGGTTACTTACTTATTCCAAGTAACTTTCTTTAGGGCTAGACCAAATTAGGCGGGTCTTTAGTAGCTATAGGAGAATAGAAGACTATTTTTAAGTTTATACTAACTACTTCTTTATAGTAGTACTAATATCTTATTTATACTCGTAATTTTATAGTACTAATAGTCTCTTAGTACTAATGGGTTCATAGTACTAATAGGTTCATAGTACTAATGAGTTCATAGTACTAATGATTTTATAGTACTAATAGTCTCTTAGTACTAATGAGTTCATAGCACTAATAGGTTTATAGTACTAATGAGTTCATAGTACTAATGATTTTATGGTACTAATAGTCTCTTAGTACTAATGAGTTCATAGCACTAATAGGTTTATAGTACTAATGAGTTCATAGTACCAATGATTTTATAGTACTAATAGTCTCTTAGTACTAATGAGTTCATAGCACTAATGGGTTCATAGTACTAATGGGTTTATGGTACTAATAGGTTCATGGCACTAATGAGTTCATAGCACTAATGGGTTCATGGCACTAATGGGTTCATGGCACTAATTGTGCTAACCTAACTTTTGTGCCAACTATTTCCTCGTACAAGGGTTGATGTATTCACGTGATCTCAATCTGGTCTCGTGACTCTGCATGCCTCGCTTAATGTGGATATTACTCTCCCCCCCCAAGAATAATTGCTAGCGTACATGTTTTGGGTATAGGTGCGGGTAGGAATCCAGGGTGTTTAACTAGTGAGGAGGTGCCTTTTAAGTTAGCTGAGAGCTACTACTAGGGCAGAAAGCTTTCTTGAACCTTCTACCTATACCCTTGGATTAATACATAGACCAATTTTTGTCCCGTGTAAGGTGGCTGACTAGGACTCGAACCACTCAGAAATCGAGTCTCATTGAAAGCTGGGGTAGTAGAGGCCACTAGTAATTATTCTTGGGGGGGGAGAGTAGGTGGTTATCGCTATCAGAATAATGCTCCTAGTCGCAATAATTGTGGGTAGTGGGCTAGGAGTTAATATTCGGATAGTACTATCTGAAGATGAATAATCTATAATTACGATTATTTGGATAATATTAATAATGCTATTAACTTTAAGAGGATAATCTTATTTAATTATATATACTAGACTATACGGTGAGGCTTTCGTTTTATATATAGAATAGTGTCTATTTATTTCCACGATAGTTTCTATAAATAATACACTAAGTAATAAGGGGGTAAGGAGAAAGAAAACATTAATTAGGAAAGCCTATTAATTAGGGAAGTATTCTAGGTTTAAGGTAGCTCTATTTATTCGCTAGCGAGACAAAATTACTACGTACTAGTTAATAGACCACGAGTCTTAGTAGCTAGTAATAGTAGAAATAGTATATATAACTCATATAGATTAAATCTATAACTAATAGATAATATCCAGGAATTTGCGTATCTAGTCCTAAAGAGGTTATTACTATGCTATCTTGAGAAGTAGATTTATTAGGGGTGCTTAGGATAGAGGGTTTAGTATTAGTTATCTTATAGAGGTATTATAGTAATATGAGGTAAAAATGAGGCGGGATACCTATAGTTACGGGGTAGAATAGATATAGGGGATATACGTTAAAATCCAATACACGTATACTTCTACTATATCACAAGATTTAACCCTATTTCGTAATACTTTATTCCTCTACTTATTTATATAGAGTAAATCTTACACAGAGAAGTCTTTTTAGTCGAATGCCTATAGGATATAGCATCTAATTAGCTGCTCTGTGATAGGGTATTAATCGCAAGAGATATATATAATGGGCTTCCATAGTATGGGATCACAGTATACGAGTGAAGCGTGGAATTAAGGAGTGAAGGTTGGTTGATTTCTAAGAATAAGGAAGGAAAGCGGGGTAATATATGGAAACTAGACGTCCATAGTCACATGACCTCGCGCCACGTGACCACCGGGGAGAAATCCCCACCACAGCTCCTTTTTTTTTTGTGGCTATAAGTACAATATCAATGCCCTCAGAGTCTAGGCTATGTTCGGTATCCTAGAGGGTATATGAACCAAATATTATATAGAAACCAAGTAGTGTATAAACACCAAGTAGTGCACAGAAACTAAGAAGTGTATAAATACTAAGTAGTATGCAGAAACCAAATAGTGTATAGAAACCACGTCTATCCCTATATAGTGAGACGTACCCTATAGCGAGATAAATCGTAGGTACTTCAAGTTCAAGTAACTTTAAATCTGTGAATACGTTAAAATTTCTATTCATTTTCATTTTAGTGTATTATATACCTCCCCTAAATACTCCTGACTTATTAATTCCGAAAATTATTATCACGTCGTCGGCGCCCCCTTGAATTTATAAAGAGCCTCCTTTTGTACTATAATATGGCCCCTCGAATTACGACACTACTATTAAGCTTTTTTTACCTTTTAAATACATAGAATAATTAGATATAGATATCTAGGTTTTATTATAAGGCTAAAAGGCTATTACCACGATTATAGTAGCCGGGTCGTACTATATTATAGGACGTCGCTACATAAGCTAATACCTCCTCTAATTAAGCGAGTAAGGATTATAGTTAGTAGTAGTATAGTTATAGTAACCTCGGTAAAATTCTAATAAAATTTGTGGCTATTAAACGTGTAGCTATAATATTTAAGGCTCGCGTATATTATTAAAGCGACTAGAGAACACCGACTTATTAATAATAAAACATCGTAACCTAATACTATACTACTACTACTATTAATAAGATCTACCCGTTATCTCTTTATTCGCCCCTTGATATATATATAGCTATAATATTATAAGTATTTAACCCTACTCCCGTTAATACACTATACCTCTAGAAAGCTTTATAAACCCTCCTCTAACCCCTCCTCTAATAGATAAGAAGGGCCTAAGTTTAGTCTCACGTATTATAGAGGGGATTAAGAATTAGCGAGAGGGATACGACTTGACGACTATGCCGTGGGTCGTCTATTCGTTAGACCTAAAAGGGTACTAGGAGCTATAATACGAACTTGAAAGAGACGAGTCTCTCTATAGGTTTATATAATATAAACTCTAGTATAAAGAACCTTAATTAGGCCCTTCTATCTAATTCTAATACCTAGCTAACTCTATATATAGATACGACTATTTCCCTTCTACTAGTTAACTTATTATTTGAATACCTACTACTCTATACAAAGAATTTATTATAAGTATTATTAAGGAGATATAAGTCTAATTAAGGTCTATCTAAGATAAGTTAGTAGAGTTTATAAATGAGATTAGGTCTAGAGGATTGGTATTAATCAAGTTTATAGACGAAGAGTATAGTAAGCACGATCCTAATACGTAGTTCCGCTACTCGAAGGGCTAATTTCTAGGAGTCGTGATTAAGGTATCGTATTCGTAGAAGAGAAAGGACCTCGAGCGCCTTATAGATAATTATATCCTTAGATCTAATAGCGATATTCGGGTAGTTATAGGCTTAGATATTAAATATAAAACTAGTAAGAAGGTAATATTATCTATTTGGCGACCGAATATTATCACGAATAAAGCTAGGGAGAAAGAACTAGTCACCTAATTAATCGTCACGAACTAGGTTTATAAATACTATTTAAATCTATATCTTATACTAACCCGTTATAGGTTTTCTGTGATACTAATAGTAACCTAAGCCTATCTCGTATAAGAGGCTTTCGACTATACCTTTGAGACTTTGCTATAGAAGCCCTAGCTAGGGCTAACTTACGCGATCCGATTATCCTCCCTACTAATAAGTTATATTCGCTTCTTAAGGATACGGAGGATATAGCGTCCGTTATTAGGTAGTAGACTAGTATCATCACAACTAATAAGCTATGGATAAGAAAGCGGTATAGGGAATCCTTACTACTAGAGGAGCTTACTTAGGGAGATGAGAAACGCTTTCATACGGACGAGAGTAGAGTGGTAGATTAAATAACGAGGGACGATTCTTTATATAAGACAGGTTCAATATCTGAGGGAGAAGCTAGTTAATTTGTGCTTGAGAGAAAGACTAATTAACTACCGGAATAGGAGAGCTATATAGGTGCTATGGTATAGCCGGTTTACTACTATAGTAACTATACTCGCTCGACTTTAACTTAACCGAGAAATTTTAGAGAACTCTAATATGTATTAGGTCAGGCTTTATCAAAGCGGATCTTTTGGGTTTCTTAGAAGAGAATTTCACTACTATAGGTATCCGAAAAGTAATTACTAAAGGTTATTTCTACTATTCTAGTATTAGATAAATGAGTTATAATAATACAAAATTTCAATATACTATTACCTAACGCTATTATAACCTTCTAAACCCTTATTCTAGTAGACCTAAACTTAAGTCTTATTAACTAAGCTTAGTATCTATAGATAACTACGGCGAATAGGTTCGTAATACGATATAGCGTATTTATATAGCGCTAATAGCTACTGTTTTTCGTTCTACTTATAGGTGTAGCGAGGTCTTACGTATTTCTATTTACTTTATTATACCCTTACTAGATACTACCTTATTATTATTATCTTTGAAGCTATAGTCCTAGATATACTCGTTAGGATCCTCCCGGGAACGAAAATCTAGGGCTACCCGAGGTAGTAGATAAGGATTAGTAGTATACTACTAATCTATCTCGATTATATAACGTGTAGTAGGTGTTATTAGTAAGGTCCGATATATATCTTACTCTTACAAATAAAGGAGAAAGTTGCTTCGTAGTTACTAGGACTTGCTATAGTTAGGGTACGAAGGGAGCTTATATAGGTAAGCTTATATATGTCCGATGGGGAGATAGGTATTATTAACCTCGTTATTAAACTCAGAAGGAATAGGAGGGCTAGAGACTAAGGAAGTTATTTGTCTATATTACCTTATATTAGGGTATTTATAAATATAGTAGAAGGTATCTATAGATAAGGATAGAATCTATAATAATTATTAAGAGTTTAGTTATAAAGCTAATTTCTCTTTGAATAGCGAAAGGCGAAAATAGCTAGTCCTTAATCACTAGTCTCATATCTATATTCGGTTATTAATACCTACGAATATACGTAGCCTAACTATAAACCTAGATAATTGATTTCTTCGAGTTATATAATATATACTCGGAATTATTCCCTTCCTTAGACCCTTTATTACTTCTCTCCTCTAATATCGAAAAGTTGTCCTTAATTAAGTCTAAAATTATCTAAGACTTCTCATAATAAGACTAAAATATCTTAGATATAAGGACTAGTTTAGTACTTATACGTAATAATCCCTTTTCAAGGGATTTAAGGGATATAATTTAAGGGATATAATAGAAGAGATATAAGGAAAGAGAATTCTAGGTAACTATATATTTTCTTTCTTATATTCTTTATATCCTTTATACTAGACCTATAAGATTAAATATAATAAGTCCCTGATATATACTCCTATATACCTCTATTCGGGCCGTATTCGCTTGTATTATTATAAAATATAGATATAAAAAAAGCCTCTAAAATCTATATCTTTATCCTTTAGACTATATTAGGCGTATTACTCAAACCTTTATTAGCTAACTCAGTCGTGTTCTATATAAAGTTCAATGACTTATCTATAGCCTAAATAAACGCCTATTATGAAAGCTCTATACTAGGCACGTTTATGACGTCATTAATTAATATATAGCCGGATGGTATTATATATAGCGCCGCCTCGCTAAGGATATAGTCAAGGCCCTAAACTATACCGAGCGTAGCTATATATACTCCTATAGTTATAGTAATTAGAACAGCTCGGTCTCGCTTGTGACGTTTTAGTATCTTAATATTATATTTTCGTATTATAGCTATAATGATATTGTATTTCTTCTAGGCTTTTCTATAGCGCTAGATAACTAGTAGGACGCCTATAGATGTTATACTACCTATAGGAATAAGTAAGATAGTACTATAGACGAGACGTGCGTTTATAGACATAATTTGCCTACGTTTATAGATCTCGTAGAGGGATAATTCTTTGGTTTAGCTATTAGAGGCATATTATTCTATTCTAGGCTTATAGATAGGTTCTTCGACGGTGAATATTAAAAGTTTTTAGGAGAGTATAACGAAGGGAAGTTAATATATGTGCCTCGAAGCGACGATAATATATGAGTCTAAGGAATTAAAAATTAGTTCATTACTATTATAATCCAAGAGGAGAGATTATTTATAGCTAAGTAGTTATAGAAACTAACTAGACTCATTTTCGATATTTGCTCTAGTCTAGATAGGCTTAGTTCTTGTCCCCGTGTAATAAAACTATAAGACACAGCACTAGCTAGATAAGTCTTCTTAGTATTTAATAGGTAGACAAAAGTCTAGATCTTTAAGATAGATGCTCAGCTCTAGTCTATATCTAATAAAACGGTAAGCCACAGCGCTAGCTAGATAGTATATTCCAACCGCTTCTAAGAGCTAAAGCGCTCTTATACTACACGCGTGACTATGGCACGCCACACACGTGATCGAGCCTGAGAATTGTGACTGAGTAAACATAGTGAGCACGGGTGTAAACATAGTATAGTTATCGCTAGGCTAATCATATTACTAAGTACTAAAACATCTGTACCCTCTTATAGCACCGGCGTAACTCCCGGACTACATTCTTTTCCTCTCTAAATATCTTTAAAAATTGGAGCCATATTATTTTGTAAAAGAACCTTTCCTTAAGTGCTCCGAATTTTGAAAAGACCTTAATAGTCGTAATTAAACAGGGAGTAATAGCGAAAGCGGCGATCAATAGTATAATTAATATAATCGATAGTATAATCAATTATACTCTTTTTCTTGTTACTAAGTAGTCTTCTTAGGGAGAAATAGTTAAAGAAAGTAATATATTAATAACAACTTTATAGATTTATTAAGAAAAAAACTGTGATTTCAAAACTATAGATTTGTTTCATCACAGGGTGCGTTTCGCTACGCAGGGAGTGACGTTAGTGTGTAGAAACCAAGAAGTGTGTAGACACCAAGTAGTGTGCAGAAACCAAGTAGTGTGCAGAAACCAAGTAGTGTGCAGAAACCAAGTGGTGTGTATACACCAAATGTTCTGCCTCAGATCAGTGGGCCGGCCTAGATAGGCCAAGGCTAGGCGAGCCTAACGTGACGTCATTAAGGCTATCATTGGCGGGGTATGAGATGCACGTGAGCTACACTATGAGGTTATTTCCTGGTGCTATCTCAGTCGCCTCATCACTTCCACGTGGTGCGGCGGAACGTACCGCTAATACAGACTCTTCATATACGCCTTCGACCTCTAACGTTGCTTCTATGCTAGCTCAGTAAACTCGATTATACTAGTCGAAACATGGATATAGCAGAGAGTAACTACAAGTTAGATCTAGTCCTAGACATTTCTCCGGATAGCGATATTATACTAGTAGTCGGACCTCGGAACGTACGATTAAGAATTTAATCCTAATTCCTTTAGTATACTTAAAAGTCTTCGGTGCCATGTTCGGGCCTACTTGGAGCGAAGGTCAAGGACTTTCTAAAGAATCCCTACGGGAAGTTCGACTAGTGGAAGACGATGCCGATGCGTTGCGGATAATCTATTACGTCATCCACTATCGTAATAATAATATGCTATAGTACCTAATACCAAGACAAGTTCTTCAAATTGCTATCGAGGCTAATAAATACGATCTTAATATTGCCCTTAAATACGCCAGGGTGTAGTGGTTAACGAGCCTACCCGAGAAAGTCTGTGTTTTTAGCGATATTTCTAGGCCTCGCGAAACCGGAGTCAGTGACTTCACCTTATATTTATTTAACAACTACTAAGTATATTGTCTTTAAACTCGAGCACATAAGATAAAAGAAGCTACTTCTAGTTTAGAGACCTTATTCTAAGTAATTGCGATAAAAGTTGAAATTGTCAAAGTTCTCTTTAGTGGACAATCGTTAGCGAAATGCCCTAAAAATACAGACTTTCTCGGGTGGGCTCGTAAAGCCTAGAGGTAGCCCAGAGAGAGTGGACATCGGATATCTTCTGGCCGTAGCCTTCCTATTCGGTGACATGGACATGTTTGTAGCGAATACCCTGGCGCTTATCCTTCATTACAAAGGGCCTTACTTGGAATTCTTGGATAATGAGATCACTAGTTCAATTTTACCTTAGAAAACGTTCTATATGTAATAGCTCTAATGACTCAGTAATAAAAATAGATCAAAACTAACTCTCCTAGACCTATTAGAAGAACGAAGGACCGGAATGCGAGCGGAACTGAGCCAATTATTAATTAATGGAAAGAATACCGGCTGTTCGTATGGCTGGGGCAAAAACTGTAGTGATACATATATACTACTTCTATCCGAGACTGGCCCAGACTGATACGGCGAGCGTTGGAGTGAGTCTAGCGTGCTATAGTAAGGTCTAGCATTTTCTGACGTTAACAGATATCTCAAGCCGGGAGGGTGGATAGAGACGTAAGAAATCTACCACCGTCCCTATTACCACGATTAAAGCATACTACTAGGTTATCTAGTCGTGTAATACTAGGACCTCGTTAGCGAAGGACTCGCTAGCTTAGGCATTAACTCCGACGCCACATTACTACTAGCTAATATGATACGTGATACGGGATTCATTAATATAACGACCCGAATCTTTCACGTACTAATAGGTAGATAGCCGAAGAATAAGGGGTTAAAGATAATAGGGCTATCCTAGAGAGTAATCCTGCTTAACGGTACTTAGCTAATTACGCTAGGGCTATTAACTAGGAGCCTAAAGTAGAGTCGAGAACAAGTAGAGACGAGGTTAGTAGAAGTTAGAAAGGGGTATATGGATAAGTAGGTTCATAGTTATATACCATTATATATAATCTATAGGCAGAAATCTGGGGGATAATAATGTATAAATATAGAGGACTATTATATAAGAGTATTAAAAGACTTTGGATTATTAGTAATATCAGGGAGAATAAAGGCAATATTTATTATACGTCACAGAAAACGGCGGGCGCATAAAGTGGTATAACCTATTAGATAGAATTATTAATACCTATAGAACTATGGACCCTAATCCTAATCCTCATATAAAGTAGGGCATTATTTAGGCAAAGGGATAAGGGTAGCCTAGACGAGTTAGTGCCACCGGTGCTTTCTATCTAATAGCTATACCTCTAATAGTCTCACTGGTTTTTTTTAAATACGACTATATTATCTAGTTAGATATATGTTTCTAATCAAGGTTAAGTAGGTATAGGTTATATAGTAAGAGATTAGGTGAACGAAGAGGATTAAGATACGTGGTAATAAATACAAGGGATAGTATTACATATAAGGACACTAG
>JAJTUS010000185.1:0-103272 GCA_021399465.1 Hyaloscypha sp. PMI_1271 | reverse complement strand
GGTTAAGCCTCTTACTATATACTAAACTAGTAATTAATAACTAGGATAATACTTCTATAGAGGTTAGCCTCTTCTTTCTATCTTATAAATACTATATAAAGCTAGTCTAGTTCTAGGACGAAGTTAGTAAGGAAGGTAGAGGGGTATTACTAGTCTAGATAATAGATAATATTATATATAAACTCTGTAATATATGAGAGTATACATAAGCTATAATAGTAACAACTTAATAGTTTTAAGAAGAAGTAATAAACTAGAAGAGAGACTAAGCCCTAGAGTTTAAGGTAAGGGATAAGGTATAGCTTAACCTCTAGAATATATAAATAGATAAACTAACTAAGAAGCTTAATACGAAGTATACTAAGTATATAGTAGTAGAGGCTATAGGGAGCTATAGTTTTTAGCTTAATATACCTCTAGGAATCTATAATATATTCTATAGTAAGCTCCTCTAGCTAGCCGTAATAGACCTACTACTATATTAGTCCTAGGACGACTTATAGCTTTAACTATAGCTTATAGGAGATAAAGATAAATACGAAATCGAGTAGATCCTCGACGAGAAGTATATAAGATATAGCTAAGGAGTCTTAAAGAAGTTACTCGTAAAGTAGAAGAGCTATACTTACCCTATATAGGAGCCGCGCTCTATACTAGAGGAGATATTAGCCTTAGAGGCTTAAGAAGAGAGTATTAGATAAAAGGAAGTTTTACTCACGTATTTATAGGGCTAGTATTTATAGGTAAGGAGGGGGGTAATATAATAAGTCGAGACCTAATTAATATACTTAGCTAGAGAGCCTTCGCTTAGGTCATATAACCTTGAATATATCTATAATTATATAATATACCCCCTTTAGTTAATAGAGTAACCTAAGTATTACTTAGGGAGCTTAGATACCTTAAGCAATATAGTTCTTATCCTCGCTTCCTTTTTCTCTTCTCTTTTCTCCTTAGAGAATTCTATTTAATTAATTGAACTACTAGTCTTCTTTATATAAAGGCCTAGCCTATAATAATATTATTTATATAACACTTATAGCTCTTATTATCTAGCCCCTTAATAATATTATAGATTAATTAATAAGGGGTAATAACTCTTATTTAATAGAAGTATATCTTAATTAAGCCTATTTTATAGTTTAGCTCCTCTTATATAATACTTATAAGCTATTAGTACTTCTATTCCCTCTCCCCTATTATTATCCTCTAAATAAGGCTAAGATTTAGCCTATATCACGTGAGCTATTAGTAGTAGAGGGTTATTTCCTTAATTAAGCGAACTTAAAGAATTATATTATTATTATAATTACTTATAAATAACTTAGAGATATATAATTTAATTATCTTAATCTTAGGAGACTTATTCTTCTTATTACGTGATATACCCTAATTCGAGGGAGCTTATTTAAGTGTTTTTAAGCTATATTTAACTTATAGAATCCCTCTTATTTTACTTAAAATCTCGGGGATTATATACTTTTTAGAGACTTAACTAAGAATCTCATCTTTATAAGGCTTAAGATTAATCTTTAGAGGTATTTTTAGTACCACGTAATACGTGCGATACGTTAAAAGTAGAATAATTAATATAAGTAGTAGGTAGTGGGTCAAAAATTCGATTTTCCGAAAATTCGATTTCACAGAAAAAGCTATTGACCCTTTTGGTCGCTATGGTCAACCAGACTCGCAAGCCATGCAGCCCCTCGCTTAAGCCTTTGCACAGGCCACATCTAACGAGTAAAAGTCGTCAACTGCCGCAGCTGGGTGGATAGAACGACCTGTCACTGCTGATGCGCCACCATATCCCGCGCTCTGGTACTTCCCGCCGGATCCTCCGCTCCGTCCCGTCCCCCCCAGTAGCCATAACCAATAGTTCGTAAATAATTTGGAGGTTTACTTTACAGACACGTTGTGGCTAGCTGGCAGGCCCTTTGCGTGCTTTGGTAGCGAGGCCGAATAAGTTGCCAAGGATCTCGATCAGTCTATCAGCAAGCCTCTTATACTCAGCTTTGACCAGATTGAGATCAATGTGCAGGCTTAGAAACACTGTCTAAGTCCATTAGATTCTAGCTATCTATTGTGTATACTACTTCGAACAACGCCTGTTATGTTAGGCGGGTTTGGGTAACTAGCAAACTGATTTTTTCTTTGAAAAAGATTGATCTTTCCCTCTCTTGTTGAGCTCTTTCAACTCGAGTAACACCTTATTGAACCCTAAATGGTTTAACCTGAACGTCAACAGCAAAATGACGCTCATCAGCCGCTTCAAGCATGCTTTCGCAGGCCTTTTCACTTGGCTGAGTATGTCACCTGTGGCAGAATTCGGTTTTCATCCATCTCAACATCCACTTGGAGCACTGATTACGGATACCCACGTACCTAGTGGTGATTCTCCCGTCTTCAGGCCTCCAGCACCAAACCCGGACGATCATGACTTCGTGTGCGATTACAGCGCAATGCAGGGATGGCTTCCTTGCTCTATCCCCGAGAATAGAGAATGCTGGCTTCGAAACAAAAATGGCCGTGAGTTTAATATCCATACAGACTACGAGAAGCTTGCTCCTGTAGGCATTACTCGACACTACAGTTTAAATATTACCGAGGGGTCAATCAATGCAGACGGCCAACCATTTACTAAGGCCAAGCTGTTCAATGAATTATATCCTGGTCCCTGGCTCGAAGCATGTTGGGGAGATGTGAGTGCTATGTCAGGCAGTTCTGCGATTTGTATTTCAAACTCACTGGTTGATAGACCCTTAATATCACTGTAATCAATAGTATGAAAGAGAATGGCACCAGCATTCACTGGCACGGGATTCGACAGAATCAGACGATGGATATGGACGGTGTCAACGGCATTACTCAGTGTCCTATCGCGCCTAGTCAGAACTACACGTACAGCTTTAAGGCTACTCAGTATGGAACCTCTTGGTATCATAGCCACTACTCTGTACAATACGCAGATGGACTGCAAGGTCCACTGGTAAGTAGATTTATCCACGCATACTCGTTGAAGCCATCTAGTTCACCAGTAAATACCAGCTGACAAATTGCACAGACAATCCACGGTCCATCTTCTGCGCCCTTTGATGCATCCAAGCGTCCGTTACTAATGACAGATTGGTGTAAGTGACTGCCGTCACGGGTATTCATATTAGAGTATTCAAGTGCTAATATGGATTATACCTAATAGCTCACAACAGTGCCTTTCAGCTTCTTTATAACCGGAATTGGGGAAACAAGACTATCCTTCTAAACGGCGCCGGAAATGTGGCCCATTACAATTATACTCCTACACTCAAGGTACCAGATAACTATGTGTTGCGTTTCAACAAGACGCCAACGGACAAGCCCAGGCGGCCGAAGAGATACTTGCTCCGCTTGATCAACACTTCATTCGACTCTACATTCGTCTTCTCTATCGATAATCATTGGCTTCAGATTGTGACAGCAGATTTTGTGCCTATTGAGTCTTATTTCAACACGTCTGTCTTGATAGGCATCGGTCAGCGATACAATGTCATCGTGGAGGCCAATCCTCTCGCAGGTGACGCCAACCCCGTCCCAGATGACGGCAACTTCTGGATAAGAACTTTCATTGCGGATAACTGTGGCATAAAGCCAGGTGGTAAAGGCTACGAACAGACTGGCATTTTGCGGTACAATCACACCAGCATGGCCACGCCAAAATCTTTGCCTTGGACCAAAATCAGCAAGAGATGTTCTGATGAGACATACACCTCGCTAAGACCGAAACTTCCGTGGTATGTAGGTCCAGCGGCAAACGCCAAGAATTCCGACCACCTTGCTGGCGAACAGTTCAATGTTATCTTTGACCAGGCTTGGCGATGTTCCACCCTGGAACGTTCCATGGAACGTTCCAGCCCGTATCGATAGGTATTAGGTAATATCGGTAATAGAACGTTCTAATCGTTCCAAAATGGCAGGGGTAGGGCGAAAATAACAGGGGTAGGCGAATCCACCGCTATTTCCCCCACTATAGATTCTTTTCTACTTTTAATATATCCGTACGATTAATTTACCTGAAGTATATCCTCAGAATATCTTCTTTACTTGAACTAGACTACTCCCTTATACTATCCGAGACAGTAACATCTTCTATAGACTATTTAAAGAAGACTTCCCTAATTTAGAAGCATTCTCGTCGTCTATTACCTAATAAAGATAAAGCTTTACTTTATTATCTATATTATTAATCAGACTCTTTCCCGCTACTATATAGCACTACCTCTATAGGGAACCTCAGAAAGCATATTCTAAGGCACCATCTACTCATTTACCTTGAGCCTATTAATTCTAAGAGCTAAGAGAAAGTTACTCAACAAATCCAAGGGCTTTATTATTAAGCTCAAGTACTTAGAGATATAGAGGAGTTCGATTTATAAGTTCTTGAACGACAACTCGATCAAAGAGTCCTTATAGAAGCCTTAATTACTCTTATTATTATATGAAATATCTCATATAATATAGTAGAATGGCCAGAATTCCATATACTTTGCCAGATCTTAAACAAAGCTTATAAAGGTATACTTCCTACCTCTTACTCTACCGTGGCTATTAAGGTCAAAGAATCCTAGGTTCGGTATAAGGATACCGTACGACGAGTTCTCTAATTAGTAATCTCACATATTCATATTTCCTTAGATATTTGGACGTCCCTAAATCGCTTACTTCTTTTGGCTATTTGTGCCTATTTTACCTTATACGAGTTCAAGTATTAAAAGGTCCTTCTTACTCTTAAACTAGTCTATAGCTACTCCAGAGAAGAGCAATTCAAAGTCCTCCTTCTAGTTCTATACGACTATAGTATTATACGAAAGCTTAGAGCTATTATAGGCGATAATGCTTCGACTAATAGAACTCTTTATAAGGTAATTCAAGTATACTAGAAGCGAGAGCTTAATATTGAGTAGAACGTATAGCAAATGCAAATTCGCTATATTAGCCATATTATTAATCTTATCATATAAGCCTTCTTATTCTCTGGATTAGTTAAAATAGAGGAACTTGAGTCGTACGAGTAAGAGGAAGAGGAAGGGACTTAAGAGATAAGTAATAACGAGAGAAGGAGAGTCAAGTTTAGGCTCTTAGGTCCACTTGGTAAAGCACATAATATTATAGCTCATATTCGCAAATTACCTACTCATATAGCTAAGTAGATAGGACTTATAACGAGAATAATTCTAATAGATAATTATACGAGATAGAATAGCTAGTATAGAATACTTACTATTCTTATTAAGAAAATAGAACACGTGAATAAATATTGCCGGAATCACGAGGAGAACTTAATAGAGGACTTCTTATCTCACAAAGACTAGAAGAAGCTTCATATAACTAGGGACTTTCTTACTACTTTCACACGAGCTACTCTCTTCGCGGAAGGAGCCTCTACCTCTATTAATTATACGCTCTTTATTATAGATATTTTAATTAAGCACCTTTACGAAACAATTATAAGTCTCTTACTTTCTTTTTTTCTTCTCGTATAAGCTAAGCTAAATATAATATAGGCTGAGTTTAAGAAGAAAAGAGATAATGAGAGTAAAGAGTTCCTCGTATAGCTTAATATTATATATACTATACTTAACAAGTACTATACTAGAACTAATCTCTCTCCCTTTTATACTATAGCCTTAATTCTTAATCTAGGCTTCTATACGAGATATATTAGGGCTAATTGGCCAAAGAAATATATAACTTCAGCTCTTATAAGTATAAAGAAATTCTAGGAGCACTATAGAGATTAAGTTATTCCTCCACTATTAAGTAATATTATCCCTTTCTCGTATAGTAAAGAGCTATCTCAAGAGCTATTAGTACTTAATTCCTTTAATAAGATTACTTAATCCCTTCGCTCAGTTATATGACCTATAAGTGAGGATAAGTATAAGGACTATAACTCCCAGGAATCGTACGATGTTAGTAAGTAAG
The DNA here is from genome assembly GCA_021399465.1 of Hyaloscypha sp. PMI_1271. NCBI lineage: Eukaryota > Fungi > Ascomycota > Leotiomycetes > Helotiales > Hyaloscyphaceae > Hyaloscypha > Hyaloscypha sp. PMI_1271. The sequence goes on along the minus strand of JAJTUS010000185.1, from coordinate 97,314 downwards.
GGGCTTTAGCTTAGTAGAGTCACGATATATAAAGGGAACACTAGCTAAGGCTCTCACTTATAGCTATTAATATCCTCTTAATCCCTCTAATGAGTAATGAGCCAGAGAGAGTCTTTTCAGATGCACGTTATACGGTGAGCTGGGATAGAGGGCAAATAGAAGCAGAGATAATAGAGATTAGAGAGTGCTTAAAGTACTAGAAAAAGACTAGGATCTTATAAACCTTCATTAAGACTAGCTAGTTTAAAAGAGATACGTGCCCTTTAAGACCCTCGTATAATTAAAGAGCCTTCTAGGCATCGTGACATCGTCTAAATTTCTAAATTTTTAAGCTATAACTCTTATTTAAAGGCTACCTTTCCCGCTTTAACTTCCTCCTCTTTCCTTAATTAATACTACTACTACTCGTACGAGAACCTCTTACTACTCTCTACTTCTCGCGATTACATTAATTATACGATAGTAATATATTAAATAATCTAGCCCCTAGTAGTAATCCCCCTATATAGCCCCCTACTCCTGGCGGTGGTCTCCCTGGACAGCCTCCTGCTCCTAGTCCTATAAACCCAAACTAGTAGTAAGCCTCTGATCCTTAATCCTACTTACTATACGATAGCTAATATCTTTAAAGGCTTATTCCTTTCGTTGCTTTCAGTACTAGTGGTGCTCCTAATCTTGGTATAAACCAGCCCCTTCCTCAAGGCTAATAGATAATAGGTGTTATAGGCTAATAACTTACTCCCTTTATACGATAATAACTTACTCCCTTTATACGATATAGAATAAAGCTAACTAGAGTATAGTGCTATAATAATTAACAAATCCAAGCCCTTACTCTTCCTAGCCAGAATATGATCATTAATCCAAATCATATTGTAATTAGTCAAGTCCTTACATAGCGACAATCCTATATTAACGCTCTTCTTATTTAACGAGGAGGGGTTAATATAACAGCTACTCCTTATACTATGTGTACTCATACGGGACTCAATAATACCATCTTCCCTAAGTATATCCAGATCATGGGTATATGGGGTAGTTACTATAGTAATTATAAGTAGCTAGATTATACTATAAGCTATTAATAGGGAGGAGATAATAATAGTAATAATAGTGATAGAGATATTAGTACAGGAGGCCGTAGAGGACGTAGTAGACGTAGTAGACGTGGTGGAAGCAGTAGAGGTGGCTGTACGAAGCAAGGACGAATTATATAACGTAGTATAGTAAGAAAGACTCCTCGTGGTAGTAGGGTTACTCGTAGTACTACTATGGCTTAATAAAGGCCTTCCTTAGTTCCTATAGAGGTCGTATGATGGTTTTTAGCCTCTTAATAGCATAATTAATAGAAGTCTTTACAAGATATTGAGAATCTACAGGGATTAGCTCGCTTAGGAACGATTAGAACGTTCCGTTCCAGCCCGTTCCAGACCCCTGGAACGAATCGGCACTTTCTGATTGGTCCGGAATTTCGCCAAGCCTGTCTTTGACCCAGACGCAAAGAAGAAGCCAGAATTCAAGGACTATCCTTTGGCCACCTTTTCGTTGCAGCCGTCGGGCGACTCGCTTTTCACACCACTTCAAATCAATTATTCTAACCCAGTTTTGATGCATCTGGGTGAATCTAAGAACACATACCCTTCGAAGTGGGTCGTGATCCCCGAAAACTACACCGTGGACCAATGGGTATGGTTGCACTTTTGATACTTGAGTAGGGGCACCATTCTAATCATGTTTTTAGGTCTACCTTGTCCTAACTATGGACGCGGGAAGCTCTATAACTGGGGCCCATCCGGTATGTTGCGCCTTTCTTCTTGACGTCGCGAGAAAAGTAACTAACCTAATATCCCATCAGATTCACCTTCATGGCCACGACTTTGCCATTCTGCAGCAGGAGGAGAATCAAGCGTACCACCCTAGCAAGCTCAATCTCACCCTTGACAATCCTCCACGACGGGATGTAGTACTCTTGCCTAATGGTGGCTTCGTTGTCATCGCCTTTAAGGCTGATAACCCTGGTAGTTGGCTCATGCATTGTCACATAGCCCGGCATGCGTCTGAAGGTTTAGCATTGCAAATCTTGGAACGTCAGAGCGACGCTGATAAGCTCTTCCCCGGGAACTCCCCTAACATAATCGAGGCGAACCGTGTATGCACTGAATGGAAGAAGTGGCAGGATAAGCAAAAGGATTTCTTCGAGGGTGACTCGGGCATTTAAAAGTCGATATAATTTATTATATGACCGCCAATAACAATCTAACAGCACAGTGCATTTAAAGAAGAAAGAAGAATTGAATGAGGTGAGATGTTCTATATTGGCAGGAACACCATAGACCGCCTAACAGATTGGTCGAGCTGAAATGCCAATCTTCGTGACCGTGCGCTTCGCCGATCTCGAGGAAATTGACACCTCCTGGGAGGGAATGGAGGTCGACGATGATGTGGAGATTGGGCCATCTCGTGACGTAGCAAGTAGGACGTCGAAGGGAAGGAGTCCAGACGTTGCTCGGTGCATAGATACACAGTCAGGCAGATATCAGTTTTCAACCTCAATGACCGTGCTCTTGTCAGCAAATCCACATGAGCTGGAATCGGCAAATCGGTGCATCAGTCACCGAGTACTAGGGTGGCTTTGTAAAAATCATTCTAGAACTCTCATCCTCAGCAAGCTAATTGACGTTGAAATCAATGTCTACGGCAAGTGGGGACTCCAGGCTCGTCGTTCTTCTAGCGCGAGTTCCGACATCCGTGGTGGGCGGCTAAGGCCCTGTTTCGAAACCCGCGAATGCTGGTATTTGTCAGTATTCAAATACTAGTATTTGCTTATTAGGAAAATAAGTATTTCTATAATTTTTATTTACTAGTAATAGTTACTAGTATTCAAATACCAGTAATCGCTCCTATATTAATCTTAGTATCTATAGAACCACCTATAGTAAGTAGTTCTATAGATACTAAGTATTTGAATACTAGCTTTTACTACCTTTATAGGCCTCTCTAGGGTATAAATTCTTTCTAAAGCTTTATATTTTGCGATTCTAGTAAAATATATCTCATATTAATTTATTTAGTAGTAAGTATATAACACGTAATTCTTTTATTAATTACTTTTCTATATAGCGATAAAAAATTCTAGGCTTTAAGATACTATAATTATAGGCAGTAATTACTAATTATTAGGAAGAGAGAAGTAGGAAATTAGTGAGGCTGAAAATAGGGGCTATATACACTAGCGGAGACGCTAGAGATAAAGCTAAAACCTCTATAATTACGATAATTACTAAGTATTTAGATTTTGCGAAACACTTAAATTAAAGCAGTTACTAGTAACCAAATACTAGTATTCGTAATATCCAAATACTAGTAATGTGATAGGGATTTAATTATTATATGGATTTCGGACCATATATAGGCGTTGGATATATGGGGGGTAATAGAATAGGAGGTAAGGACTTAAATAATAGAAGTAGTACTCTAAAGACTCTTAGTACTAATAGTAAAGTAGTAGGAAGGATCGAAAATAAGAAGCTTAAAAGGTTAATATATTATCTGAACTAATTATATATATAAACGGAAGTCTTATATAACCCTCTAACTAGCGCCTATAAGCCTAGAAAGCAGGACACGTGACGGTAGTTACTAGATATGAGATAAGATAAAAAACCCTACTATATAGCTCCCCCCTTATATTCTTAATTATCCCTTAATTAAGGTAAAGAAAGAAACCCTATACTTCCCCTTCCTATTATATATACTATTCGTAATCCCTAGAAACTTAAAGTAAAGAAAGGAAGATATACTCTTATAGCTAGAAAGAAATAGGTCTAATCTCCCCCTCTAAGTCCCCTAGATATCTAATATTCTCCCTCCCCTTACCTAGAATAAGATTCCTAGTACCTCGCCCTCGCTTCCCGACTCTTTATACGTTTTTCATTCTTCCCTTTTTCCTATCTCGAGAATCCTCTATCCTTCTTATAGTAAGCTAGGAAAATATACTTCTATTCCTCCTCTCCCTTTTTATCTAATACTTTTATCTAATATCTCGTAGCCTTCTATAATAGGACCTATAGGTATGAATTACCTATGAATTACCTCCTATATAACTACTTCTAAAAGAAGAAGACCCTATACTAAGATTAGATAAACTTCCCTACCTTAAAAGGCCTTCCTCCTCATTTTCCTTAACTTCCTCCTTCTTCTAATAATAACTTTAACCTTACCCTTCCTTTATCTATATCCGACTTCTATATCCCTCAAATATTATATCTAAATCTCCTAGTAATAATAGCTCTACAGAAATTAATAAGAGGGTACCTAAGCTAAAATCCTTATAATATAATACCTAAGAACCTCTTTCCTATAGTAATTAAAGATAGTATTATCGAGTTAAATAGGTAATAGGTATATCTTTCTTTATTCCTATATAATTCTTACCTTATAATTCTTCGTTTTTCCTAGATCTTATCTCGCTTTACTAATTAGTTCACTATCCCTCCCTTAGTCATTAATTGCTTTGAAAAGTTCTATACTCCTAATACTCGCAATAATAGTACTAATAAGCTAGTAGATAGTAATTATACTTATTCCTATACTTAATAACTTAAAGCTATAGCTATAATAGGCTTCAGATACGTACGCTACGGTAAAGAAGCCTATATGAACTACTAGAATAATAAGTCCTATTTTAAGGAATACCGTGAATTTCGTTCTCTTAGTTATAGCTATAGCAGATACCTTTAGAGATATAACCCTCGTAGATATTCTTTTAATACGAATCCCCCCTTCCTAACCCTTCTTAAATCCAGGTACTAATAGTAGTAGATCCCGACTAGAGAGATAAGCCTATAGTTCCTTAGCCTAAATAAGCTCCTCCTCCTCCCCTACCAAGTCCCGGTAATCACAAAGGTATAAGAGTAACTAATATTACTAATTAAGTTATACTACCTAAGGAGAGCTTATCCTCATACCCTCTAATTCGTTATTCTTAAAGGAGGCTATTATTAGTAGAGAAATCTTACTACTAGCGTTAAGCTTTAAAATAATAGAACTCGTTAATTTCATATTATTTCCTAGGCTTTATTAGTGTTTTCCCGTGAAACCCTATATATAATTATTATATACTTAAAACTATAGCCTATAATTCTCTATCTTTTCCCTCCTTTCCCTAACTTATTAACTAGTAAAATAATATTTTTCCCCTTCCTCTTACCCCCTTCTTATCTATTTCTTTTCTAGTAGTAAAATACCCGAAGACCTCCTCTCTCCCTAGGAATTCAGAATTCCCTCGTATATATAAGGAGATTAGCGTAAAAAGGTAAGGTTTATAATATTTATAGAATAGTAAAGGCCTTCTTTCTAATTTCTTTCTCCCCCTACTTATCTCCTTCTCACCTATTCCTTTTCTTATAGTAACCTTCCCGAAGACCTCTTCTTTCCTAAGGAACTCAAAATTTTTCTCGTATATATAAGGGAATAGGTATAAAAAGATAAGGTCTATAAATTTCGTAGAATAGTAAAAGTCTCCTCCTAGATTAGTACTCCCTATTCCCTTTACCCTATACTTTCTACTCACTATTTAAGAAGAACTATTAAAGTATCCTATTCTTATCCCTAGGCTCCTTATATATTCTCTTTTCTTAGCTTTTAATATCTATAAGAATTAACTATTATTCTTATAGTAAGTCGAGAAAATATACTTCTAGCCCCCCTCCTTTATCTAATCTATTATCTAATAACCTTTTATCTAATATTCTCCCTTACTCCTTCCTAGAATAACTAGTTCTTTCTTATATATTTCTACTACGTTATTCCCCGCTTCTAGCTACTTCTATTCCCTTCCCCCCTAAGGCCCTATATTACCCTTCCTACTATATAATTCTACCTTCTTTCCTCTCCTTCTTCTAATAATAACTTTAACCTCTAACTACCTTTATCTCTACCTAACTCTCTCATCCTCCTTTTATTAGCTCCAATTATCCTCTTAGCCTCTATTTCACTATAGCAAGTAGTAGTAATATCTAAGTTATTATCCCTCCTCTATTTTAAGCTCTTATAGTAGTGAAAAACGAGTATTATAATACTAAATAAGTAAGTAGTATATCTTTCTTTATTTCTATATAAGTTTCTTCTTATAATTCTTCGTTTTTCCCAGATTTTATCTCATATGCCTACGGAGTATATTCTAGGCCCTAGTACTTATTTTAAGGCTACTTATATCCTTCGCGGAAATAATATCTACTAGTCCTATATAGAAGGTAATTATAGCTTATTTAATACTCAGGAACTTAGTATAGCGGTTATATAGGGCTTTAGAGTTAATCGCCTTAATAATAAAGCTTATATGAGATACTAAGATACTAATAAATTCCGGTACTTTAAGGTTTACTAATAGTAGGTTTCCTATATAGCTACTTACGTAAATTGCCTTCGAATATACTATGAAAATAAATATTCCTTCTATACGACTCCCCTCTCCTAATTCCTACTTGAATCTAGATCTTAATAGTAGTAGATCCTAACTTCTAATCCTTATATATAGGAATTTAGTAGAAGTAAGCTCCTCCTCCTCCCCTACCAAGTCCCAGTAATTATAAGGGTATAAGAGGTATAAATAAGGCTAATGGAATCGCGCTAAATAAGAACATTACTTCTAGCTACCTCCTACTCTATTATTCTTAAGGGTTAGGACTATAGGTTAAGATAATTACGGTATCTTCTAGTAATTAAACTTATTAATTTCCTATTTACTAGTATACTTTATTAACTTTTCCCCGTGAATTCCTATATATAACTATTATACGCGTAAAAGGATACCCTTACTCTAACCCAAAACTCCCCTCTTTACTTACTTTTTTTTCTAACTTATTAATTAGTAAAATAATATCCTCCCCTATTCTCTTATATCCTCCTTATATCCCCGTTTTTCCAAAAGAATTAAATATAAGAAATACTTTTCCGTATATAAGAAATAACCCCCTTATACGTAATAATCGCCTTACGAAGTCCTTCCCTCCTTTATTTTTCCTACTCTCCTTATCTAAGGCCTAATAACTACTATAAGCCTAGCTCTAGTAGGAATATAAGCACGATTCTCCTTATATACGATATCCTCTTCTCTTCTCTGCCTTTCTTATCAAGTCACAATTTGATCTTCTAGTTCTAAATCTATATCCTCCTCTTCTAGTACCCCCCTTTCTATACCTAGAAATAATACTTCTAAGCGAGCCTAAGCGTCTCCTTAAACTAGGCTATAGATCTATTCCAAGATCCCTTTATCTTAGTAACACGGATTATATAAGGTCTCTAGGCTTATACCTCGGAAGACAAACTTCTTGAGATAGCTAGTAGCTATAGTTCTAGCTTAGAGGGTACTATCTAACTCCGTAATCACAAAGGTACTAATAGCTTAACTCACCCTAAAGATCCTAAAGGGACCTTTCTAATAATAGTAGAGCTTTACGGAATAATCGTTATCTAATCTAGTATTATAGAGGAGGATAATATCCTAATAGAAAAGTACCTAGGGGGCCTTAAGATATAACTCTTATTAAATACTTCCTTCCCCTACTCTCAATAGCGGCGAATAGCTAAAAGTGCTTTATTTAAGTCTATATCCCGTCGCTCTAGCTATTATACGTATATAGCTAGTAGGTTAGAAGTAGAAGAAACCTTATACTAAGGTAGTATATTCCAGGTAAGGTAGTCTAGATTAATAGGTAAAAGACTTTCTTATCCCCCTTTAAGGTAAAAGGGGGTATAACCTATAGTAACTTTAGCTATAATTCAATCTACCTAAAGTATAGCTAGAAGGTAGAAAACCTAATTATTAATACTACCTTCTATAGCCTTAGTTAAACTAGTAACCATAGGCTTATACCCCCTCTTAATTATTCCGTTAGCTTAGGGGTTAAAAGCGGAGGTAATAATATAGCGAATCCCATATATACTCGAAAGTTCACTTATAATAGTATTATTATTCTCAGGCCCTCTATCTATAACTAGCTTAAGGAAGACCCTATATTAACAGATAACCTCCTCAAAAATGAACCTAGTAATAGATCTAGTATTAGCGCTTTTTAGTGCTCTCCCTTTAACCTATCCCGAGCCTTCTCCCCGAGCTAATATAAGCTTATCCTTACCTAAATATAAAGGTATATAAACTATATCTAAGGCTACTTTACGCTATAACGACTCTACCTAAGTAGGATATAGTTCACTATCTATCTTCATATAAGCTATAAGTTAATAGCGCTTATAGCTCTTCATATATGTCTTTACGTCTTAATACTACCCTTTCTACTAGAAGTAATTAGTAATTTTATAGAAAGTAGCCTCCCTAGGCTTATAACCTCTAGCCTTATATATAGCTATCTTAATATCTTCCCGCTCCTCTAGAGAGTCCACTACCCTCCTAGGTATACTATAATTTCGCTAGAAAAGCGTTTAATCTCATATAAGAAACTTAACTATATTATTTTTGAATAGTCTATACTCTACTATACTTTATTTAATAGGCTATTCAAGTATAGTGAGCTAGCGAGTATATTATTAATAGTATATGGAATAGAAGCCTTCTAAGTAAGGAATAGGCTTAGGTTAAGCTTAAGTAATAATACTTAAGTAAGAGGGTACTTTACAAGTAAGTAGAGGTAAGCTTTCTATATAGATAAGAGTAATCCTTAGAGAGAATAGCTAAGTATCTATAAAATCCTTAATATCTTCCTCCTTACTATCCTCCTCCTCTATCTCTAGGATTATATATAGTCAGCGAGATAAACCATTAGCTACTATATACTTCTTTCCCGATATATATTTAATATTAAAGTCAAATAGTCTAATCTAAGTAATCCACCTCATAAGAAGTAACCTAGGTAGGTCCGAAGTAGCCCTATTAAGTTATATAACTAGAATATTAGTATTAGTTTCTAAGAGGAACTTCACGCTATAGAGCTAGCCCCTATATTTCTTGAGTGCCTTTAGAACCCCTTAGTATTCATACTTTATAGTATTATAGGATACCTCTACTCGACTCTAATAACTACTCTCATATTATATAGGGTAATGCTCTCTATTATACTAGCCAACCTATATTAAGACCATGCCCTATCTAGTAAGACTAATATCTACCGCGAGAATAATTAACCTAGCTCCCGGTAAGAAGTCTAGGGTAACTAAGGTAGGCGAAGACGTTAAGAGTATTTTGAGAGTATCTATAGCGAGCTAATATTCATATATCTAGATAAATACCTAATTCTTCCGGAAAAGCTCGTAAATAGGAACTATAATCTCGGTAAAGTATTTAATCTAGATCCGGTAATAGATATATATACTAATAAAGGTATAGGCTTATATAACATTATAGGGTAGAAGCTACTCTAAGATTTTAATGATTTTCGCCGTTTCCGGTAGTCTCCCTTTAAAGGAATAGATATAGCTAATAATTTAAATACTATTTATATACTACTATAATTTCAGTCCAGATATAATTAACCTAGCCCTCTCTAGTAATATAAGAACCTAATCTAGGCTCTGAATATATTCTCATATAAATCTCCAAATCCTAGGTAAGTCTTTAGTATTATCGTAAGTAATTAAAGGACCCCTGACTCTAATATTATTAAGGTAAGCTATATAAACTAAGGGTATTAAGTCTCAAAGGATATAGTATATAATTCGAATAAACTAAGTAACTAAGTTCATAGCTCCTTAGAGGATCCTCGTATAACAAAGAAGCCTATATAATATTATAAACCCTATTATATCCCTATACTTCTTAGCTAAAGGGAGTTAGTTATAGCTAGAGAAGTAGTCGACTAAGCTTATAATAGTATAGCTAGTAAAGTATTCTAAGAATTCGTCTATACTTAGGGGTAAATTAGTATCCCTAATCGTAACCTTATTTACGTGTAAAGCCGCCTATACTATATAGTACTTAGAAGTCTCTTTCTTTCCTACTAGGAAATAAGGATTCTAATAAGGACTATTATAACGTTTAAAGATACCTATATCTAGACATTCTTATATGAGCTAATTAACTACTAAAACCAAGGCCTATAGTACCGAGAAGCTAGGCTCTTACTAAGCCTTATATAGAATAGTACGAATTTCTAATAGTAGAGACACTTCTAGCTTTAATAAGCCCAAGTAGCTAAAGTCCTAAGCTAATACCCCTTCTCTATTATCTAATATCACGAATAGTAATTCTCTCTCCTTATATAATAATCCTAGACTAATTTTCAAAGCCCTCTTTCGGTCCTCTATTAAACGCGAGCTAGGAATAATATAAGAGAACTTTGGAATTAACTATTAAGAAAATCGTCCTACTCTAGACACATTAATACCCTCCCTCTCTTCTAGTACTTCTTTCTAATTATCTAATCCACTAGGGGCTAAGCCTATACTCTCGCTTAAGTCTATAGGCTAAACTTTCCTAGAAACTAGTTTATATAGTCTATTAACTAATACTACTAGGGGAAGACTTCTCTACTATATAAAAGAATAAGTATTAAACCTTAAAGAAATATAATAGTCCCTATCCATATATAAAGAAATATTACGGGTAGTACCTACTAGAGGCCCCGGATTAAACGCATATATAATCCTATCCCTAGTACTTAAAGAAGATATAAAAATATCCTCGGAATACTCGTTTCTCCTAGTCCTAATACCCCCCTTAGGACCCCCTAGTTATTTAAAGGAAAGATATCCTCCCAAACCCGGTTCCACGAATTAGATACTCTTATAACTCTACTTACTAAGGACCGATTCCTTCCTGCGCTAAAGACAGTAGTATAAGCTACTCTAGACTAAGTATACTTAATAGTAAGGTTAGTCTATAGGATGAAAGGTTACCCGAGAATGAGTTAATAATTAGCTTCTTTAATGAGGAAGATCTATATATATGATATTATACCCCTAATCTTAACTTAAATATTCTCACAAAGTCCTTTAAAAGAGCGATGTTCTCTATTATAGGAGACTAAGGTCAAGTAAGGGTTACTAGTAATTACTAGGCTATAATTATTAGCAAGTCCTTAAGTCATAATATTAATTTCAGCTCTAGTATTAATTATAGCCTTAACTTAAGCTATTCTATTAAAGCATATACTAAGTTTAGGAGTAGAAACCGTATAATATAAGTTCTCTTTACTCCCTTCTAAGTTATGAGAGGCGATAGTTATACTAGGGCCTAGCTTAGCTAGATTATAGCGAGGACTCTAGAAAACGAGTTTTAGAAGAGCTAGAGAGTTAGATAAGAGCTCTCAAGTAGTGATTCCTTTTACCTTCTAATTAAGGATCTTATTTAGTACTTATTCCGGCTTAGCTTCCCCTTAAAGCTCATCTACTAGTTAATGGACTCTAGGGCAAGTATTAGGAGAGAGACAAGTAAGTATAGTAGGTAAAGCCGCAGGTTTAATAGTGAAGTCTTTAGGGGAGGTTAAGTATACGAAGGTAGGCTATAGTTAGTCTATTATAGGAACATCTTATTAAGTTACTTCCTCTACTTTATCTATAGATGTAACTAGCTTCCACTTCCTACTCCTAAGGTATTAGGCTATAGTAATACTAGTTTCTTTCTCTTAGCGGTTCTTTAGTACTCTATATTAGTCACGACTATCCTTTAATCCACCGTATAGCTTATTATCTTTCTTCTTTTTAGCCCTAGAGGCACTAATAGTGACCTACCTATCCTTATCTTCTACCTAAGAGAAGTTTCTTACTTCCTTATCTAACTCTATACCCGGGTCCTATTCTTCCGTAGCTAAGGAGAGAGAAGAAACCTTAGTTTCTAGGATAGGCGGAGAGTTCGAATTCATATACTAAGAAAACTACTTGAGTTATAAGACTCTAGTATTTCCTAGAGTAAACTAGAACATTTTTTCTCCCGAGCCTATAAGGCTAGTATAGACCTGATTCTATTAATTAAAGTATATAATACCGGTAGTATAAAGAGCTAGTGCTTCCGGATATTAAACCGCCTAATAGGAGGAGGAGAAATATAAGAAGTAATAGTTAGGTCAAGCTCAATATTAATTCTCTAGGCTAGCTAAGGGACGTATACTTAAGCTAGACACATTACTAGTTAGAGAAGAGCCTTATATACCGCTAAGAGATAGTACTAGGGCTTATATAGCTTTCGTAAGTCCTACTATATCGAATATAGGGGTCTCAGGGATAATAGGCTATATATAATAGAAGAGGGGTACTAATCAGGTTCCATATAAATGGGAATAAGAGTAGTGAGATCCTTTACTATTATTGTCTAAGCTTAAAGGCTATCTATAAGGACACTATAGGCATGGGAATAGTCTTAATAATTAGTTATTTCCTTATTAGCTTAATTAGACTCATAATACTTAATAGCTATACGAGAAAAGGCCTTGAAATTCATCGTACTAGTAATATTAAGCTCTATACTATACTTCTAGACAATTTTCTCCTGAAGGGCCTTCGGAATTCCCTCCAGAAACCAAAGGGCTTAGGTATAACCTTCTAGTAAGTAATTATCTACTAAGTACTAAGAGGAAGTAGAGTATTATTAATAGAACTAATATAAGTTAGTTCCCTTAGTATAGCCCTTCTTCTTCTAGGCCTCTATAAACCCTCGAGTTCTCGTTATTTAGTAAGTATCCTCTTCCCTATACTCTCGGTATAGGATAACTCTAAGGGTAGCCTAGTTATTAGAAACCTATTCCGGTATTATACGAATATACTACGTAATAGTTATATAGTAATACTAAGGAAGGCGAGTAACTATAGCTAAACCGAGGATATAGTAGTCTTTATACTAGCCTTTATATTAATCCAGAAACTCTATGATATTAGGTCCTTGGAAATAGGGCATTCCCGGGGCGGTAGCGGATAGTATAGCCTATATGAGACGTATAGTCTAAGTATCTTTAACGGAGAGATCTACGGGTAGTATAGGTATAACGGGAGGAGCGCCCACCTAGGAGCGGGCGATAGGATCTATCTTAACGTCGAGGCCAGAGCCCGAGGAATCGGTTATTATAGCGTCTAGACCGCGGACAAGGACCTATACGATAAAGAGGATAAGTAATAATAATAATAAATATAGCTCTATAATCAGAAGTAAGGTAATCTCAATAGCTTAAGTAGTTATAATTAAGAGAGTTATAAGAAGGTGTAGTGAGTTTGGATTTTGCGGTGGTTGCTTAGTTTCCTAGGGGGGCCGTAATATAGGGGAAATCGTCTTAATTCTAAGGGCTGGTCCCGGAACCTCAGGAAATAGGCTTTCCGTACAAAATAATTAAGGCGTAGTCTTCTTAAGTCTTCGTGCAGGGAAATGCTATATACGAGAGTATTTATAGTGGTTTCTATATACAATTCCCTTGGTATAGGCCAACTCTACCCCGTGTCCCCTAGAACGAACTATAGACTCCCTAGCGAAATAGGCTAATACGGAGGAGTCCTTCTATCGCCTAATAATCATATACACATTACAGATAAGCGTAATAAGGATATTAGCTATCGAAAGGTATAACTAAGGAAATAGTTTCGCGAACCGCTCTATCCATAGGATTAATATAAATGAACGCGCCTCTATAACCGCAAATAGATAAGCTTAATAGCTAACTAACTAGTGTTCTAACTTCAGAAAACTCGTATAACTAGAACTAAAAAAATACGTAAAAGTAACTAAGAGCAACTATGCCCTTAGGGTCTAGGAGATGCCCACGTAATCCAAAAATACCGACTATCGTGATTTAAATCTTCCCTAGGTCACTAATATAATAGGGATTTAATTATTATATGGATTTCGGACCATATATAGGCGTTAGATATATGGGGGGTAGTGGAATAGGAGGTAAGGACTTAAATAATAGAAGTAGTACTCTGAAGACTCTCAGTACTAATAGTAAAGTAGTAGGAAGGATCGAAAATAAGAAGCTCAAAAGGTTAATGTATTATCTAAACTAATCGTATATATGAACGGAAGTCTTATGTAACCCTCCAACTAGCGCCCGTAAGCCTGGAAAGCAGGACACGTGACGGTAGTCACTAGATATGAGACAAGACAAAAAACCCCACCACAGTAAACGAATACTAGTAAATGAAACCGTGTAGCTGTGCGAAACAGGGCTTAAGACAATTCATGCACTAAGCTGTCCCAAACTTAACTTAGACTTATATATAGAACACTTCAAATATCCGAAACTACTATATATATTTAAAACAACATACTCGGGCAATCTTATTCTTTTAAGGATATTCTGACAGGTAGGCTGTAAATAAGAGCCTAGCTTTAGGGGATACCGGTATAGTAAATTATAAAAAGGACCCCCCCCCCCCCCCCCCCCTAAGATAGCCAAAACCACCAAAAAAAGAGCTAATGCACGCAAAGATCACAAAGTAGGGAGTTACATTTCTCATAAATAGAGTTAATTAAAGCTAGCTAGAAAAGAACTTAAGTGAAGTATGAGAACTCTAGGAATATAATTCACAGATCTTAACTAAGCGAAATAATTATACTAGACTAAATCTAGAGATCACATAGTAATAGTACTATAATAAGAGCCTTATATTTAGTAGTATCTACTTTGGTTTCTATTAGGTCCCCTAACCTCTTAGCTAGGGTCTTTACTTTTAGCGTAAGAATAATCCTAGGCTATAGGGGGGCTTGTAACTAAGCTAGATCCCGTGACTTCAAGGGACTTTATAGAAAACTCCCTATTCCGCCTTATTAACCTACCCTAGATTCTCGATTCGTATTACGATATTAGCTAAGGTAACTAGTATTAACTTTATTAAGCTTAGAGCTTATAATAGCTCTGAGGTAAAAAAGGGGGGCTTATCACGTGATATCTCTCCTAAAGATTATGAAAAATACTACTTCCTTCTATTATTTTTGTATACTCCTCTTATTAAACTATTAAATCTAGGTCTAGTAATTACTTCTTAAAGCTCTATATATAATTCTAGGGGGGGTCCTTTTTATAATTTGCCTACTAGCATGTCTAGAAATAGTTAGAATATAATATCATTAGTAGACTTAACTACCTCGTCGTTTAGTATAAGGTTACTATATTATAGTAAAATAAATAATAGTAAAAGAGAGCCTGGAACGTGCGAGGGAGGCAGAACGCATATACTCGAGTTATTAGAAGTTATATAGTTTATAACGTATACTCTGGTATACTCGCCGAGGTATTAAAAGATGTGGTTTATAGTATACGCTCTGGTACGGTTGTGAGGAGAGGATATCAGTCGAGGGAGCGCGCGAGAGACGGAAGGGGTGCGTCGAGACTGTCTAGTCGTGAGCCATTTCGGATCCGAGGTATCAAGGACCTCCTGGTCGACGAGAAAACGCTGTAGTACAGCAATACGACCAAGTTGGTCAGTCTCCATAAATTTGAGAAAGAAGTTTGTCATGTCATCCCTCTCCACAGGTCGGTCGAGCTCATCTGGCTTCTGACGTGGATAGTCTGCAGGAGCAAGGTATCTCTGGGGTCTACAATTCTTGTCCCAGATGATGTAGTACGGATCTCCATCAAGATCACCTCCGCTGAGCTTACTTGGCAAATCTTTGGCGCCTTTTGACTAAAGCAAACGCACTTAGAAAGTGCAAGCAGTGGGGAGTCAGATGATGGCATGACTCCTTCCGCCAACTGCACATCTCCGGGATGGAGAGCGGGTTCCCGCGTGACGATCAAGTCTTTCCCTATAATTGCCTGCGATTTACCGTCAACCATGACAGAGCAGTAGATTTGCCCTTCTTCTAGAAATACAGCCTCATCCATCAATCCATGGGGAGCCAATCTTTCTCGACGGGGATCCTAGTTTTGTGCTTCAACAGACGCAGCTCGACGAGAATAGCCATCTCCAAGACATCACGTGAAAATCCACCCTTTTGAAAATCCAGATTCAGCATCGCCAATTTGTTAATAAGCCAAGGGAAGTGGATCGGAGTACCGATTGTTTGGCGTCTCAGGAAACTGGACGCGTTCACCGGGCTGCCCGTGATCATGCGGAGGCGTTCAACTTCTAGTGCTTGGAGGTCAAGGAAGTATTTATCGTCGACACCCGTATCCTCCAAGTTCTTGATGAACTATTAGTTCAGGTTCATCGGAAATGGCTTGTACGAGGCATCTCAGATTTCAATGTCCGTAGATGTTGACCCTTCGAATTTGATCATCGATGGGCGCAGCGCCAGAGCATCCCCCTTCGTCGATGGTCCAATGAAATCATACCTATGGCTCCTGCAGCGGCGTCAGTAGCGGCATCAAGTACATAGTCCACGGAAATTCATACCTTGAAATCGAATTTGGAACAACGTGGGCTTGAACAAACAAGCCTTGAGAATCTGTCCCAGATCTTGTGCATGACTGAGTAGGACATTGTTCCCACACCGTCGCTGAACACTCGACTATTGAATGACACATCTGGCTCACCCTAAATGATTTCAGTGTCGATTGGAGCAGCTGTTCGAGTATATGGGAAGGCTTGTCCGATTCTGGCTGCGCACTTTGCTGGAGATCGGATCTTTGAGATGTTGTCCAAATCTTGAATAATCATTCGATCCCAGAGAAGACTCCTATCGCAAATGAACGGTGTCATAAACCAACAGGACTGGGCCCAGATAGAGAAGTGAGAGAATCCGAGAAAGGCATATTCCCGTCCCGCAATATTTATTCCATTTTCAAGGATGTTTTTGAATCTACCACGAAGATGTGTTGGTTGGAAACGCGAGGGTTGAATCGAACCGGCTGCCCATCTTCGTCACAGAATTGAACTCTAAGTAGTCATGATGATTAGGGTACTTTCGAAGAACTCGATTGTTGGATTCAGCCTCGGGCCCGTAGAGGCGGATTGCTGCAGTAGTGACTTTGACATTGTGAATGACTGCGACATCATCTGGTGTCCTTGTCTCTCCATCCATGACAACTTTCTCACTCGTACACTGCTCCTCATTTTATTTCATCGATTTGATCACTCTATGGAGTTGGAAGTCTGTGGGTTCGGTATCCGGTCCTGGGAATCCGATTTGGTTGAACCACTTCCGAATGAGTTGACACAGATGGGGCGGATGACCGAGTTGTTGATTTCTGGTAAAAATTGAATTACAGTGTTCGGAGGAAGAAACCCGTCCTGGGCAAGCTTCTGAATCTAGAATGCTAAGACAAACGGGAAACCAGAGTCAACGCTCGACAGGATTTCGTGTAGTCGACGAAATGATTCAGCGAAAGTCTCTTGGGGATTGGTGATGTGTGTCTTCCGAAAGATCATCCGTGGTATTCTAGGACAATTTTGAGGGACTGCATCCAACTGCTGATGTGACTACCGCCTGCTTGTTCCGAAAGACCCTGCTTCAGGACAATTCGAAATACAAAGCAGCTTCCGGCAACAGGTTTGTGTTCGTCGCCGAGGCAGGGCAAACGGTGCCGTTGAGGGCAATTACTCCGGTTGAGTCAAAGCCCCTAGCTGCGCCATGATGTGGGCCGGCAGGTCTCAAATCCTTTGGAAGAAGTGCCGGGGCTCATATATCGAGAAGATGAATAGAGGGCTCGGACCCATCCTCGGCTGTTACGTCCACAATACCAAAGTATCGAAATTCGATTCGAGCACCATCTTCGAAAATTCGGGGTTATGTTAAGCTCCCCAAATTAGGGATGGCCTTTCAAGGTTTATGTCAACTGCAGTTCGAAGACAAGGCTGGCGCCGATGTAGTTCCAGACACCGCACGAGATGGAAGAGTAGTCGAAGAATACCGGAAAGACTTGAGATGGCTTTGAGTGGCCGATAGTCGCTGTATTCGTGATTTTGATTTGACGACCTTTTTCCTCGTTGGTGAGGCGACTGGGACGGGGTATGAGTTGGCATCCTTCTTGCTTTTCTGGAAACAGAGGGGCTGCCCAAGGAATCAGAGATTCACAAAAGTGATGCCCGATCGCGTTGGACGGCAGCCTGGAGCGGCTTGTGACTGCCCACGATGATGTAGGAACTTCTCGGCATCGGGAGTGCAGAGGAATGTCAATGTTGCGTGAGTCTTTCCTCGCGGTTTTTGGCAATGCACACAACGAATGGATAGCTTGTCAGATCGAGGGGAGACTGTGGGCTCGGATGAGGGCCCTCTCACGGAAGAGTAGGGCAGAGGCTCGTTGGTGATACCTTCTCGCAAGAAGATTTCAGGGCCGAGGCCCAGGTCACCGGACTGAGTACTGACGAAGGGGTGACATTGGTGCATTGATGAAAGATGGAGGGGAAGACCTTTCGACGAGGCTGCCAGCCTGCCAATTGTTAGTTATGTATCTTACGGTGTGAATTGGAGTAGTCCAGTAAGGCTTTACAAGTTTACCTTACGATAGTTTCCTACCCTTCTTGAGCTCAAATCGGACTTACCGCTTGGGGAACGTGTTACTGCATTCTCAGTCTATCAGATTTGATTCTTGATTGAGTTAAGATGAGGTTGAGAAGTTGAGTCGCGACACGATTACTGAGGATTAGGTCACGTGTCTGCAGGGTGCCACCCCAGCCTTCCAATTTACCGAAGGTAGGTTCCTCCCTAGGAGTTAGCCTCGTGACTAGAGAGCCTCACTTCCTTCAGAACATCGTACTTCGTCTTCAACTCTCATCAAACTTTAATAAACCATTTTTCTGATATACCTTATCTAACACAATATACGAGACACTCCATAACCCCCAACAATGAAACGGGGATACGTGACTCTTCTTAACTCACCGCTTTCCTCAAGCTCAACGGAAGATCCTTCTATGTGTCCTCAGCCTCTGGAACAGGCCCGCTAACCAACCATCTTCTTGCGCCCCCGTTATCGCCCTCAGGCCCCCAATGTCTTCCATTCATGATAGTAGCAGCTCTTGTTGTCACTATGACTGGCACTGGTCAATCTGTGTCCCAGGAACATTTAGGCAAAAGGCAATACCGTCGGAAGTCAAAGCTTCAACCCCCACCCGCTCTCCAGGGCACAGATTCAGATCTCTCCTTAGGCGTGATGTTGCCTAACCTCCGTTCAGGTGATCCCCGAACCCTGAGTCGTGCCAAGACCCTGAGAACGGACTGAAGGCGGCTTGAAACCAGGGTCCCGAAGATGAGGATGAGGACGTGCCTGGCAATGTCGCCATGGCGTCCAACCCCTTGCTTTCGATGACCTGCCAAATACGCTCAGATATCCCTGCGTCTCTGGATAAAAGCTTCATCCCAGCTCTTTCTGTGGCTTTCTCTTCAGGCTAAACTGGCAGGGAACCGCCTCGATTGTGAACCGCTTTGGCTGCATTGCAGTGTTTTCCAATCCAGCACATTGCATAATAACGGCACAAGACACTTTACTGAATAGCTGCAGTGCAAAGTTCTACCATACCGAGTTTCTGTGTGAAACTCGGACGGTCCAAGCTTTTGCCAGAGGCGGCTGCCTCCGCTCTCGTGCGTGCCAGAAGTGTGAAGGAAGCAGACTTCACCCACGGGTGATGAGAGAAGCTTCTTTACAAGAGGCTAGAGCGTCGGTCGGTATGGGAGCGAGAGCAAAGGTAATCACCATTCACCAAGACCACTAGAGCAAGTTTCTTTCAACGACGATTGATTGCTCATCCGTGCAAAGTGGTGTCAGAGTTAATCACTTAGATACGGACCGCGAAGAGGGTTCTGTTCAACGACTGTAGATATTCCATTTGGTGAAGGTACAGAAATCTCTTTGTGAAGATCGTGAAAGCGAATGCCTCTTGCCGCAGACATTAAACAAAGCCGCATTCATGGTTCAGACACACTTCTCCACCAAGTACAGTACACCCTTCTTCATCTCTGTCTCTCTCTCATCATCTATCTCAGACGGCAGCCGCTGTCCTCACAGTGTAATCCCTTTCTACGGCAATCTTGTGTGGTGGCAGAGACTGCAGGTTATACATGGAACCATGCAAGTTCTCTGTGCTTTCTGCTTTGGTGGAGACTGTTCCCTTTGTCTCGGACGTCCTCGAGAACTTCGCAGAAACCCAAGCCGAATGATTTGCTGGTCCTTGGCGTACGTAGCCATTTGAGTTCGGCTGAGACTGTTCGGAAGAGCCAGAAACGAAACCGGGAATGAATTTGATCGCCAATGGTCGCAGTGTTGGCAGGCATGCAGCGAGAATCGCCATGCTAAGCTCGAGGTATGACCAAGTTGCCGCATCTGTATTGTTCCACGTTGGATCTGATAGCCTTGTTGCTGTTTTGAGTGCAGAGAGACGTACGAGAGAAATGATGCAGGTGCTGAACAAGATTAGTTTATTGCCTACCAGAAGGGTTGAGGGAACTTACAAGAAGCCAAGGCCGAAGATGAACAAGAGCATTACCTTCTGTCTACGTGGTAGCTGCAGTGACTTGATAATGGGTAGAGGCAGAACCCAGGTGCCAAAGTCGGTTGCAATATTGATACATGCCGGGGCGTAGTATGCTGGGAGGAGAGGCAAGCAATGGCCAGGTACGGCATGATCCCAGAGAGCCTGGATGGGCACACAGAGCATTGACAGCATCATGGTAACTGCGAACCCCCAGGCGATGATGATAACAAGACCAATTGTTGTGGCCCGTTGCATTCCTGGTGTTGCGAAAATTCGGCGGTACTGAAGCAGAATGGAGATTTTGACTAAGGTCAGCGCGCCATTGTAGACGAGAATGCTGGCGTAGAGCGACTGCTCCTTGTTAGTATCAAGTTCTGCTTGTCGTGCTCAGAATCACGGACTTGAAAGTAGGGGGTGAGATTCTCCGGAGGAACGGCCCAAACATGTTTGCCCATCCCAAATTTAGCCTCTGCAAATATCGTCAGTCTTTTTATAAGAACAAAAAAACCTTACTCAAACTTACCAAGTCCAATTACAACACCAGCTCCGATGGCCATAACCTAGGAATAAGAAATTAAACAATGCCAGGTCTCGAAAATTAGGAGTTCATACCTGAGCAACAGCGATCATGTAATCATCGGGCCCTGCTGTCCGAATAATTGCAAACCGCGTAATAAGTCTCAGAACAACCACAATAGTCGACAATATACTCCCGACGAGGAGAATAGCCAGGATATCAGGAAACCTTGTCTCTCCGCTCTTTGCAATCATCTCGGGGGTTAGAGCTGGTGCTGACATCCTGACTTCAATGATCGACAACAAACATCAATGCTTATAGAACAGAATACCAAATAGGATTCAATCTGGCAAGGTACATTCGATTGAGGGCTTGGACAACAGCTCAAATCAGATGGCATATCTCCCCTCTTATCTTTTTCCATCCTCCGCTCCTCTCGACCTCACACCTTGCAAAAGTTCTTACAGTCCTGCCGTGTCTCTCCTCGCTATGACGTTTTCTCAAGCAGCTCAACCAATTACGACGATCCAGTGATCAATCGGTCAGCTATATTTACCAGGCTTCTGTGTCCTCATGGCTGGCATCCTCCGCGGCACTTCACACAATCACCACCTGGACGGCCGCCCACGTCCACTGTACACCACATCCCTCAGCCATCCCCCAGCCATCACTCAATAACTTGACAGCCTGCAATGCGCTGCACTGCAAGCGCTTGGACCTGCGTCTCCCGCAATGCCACATTCGATTGGGCTCTCCGTGATCCTTCATGGAAAGCCTGGTTCTGGCGCACCGGGGAAGGGATACAGGGAGGGGCACCGGGAGCCCCGTGCGAGGCGATGTGTGGGATGCTTTTACGGAGTCGACTCTCGCTCCCACTAAACAAAACTTAGCGTGACAAGGCTGGCACGGCCGTTCTGACATACTGTGGGACTGAAACGCGACAATCACAAAACCCCAACATAAAGGACAGCAAAGGGTAAAGCAAGACTAAACACCAACATGATTTATAGTACGGCTTGCCGTACCAAAATTCCGTGCCCCGGCCGCGCTACGTTTCATCTAAGGCGGAGAGTAGGGTGCAAAACCGAGGCTGTGCAGGTTCCGGGGATCTGGCTGCGTTGTTGCAGACGCCGCGGCAAGATCGGGGATCGGGCGCGGTAACACCGGGGATAGGCTCGGTACCTCTATCTTGTCTTAGATGTCAGGGAAGATACCGAGTTTCGATGTTGAGTACAATCGGTCTGATCCAAGAACGACACAATGAAAGAAAGCCTCCCATAATACTAATTAACATGAATTATATTAATCGGAATTATCGTATATCTTATAGTAATCAATTACCTGTTCTCTGATTTTTAATGTCTTTTATATTATAGGAGTTACAAAGCACAAGTTTACTTTTGTATGAGTTTATAAGAGCCTGCTTTGCATCCTGGCTGCTCAACATGGAAATGCAAACAGGGTATTTCCTGATTGGATTTCTGGTTTCAGCTTCAAACCGTCCCAAGTTCGTGTTACCCAGTGGTGCCAGTACGGGAAGACGGATGAACGTGACGTCCAAGGGCGAAAGGCAAAATGCAAAACACGCAACGCAAAACCTACTTGCATGCCTCACATCACCAAAAATCGCCCATGCCCACATACCGTGCCCCTCCCCTCCCTAGTGTTGGTTAAAATGTTTACTCTCTCTCTCTCTCTCTATTTCTTATATATGAGTATAAGGATGGTACGGCATAAGATAAAAATCGAGGAGTAACTTTGAGAGTAGACAATATCGAGGACAAGGCAGCCTAATAATTATTTATAGGCTATCGGTACTAGAAAATTAGTTCTTGACTTTTCGTGGAGTACGGCACAGAATTCTTAGGGAGGTGAACTATAAGTACGTTTTGCGTTTCTTACTAGGACTTTATATTCTTACAGCTTTCTATATATATAGACGAGTGGAGCAATAGCTTTAGGTAGAGAGACTTGAGTTAGGTAGGTTTGCGCACGCAAATAGAGGTATTTTGGTTGCGGGCGATCTTTTCTGGGGTGAATCGGGAAAATCCCATTTCGCGTTTTGTGTTTTGCATTCCTCGCTTGGACGTCAGCCTTTCCACATGCCAGAAAGTGATATTCGATGATGCTTTTGCCATCCTTCCCCCCTACCGTTGAGATTTAATGCGTTTCCTCATAATTTATTCATATACCGTCGTTTTGTGGCGACTTGAATTGTTGCAGAAGGATGCGACTGCTGACGAATCTTATGATATGGCGTCGAGCTAGAAGATTTTTATGCTTGACAGGTTCCCGAACCGTTGGTCTTTTCGAGCTGGGACACGCCTTGCAAAATATGCGGCGTTCTTGGTGGTATCTGTTGTGTGAAGGTGGCCTGAGATTTGGCTTCTCAGCCAGGCATGGACTAGCGGGCACAGCCTAAATTATGCCGCGTTTTGATTCTTCAATGAGTTATGAGTTGAAGTAATGCAAATGGAGTGCAACTGTGCAATGTTTGTCAACTTCCATTGGGTGGATGGATAATCGTGGGGAGCAGAACACAGGACGGAGATGGTGGGTTAAGAGAGTCAAAGATAACCAAATCCACCTTCCAAAGTTGCCACTTCGCATCGTTGACCGACCCCCTCTAATTCAGGGGCTGGCTCGCTAAAATTTGCTTCGTCTCGCTTATTAGTGCCGCTCAGGGGCAGAAAGCCACCACCACTCCCGCTCAGCCACAAGGCGCAATTTTTGCTATTTCCAAGGCAGCCAGACACTCGAATTTTCTTTCTCTCCATCCTGCTTTTCGTTACAAATCCTTTACGATCAACAGAATGGCGACCAATGAGGGTTCTCGCCTGATATACTCTACGGTACAGCTCGATCTGAAGCGCAAGGCAATCCGCCTGGTCGCAGTTTTGCCCAGCGATCAGAGCGCTCTCATATCCTGCAAATTCCACATCCAAATGCTTCAAGAGTCCATATCATATACCGCGCTTTCGTACACATGGGGCGATGCGAGTAATCCAATGGGGATTGTCCTTGATGGCAAACCATTCAAAGTACGAAAAAACTTATGGCAATTTCTTCAGAAAATGCGACAGCTGTTTTGGATTGATGCCATTTGTATCGATCAAGAGAACGTGCAGGAGAGAAATCACTAAGTCTCTTTAATGAAAGATATTTACTCCAAGGTTCGTCCTGGTTTTTTAATGATTTCCGGATGGAGAGTTTCTGATAGGGTCTTGTTGCAGGCATCTCAGGTTGCGTTCTGGCTGGGTCCTGCCTCCGCCAACAGCAATTTGGCTATAGAAATGATCAAAATGGGTCCTTCTTTCCACAAGAAAGGCTTACTGCCAATGTGGACCCCTGACGAAGGAAAGGCTCTTTTGGAACTCTGCTCAAGGAGCTACTGGAAACGTATTCGGATTATCCAAGAATTTCTCTTGCCCAGGATATTAAAGTGCACTGCGGAGAAGACAGTTTTTCATGGGCTCCGCTGGGCGATCTAATTTGGCAGTTATGGACTAGCGATGGGAGCGAAACCCTCGAGAAACCTCCCTATATACAGGAGATTTGCGAGAGCTTTGCCAAACAAACGATCCTCGAGCGCAAAAAACTGGGGGGTGGTGATTTTCGCCCTCAGCTTTACGAACTGATGAAGACCTACAAGCATATGGAGTGCACAGATGTGCGCGATAAGGTATATGGCCTACTTGGCCTGGCGGCCACCGGCGGGTGTCTTGAACTTCGGATCAGCGCAGACTATTCGAAGTCGGCTTCGGAGATATACTGGGACTCTGTAGATCAATATCCTGAAGAACACCTTCCACTTTGTTTCAATTGTAGCAGGTTTGTAAAAGCAGTATATGAAACGCTTGCACTACCCATAAATGGGGCCCCGGGATACGATAGGGAAGATTTCACGAATATGACAAAGGAGGAAAGGGAGAGTTGGTATGCCAAATATGAATATGCCACCAGGCTCATTGAAGAGATCTCTCGCTGAGTTATTCCAACACCAAGTCATCTCACTTCTGCCTCCAGACTTCGGCAATCATATGACAAAGGCTGGTCAAATTTCGGATACCCTTTCCACGAAGTACTTTGTCCGGACTTCCCTCCGCTGAACCGCACTTCTTGTACTTTAGACATCTCAATCTATATTAACTTTACCCTCATATTTCGAAGCCCGAGTACATGCCAACTACTGTCTTGCTCATGCAATTATCAGATTCATCCTGCCTATCAGTAGGATTTTTGGCTGTAAAGTACCGATGAGATTAGGAGCAATATTTCTGGCATCGGTAGCGTGAGAACCAATGAAAATCTCTGGGCGACATTGAAGCCGTGTCTTAGATTGGCCACGCTGATGATTACACATAGTTGGGATTTCACTGTAACTTTTATAACGAGAATACAAATTTTGGAAAGAGGTTAGCTCTTGATAGTAGATCTTGATTTTATTTCGAAGGCTTTCCTCCTCAGGTTGTGAACGGCCTTCTCTCCACTCATTTAAAAAAAAATTAATTCTGCAATTAGTATCTCTGCTACTCTCTCACGGTACTCGGAATGTTTAAGATCAGTGTGTCAAATGATTAGATTAGATTAGATTAATGGCCATTAATCTAATCTAATCAAAGGATTTTGCCATTAATCATATTCTAATCATAATCTAATTCGATTAATCAATTATTAATTGATTAATTTGATTAATGGAGCACGTGACAGCGCAAGGGCCAGTAGCTGAGCTGATGCCAGATTAAGGTTTGGGTCTAGCCGTATCAGGAACGCACTTTACCGAATTAGGACTAGGCGCGGCCTGGCCCGCCGCTTACCAAGCAAGCGAAGCACCTAGAACCTCCTTAATTTTTTGGTACTTCTTACTCCTTTATAGATTATATTAATTAGAAAGAAAGTAATTAGAAATTAACCTCTATTATTAATAAGTACTTTATTTATTTAGTAATTAATCAGTAAAAGTAAAGAGAAAAGTAAGAAAAGTCAAGAAAGTCTCTTATCACGTGATTAATCATTGATTAATCAGATTAATCTAGATTAATTAATCTAATCTAATCAAAAAAAATCTGAATTACGTTAATCAAAATCTAATCACATTAATCAATTAATTAATCGATTAATGTGATTAACGTGATTAATCCTTTGACACACTGTTTAAGATAGATAGAAAGTAAGCTCACTCAGAGAAGACATAGAAGTATAGAGTTCTAGTAAGGGAAACGGTAGGCCGGGAGGAATTAGAGCCTGAGTAGGTTTACTCGTCTCTTGGAAGAAAAAAACAAATGAGTTTACAAAACCTCAATATCTTACTAGATTGTATTAGAATTAGGTACCTAAGGCACCTAAAACATAGATAAGCTATAAGGTCTAAAACCTTTAATAAAGCTAAATTTTAGTATTATTAATACAATTAACTGCTTAATCAAATAAGATATTTATAATTTATAATTTAAGGTATTTAGAGTTTGTTATAAGTGTGGCGTGTCGTCACGTGACTGCACTTCAACCATTTTTCACGTGGGCTGACCATCAACCTTTCTTTTCGCTCTTTACCTGACAGCTTCAATCAAAACGACGATGGTTACTTGCTCAGCATGTGCCGATCTCTCAGTGACTCAACTCCGCAAGACGGATTACAATAACCCGTACCCGCATCATTCCAACGTGGGAGAGCTAAGAGCATGCGCGGACGCTTCGACTTGCGGGACTTGCGTCTTGTTATGGCGCACTATGGACGAGCTCACGCAACTCAATTCCTCTAAGCCTGCTATTCGAGATCACCCTAGCGAGACATACGCACTGTACGGTCAATTCTATGATGATTTTGATTTCAAATTCGGGGGCCCAACGGAAAGCGGCGAACCCACCACTTTTGAGAGTGCAATCAAGATTGAGGCTAAGTTTCTCACGTATAATCTTGGTTTGAGGAGAATAGGATTACGTCTCTTTGCTCTTGAGGGTGAGTTGACTACCTACCGGGTTTCCTTACTCTAACCATGCTGGTTGAGACGAGACTGAGCATCTCAACATACTGGAAAATACGCATCCTACGTAGGCAGCCCGACTGCTCGCTTCCAGGTTGCTCTTGGTCCCTATACCCACAGTGCTAACCGCCTCTAGGTAAACCAGCTGCACAGCATTTCTCAGAACGGTGCACTTATTTCGATCCAGCTCCGGATCTCAGTGTTCAGCTGGGTCAGAAGTGGCTTGGGATCTGTTTTACACACCACGAAAAGTGCCGCCCGATTTCTTCTGCCATGCCTACACGCGTGATCGCTCTCGGGATTCCTAGTTCCAAGCCACCTCGGCTTCTCGTTACGAACGATCTACAGGAGCCATATGTAGCTTTATCCTATTGCTGGGGTCAGGGGGCCACCAAGTCGCTCATGCTACGCGACGAGAACCTCCAGTCAATGCAGGAAGGGATCCACGAAAATAAACTAGCCAAGACGTACCGTGAAACACTTCAAGTAGCTCGCGATCTGGGCTTCTTGTACATCTGGATAGACGCACTGTGCATACTTCAAGGAAACAAGAGTGACTGGGAGTACGAGTCAACGAGGATGGGAGAAGTATATGGAAACGCCTCCTTAACTCTCGTGGCAGCGAGAAGTAGCGATGCTATGAACGGGTTTCTGCGAAATGACTTCAAGCCTGTGGCGGACTCGTGTCCATTCCCATATGGCAGAGTCGATGAGAACGGCCATGAAATCGATGGACTGTACGTCGGTTTGGATAGAGCTTGGTTCAAGGATACGCTTGATCCTGACCCAGTGAAGACTCGGGGCTGGTGCCTGCAAGAAGCGGAGTTGAGCAGAAGAACACTCATTTATGGACGCAGCGGTGTCTCTTTTCAGTGCAAGACAGCCAAATTCTTCGAGGACGAGACCTATAAATTCTATCACAAACGAGTTTTTGATCCAAAGCCAGAGGCTGCCCTTGGCCCAGTCCCCGGCCGACGACCCTCTGACGGACTAGAACTGCTGAATCACTGGTATGTAAACGTTCTACCAGATTACACAGCCAGGGCACTCACAAATCGTGGCGATATCTTTGCGGCAATCACAAGCCTTGCAAAGTTGGCGAAGCAGACAATTGGTGGCCGCTATTTAGCAGGCGCCTGGGAAAGCGATCTTCCACGTGGTTTACTTTGGAAGCCCCGATACCAGACCCGCTGGTGGGTAAACCCATCAAAGGCTGAGACCAATTTGGCACCCCTCAAGAGATCTCACCCTTCTCAAGCTCCATCGTGGTCATGGGCTGCGGTTGAAGGGCCAATATCACACGGCTGGGACAACCGGAAGAGATGGCCACCATATCCCATAGAAGGCCGCCCTGACGCTTTCATGGTGCGGCCAGCACATCAAGATCATACTCGATGGACAACCCAAGACAGCTGTGATGCAGATGTGCTCTACATGCCGCAGTGTGAACTCCAAATGCATGGCCGGCTACGACGACTTCGCTCCACAGCAATTCCGCAGGTGCGGCTGCTGGATTGGTATCGTGAGCAAGGCGTAAAGGCCCGCCAACGGCCTGACGACTTGCCTCCCCAAGTGCGAGACGTAGTCTTGTTCGAACCCTTGGCTGTGCTTGAAAATGAGACCTCTCTGCTTGAGGGGGGCTGCCCATTTAATCAAGTTGTGGCTTTCGGCGTCTTTGACATTGCCGAGGAGTTTGTTGAGAATATATGGGCGTTGCCGGCCACCCGAGATTTGGGCTTGATTCTCGATCGGAAAGAAGATGGGTCTTTCCACCGTCTCGGCATCTTTCATCTTTTGAATTTTCAGTGGTTCGAAGCTGGCGAAGAGGAACTGGTGAGGCTGGTATGAGATCTTGAAAGTAGAAGTAAGTATTTCTCGAGCTTGGTCTCCTAGGCTAAAACTCCACGCTCTCATCAGAGCAAGGCCAATGTGAAGGCAATCTGGTTCAAATCAAGCCGAAAATACATCCCTGGTGGAAATTATCAGAACGGAGGTTGACTTTATAGAGAAGGGAATAGTCTTGTATCGTATTGTGGTAGTGATTACGGTCGCAACTAGAAGCCCAATTCCTGAGGCGGTGCTTAGTGCACTTGCTACATCAAAACATCAGCGAGAACGATTTTTGAATCCAGTCTCCCATCTCGCCTCTTATCCACCAGAAACAAAAATGCGGGCTATGCACTGTTTGCGATTTTACAATCAACTATGACAGGCTGGCGGTCTGGTCCAGCTGTCGTAACAAGCTTACCATGTGTCGAATATTGCAAGCAATCTATTGCATTATGCTTTGCCTGCCTGTTGTGCTCAGTGCACTAGCCGTAGAGATCAGAGGGTTCAAAGGGACAGTTGACAACAAAGTGGCAGCTGACAACAAGGAGGTGTGGAAGTCAACATTTTATGGCCACATAATCTAATGGTCACAAAACAGAAGTTTGATTGCTTGAAGGGTGCCAAATATAACAGCAGAAGGAGTTACTACAAGAACACCAAAGCTGGCCCGCCTGGAGGTCTGTGTGTTTTTGAAGTGCTTCTCCACTTCCCACTTTTAAACCCCAGAATATTAATTTCCCCCAGCAAAGTCTAGAGCGAGGAGAAGGTATATAAAGACCCCACTCCGGGTTTTCACTCTCCCAGGACTCAAATCCGAAAGTACTCTGAGAAGAAGCATGAGATGGCGCTGAATGTGAACGTATTGTTAGCCCAACACCGCAAAGCTAGACTGAGAAGGGATGAAGGATTCAATAAGAGTCCGCAATGCTTGAAACTGGCTGGGGAGGGA
This sequence comes from Hyaloscypha sp. PMI_1271, assembly GCA_021399465.1. NCBI lineage: Eukaryota > Fungi > Ascomycota > Leotiomycetes > Helotiales > Hyaloscyphaceae > Hyaloscypha > Hyaloscypha sp. PMI_1271. The sequence continues at coordinate 67,745 of JAJTUS010000185.1, read as the reverse complement.
GGAAGCAGTAGATGGGATGAAATGGGTGTTATTTGACAACAATGGGATACTTGATAGCGACAAGATCCTTGACAACATAAGACTGGGAAAAAAGGAATGAATCTCAAGGCAGCACGTCAAAAGAAGTAGCGCAAATGCAACCCTAAGCAATATAAGAGGATCGAGCAATAGGCTGTACTGGAATTGAGTGACGAGTGCCGACTCGGTCCTCACGCCTCCATGGACGCATGACGTTTGTTTTCCAATTCCAATGCCACCCAGATGTTCATGCGAATACTTGCGCATTTGAACCCTCTCACTCTACGTTCACCAAAGCTCAACACTGGGAGGGACTGAGTGAGTGAGAAAGGATGAACTGGATTCTCTAACTATCACCAATACACCATAATCAAGCACTCAATGCAATTCAATGCGCTCATTCCACAAAGCCACGTATATCGATGTGGAAGAAACAACACCCCAACGCCCAACAATGAGTTTTCTTCTCGCAGCAATGTCGAAAACAAATGGACCGTTACCCCAACCCAATCAATGAGCCAAACACCGAATATACAAGTACACCTGACGATTAACCAACATCTCCCTTCATCATCACGCTCTACCTCTTCCGCCTCCCACCTTCATCTTCACTCTCCTCCTCCTTCACCATCAGTCTCTCCCGATCACCCGTACTCGCGCTCCCCACGACCGTCGGGCTGCTCTCCCCATCAAAAAGCGGATCATAATCCTTATCTCCCGTCTTCAACCCCTCCCTGCTGCTGCCACCACTAAACCTCTTACTCCCCTTAGCCTTCGATTTCGACCTCTTCAACTCCTCTTCCTTCGCCATCACCTCCTCATCCTCCTCATCCCCACTGTGAATCTCATCACTGCTGCCACTCCTCCCATCCTCGAACGGTTGATGGCTTTGTACTTCCGCATCTGCATCCGAGTCTGGTATCCGCTCATGCTCTGGTTTCTGGTTCTTAATAAAAGAATCGATGATATAGTATTGCGTCGCATTCATAATGACTGGAAAAACCAGCATGACGAAGATGACTTGTAGCGCCTCGTCGCCCTCTGTCCATTTCAAAGCCCAGTCGCCAACGCGTGATATCCAGGGGAGCACGAGAAAGATGATCAGGACGCAGAACTTCATGCCCATCAGGCCGATGAAGTAGATTATGGATTGTTTGAACCACCACCATGCGCGAGGGGGGCTGCCGTAGTTCCCAGACTCGATAGATTCGCGCGGCTTGCCGATAGGGGTTAGTGCGAAGAGGACGGTGAGGATGCGTAGGAGAAAGATGAGGATTGGGATGCCTATCGTCGTCTGCATATCAAACCATCAGCAAAAATTCCTACGCTCTCAGCAAGAAATAGGACTTACATCGATAGCCAAATTCAACAAGTAAAACGAACACGGATTCGGCCTGTAATTACCATGTTCATCCGTCATTCTCCCCGCTAACCCTCTCGTCACAATATTCGGATCCAGCTTTATCGAAAACTGCCCACTCGACAGCATGCTCATCAACAGATTCGCAATATGTACCAACACACTTCCAACAACCTGTTTCGAGACATCGAAGGACCAGATTTTAATAGGTCTTTGGGGCCGTTCTCGCCATCGTTTGTATACCAGTGCTAGAAGAGCGAAGCAGCCTAAGGCGCCTTGTACGAAGATGGCGAAGGGACCGAGGAGGCGGCATTCGCCGTTGTCTGGTTCTTTCGGGGAAGAGGAGGAGATGGCTGTTGCTGTGGAGAGGACGGCCGAGGTGATGGTTGGGAAGTCGACGCCGAGGGAGTGGAGGGAGGTGGCTGTTGCTATCGCGTCGGAGAGGAGGGATGTGGGTGTTGCATCTTGGAGGAGGGAGGCGAGTGAGGGCTCCAAGCCCGGTGGCGGAAGCATCAAGATCTTGTGTCCTTGTCTTTGCCTTTATATTCGGGGCTTGAAGTGGCAGGGAGTATGGGATGTGCGGGTCGAAGGTTATAAGGCTGTCATTCGTGATTGTATCGCGTGTCCAGTGTGATGCGATGCGAAGAGTGTGGTGATGTTTCTGAATCAACGTTTGGTCAAGCTCAATCTTGCAATCCTCGTGAATAGGCAAGCAGTAGTAAATCCCGCAAGAATATGGTTTCAAAGTGAGGCAAAGAAAAAAGGCATGGAAGGATCAAATGAGGTTGAGAAGTGAAGCAGTTGAAAACGATGACATGGTACATAAAAGCTGTGCAGCCAGGCTGCGTTGAGGTTGCCTTGTGATGGGGTAAAGCAGCCTAGCGTCATTTGGTGGCGAAACCTTGATTTAGTGGTGGACCTCAATCATGATTAGTCATCATCCCTAATTTTAACTCGAGGACTTTCTTAGGGGGCATCAAGCTGGGAACATCAAAAAATGATGATCACTGTACAAAGGTGGTTTGGCCGAGGTCGTGTTTGGCCCTGAGAGCTGAAAGGGAGTATAGAATTTTGTACACTGAAGCATTCTCTCCCTGATCTTCAGTTCCTCAATCTACCATGCTGCTCGGTACAATCTTGGGCGGTCACACCTTTGGAAGTGGGAAGTCTACACCGGATACAACCAGACAAAGAGCACAAACAATATCACCACCTCTTTTGCGGCCACTATCTCTGTTCCAAAGCCCCCCCCCCCACAATCTAAGCCGCGGCTACCCTGTCTCGCCGCCAAAGTGTTCTTGTGAAACAAGTCAGACGGTCTCCTTGGCCAGAGCACCTCAACCAGGGTTGCTGACTTGAAGTGAAACACGAAGCCCACGATGTGGGTGTTGAGAGAACAGGTTCAGGAGGTTCTGGCAGTTTATATACGCCTGGCTGCATTCCTTGCTTACCGAGGAGGGTGTTCCCAGAAGACGATGGTTGGTGTTCTCCACATGCAGTAGGGTCTCTGATATAGAAAGGGAGAAGCTTGCCAGAAGAAACCCCAGTGTTGTCCTCACGAATTGTACAGGGGTAGTGTAAAGCATTGCATGCATCCATTCCTTATTGGCACAAAGAACGTTATCCCTATCCTCCAGCCATGCACTGTCCCACCAATATCCCATCCAGGTATTCCCCTTCCTATGCAGCAACCATGAAAGAGTGAAGCCCCAACCCGCCCTAAAATCAACGAGAAAGCAACGCGCAAGGAATTTACCCTCCCGAGCCCATCAAACCAAGACCCGTCATATCAGCAGTCTCGCGTGGTAGTAGTTGGAGCCTTGAAGGAGACGGAGAAAGGCGAGGCTGGCTGGTTAAGGAAGGGTTTAGTTGGGGCAGGACTGTGTCTCTGTCAGCTTTCTGTATGCGCAAGAGGCAATAAAGATGGGGGAAGCGGATGGTGAGGTGGAAGGAGGAGAAAGTGATGGTGAAAGGGAGAGAGGGAACGGGGCACATACAGCACCACAGCTAGAGCAGCTCTTTGAGCTGCCATCAGAGCTAGCACCGCATTTAGGGCAGGCAACGCCGTGCATGTTTGCTATCAAGGCTTTTGAAGTTCTGTCTTTTGGCGAGGAATAGTGTTTGTGTGCGAGTTGAAGTTGTCAGAGGGTCGCTGTGAGGTTGAAGAGAGAGGGTGATAAGGAAGGGTGGGGAAGCGGGGCTTATATCCTCGCCACGATAAGGCGGCGCCGAATCTCGCACGTGGACACTACGAGGCTGCATCCGGATAGGCGCATCGTATCGGCTTTGCTCTTTGGTGTGCCTGCCACACTTCGGAGAAGAGTTGATCCCGCGGAATAACTTCGAGGTGGTGGAAAGGGGTGGGTATTCTTGGATGTGACGATGTGGTTTGTGTCGCAGCTGGACGAGGGAAATTATCAATGGAGGGCGGTAACGACTACAGGCTTTAGTTTTGGATACTAATCGTAGTCAAGGAAGGAAGATTCTTATTTTGGAGGAGAAGAAGAGGAGTGTGTGACCACGCCTAGGGCTGCACAAGTATCAATTTAGCAAGCCACTACAGTAAAGCTCATGAAGAAACCGATTGCAAAGACCGCCACCGAATCACTGCCATTCGCTGGTCTCCGTGCCTTACCAACGCCGTTTGGAAAACAGTCCCCCAAAGAAAGTAGCAAAGAAAGAAGAGTTGTTGGTATTTACGCCCGTTCTCGCCCTGTCCCCGTGTTTGGTGCCGGAAGAAGAGATCGCTCTCCCTTTCCTCGTAGACGGGCCTACAGATCTCGATTTTGTAGAAGCTTTCCTAGCCTTTTTGGTGTTGGAAGTTGTGCTCGCCAACGCGTTTCGAGGTGTGTGTGCTGGTGTAGGTGCTTGTGCTTGATCCGCAGGCCCGTCTAGTCGTTATTCGATACCGTGTTGCTTTTTGAGCTGCTCTAAATTCTCCTTGCGCTCCTCGAGGTCCTGTTTCGACTTTACCATCTTGTCTGGTTGGTGGTAGAGGACTGGGAATATTAGTAATGTTTACAGAGGTGGGGAGGTCCACGTACCGACGAGGTAGCGATTTTGGAAGTTAAAGCCGTTCAGCTTGTCACACGCCTGTTTCGCATCCATCACGTCTTCATAGACAACGAAAGCTGTGCCCTTGGTGCCGCTGGCAATTCCCTGGCGGATTTGGCTACTTTGTTAGCATGCTGCGAGAAGTCATCCCTTCGTGAACATACCGGATTGGACCAAACTTGCCGAAGAGGTCGAAGAGCTCCTCAGGAGTGACGTTGTAGCTGTTACCCGTTAGTACACTTCTTCAATACATCATCCCAAGTCGATCTGCCATCGCTATCTCGAGTGCATCGACGAACCTTAGATTCTTGACGAACAAAGCTCTGCCGTGATCGTGTTAGCAATTGCCCCTGTTATGTAATAACTCCAGGTAAAGGGAACCACGCACCGATTGACCTCAGGTGCGAGTTTACCGCCTCGACTCATAGCTTGGCTACGGTTTTCTCGAATTGTCTGGTTGTTTTGGTTGTAGGAAATGGGAGGTCCCAAGATGGCGATCGAAGGAGGGGCTCGTTGATTAACAGAGAACTTGAAGAAGGCGTGGCACGACACCTTGCCGCATCCGGCTAGGGCCAGGCAGAAACGCCACACTTTCCTTTTTGTAATGACATCGCTTTCTCGTTTTCTTTCAACACTCACTCGTCAAGGAGATTCCAGAAATGACTAGAGGTTACAACGCCAACTCAATTATTGTGCTTTTGAACCCGATTATGCTTCAATTCTATCTATCTATTACACCGCGAGCTTCGGAGATGTCACGTCACACGGACGTACCATGAGGATCTTCGGTGACCGTCGGATTTAAGGTACATGCCCACTTCCGGAGCGATTCCACATAGACTGTTCTATCGATTGTTATTCCATGTGGTTCCCAAATTTGTGGCCTTCGAAGTAAGTACCGAGGCTGAGCTTTGCGCCGGATTCGAGTATTTTGTCATCAAACAGATTAGCTGCAAGCCCAGGCCAACTCCCAGATTTTGCTCCATTGTACCAAATCCCCTTCGAACATTGCCGTTACTATTTCATTACAATCTACACATATGGCTTACTTGATCTTTCTCTGGTATCTTACGGTCTAGTGACAGGCTTTCGTGAATGCCTATGTCACTGACGGATATGAGTGACGGTGGGGTTTTCGCTCAAAGTCAGCACTACGCAGAAGTGACATTAACTGGTAGCAGTTCGTTAGCCGTTTTATCAGGGTCATCTGGTCATTGTCGAAATTATCATCGAGCCTCAGGACAGCCGGCCTCCGATACCCCATCTCCACTCGCACTTGGCGACCGTTCGACTAGGCTGGTCAAGCCTGACAGGTGTGCATAGTGGATACGTTCGTTAGTCCTGGCAGAATCCTCTGCAAAATGTAGAATTCAAGGGCACGCTGTTTAATTTAGGGCTATAGAAGCACTAAATACAGGGCAAAGCCACCCTAAAACTCCTGACCCCGAGGGAACAATACTGTTTTCAGCCTCCTGCATTGGCTCTCTCACATCCTTAATACTCTCTATTTGTGTATTTCACTAGCCGCACGTAGGAACAGATCCTAGCAACCGACTCGGATCCTCTTAAAAACCACTTAGAATATGTGAAAACAATGTGGGTGAGTTAGACTTACTAGCACATGTATTTGAACAACATGCATGCGGATTAGACGTATCGCATTTTACTGCAAAATAATATTAGAGCAAATAAACTTGTAGGATAACACAAGATATACGGCCATAGGGGAAACATCTTCGGACTTCTAGTGACGGCTCTTTAAATGAAGGTGCTGTAAGTGCCAGGGGCAACAAACAAAGGAGGTAAAGGAACTTCATATTCGAGAGCTATGACTGATTAATGTTGAACATACACGGTGATGGAAACTCGAACAAGAAGGTTTTCATAATCGTGATTCCGACTGAGCACTGAGTAACTCTTATATCAGTCAACTTAAGCTTTTTACTTGAGTTTGGACTACGGGGTGTACTACTCCGTAAAGAGAAGTTGTTTCATTAGCAAACACCTGATTCAAGTAGGCTCCATCTCGCTAGGGCACCTAACCAATTATATAGTTCATAGTCAAAGTCATTTCCCGGCTCCAAGCGCCCCAAAAGTGGGATCAGGCGTGGGCAGCCTGTGAGAGCTACAGAGTGACACGTGCACTAACGTCTTTTGATTCATTTCCTCTTTTGGAGATGGCCACCGGAGAGGTTAATTAGGCTCAAATGAAAGGGCCGAGGAGAGAGGTCTCGCTTCGCCCTTCTTCGCCCAACTTCCCTGCTCGGGAGTTTTCTCTTCCGGCCTCCTCTCCCTAATAGTTTCCCCCTTAAAGATGCGTAGAAAGTGTAGATTTATATCGGAATATACTCCACTTAAGTAGTAGACTTCTACTTGCTTCGTGGGCAGGTTAGGATCTCTTAATTTCTTTACTAAAAGTCTGTTATTAGCTCATAAGTAATGAATATATTCTTAGGCACTTCCGTCTTTGGACCTGAGCAGTCGGGGCTCTAACTTGAGTCGAGCCCTGAGTCCTGAGAACGCTAGTGAGTCGGCCGAATTTTCAGGGGTTCCCCTTCCAGGAATCGCTTGCAATTTCCATATTTTAGAATGTTGCAGTACCACAGCCATGTGATCTCTGGATTTAGTCCAGTGCGATTGGTTCGCTTAGTCAGGATCTGTGAACCATATTCCTGAAGATCTCACGCTTCACTTGAGTCTTTTCTAGCTAGCGTTAAATTAATTCTTATTTATGAGAAATGCAACCCCCTACTCTGCGATCTTTACGTGCATTATATAATATACATAGACTTTTGCAAATCCTATTGCCTATAAAATAGCCACCTCTTTGAGTCTATCAAGATATTATAACAATACCCGTTCCCGCTCCCCTATCAAACTTATTCAGGGTCCTTCCCAGAACCCAGTTGGCCCCTTTTTAGCCGAAAATTCGCGACTCTGACCCCAAACAACCCAACTCGCATACGAGTGTATGACTTCAATATTCTCAAAGTCTATTTGACCTAGATACTCCAAGACTTCGCTCCGCAATTATAAGAAGAGCAGGTGTACGTCTTGAGCATTGTAGGACATGTGCAGAGTGAAATTGCACAAGTGACCTGGTTCATACCAAGGTCCGGCTCTTGAGACTCTAGAATCACCGAGGATATACAAGACGAGCTCTACTTGTGCCTATGCTTGCTAACCGTCGTGAGATCCATGCAATCGCGATGCCGCATCAAGTAGGAATCACAGTCCAGTAGCTTTGAGAGATCCATCCAAATTCTAGTAAGATAGAATTGTGTCGACGTTAATACTAAATTTATAGTAGCTGAGTATAGGAGAAAGGCACAGCGGCGATGCCGCGTTAGTAAGGAGTCGCCACGGCCTAGTGGCATTGGGAGATGCATACAGATCCCAGCAAGGTAGAATTGCATCGGCAGTATCTTATATACTGCTCTTGTGGGGGAGGTCGCACAGGGGAGTTGCGGGTGAGTGTATTACTGCATATAAAAGTAAGGGAAGATCGTGGAGTCAGAGTGGAGGTTTTGTGCAAGATGTCTTAGATATTGTGAAATGCGCACTTGCGGAGTTGGAATTCGTGATCATTCCTCCTTCCCTGAAAGCTGCATGAGGAGGGCAGGGTTGAACGGATAGGAGATGCTGAAAGCATGCTCATCAGTATCTTCGGGGTCCTCGGGATAGTCGGGCATGGTTCTGGGCATGGTGCTTGGGGTGGTTGCTGAGGAAAGACGCCGTGATGTGGCACAGCGAGAGATTGGAGCTGAGCGGGGCAGTGGGGCAGTCAGGGGCAGAGGCGCTAGTTCAGCGGCATCGGCTTCGGCACTAGCAGCTGCCGCGCCCCAGCCAAGTTTCTACACCGTCATCCTCACTTCTCTCCTACCTCACGCCCTTCTTCACCTCAACCTCAAGCCCGCGGAGATAAAGACTAGCCCCGGATCGTTAATGCATAGACTTCACGTCTCATGATATCGGAAGCGTGCAGAATATGGCAGGCTCAACATCCCGAATCTGGCCATCATATCCCTCAGACAGGCCGTTGAGAGCCACAATTAGCCGAGAAACTGCACCACCTCTTCGGCAAATCCGTCGAGGCTTGCAAGTGCCCAATAGACTCCTCTCTATAAAGCCATGCCAATACCTCTCCGCAGTGCATCAGAGACAAAGCGCTCCCCGATGCACGACAAGTGGCAGACTCGAGACATACTTCAAGCCTCGAGCGCCTTCTGCATTTCGAGCTGAATCGAAACTGTATATCAAGCAGTGCAACTCTCGCGATATTGGCTACTTCGTAGCACCACGTGGGGCGTCTCACAGAATACGCTGTACATCTCGAGTGGCTGAGCGTTCTCGTGCTCAATTGCAGTTTTCTCTTGTTCGAATTGAGATATGATCACCAAACCCTCTTCTCACCCGAAGTTTGGCTCAGCGTTCTCATGCTCAATGGCAGTAGCTCTTGTTCGGATTCAGAATATCATTGCCAAAGGCTACTCGTCCGAAGTTTGGCTGAGCTGGAATAGCTTCAGGTAAGCCAATCCTACAGGTTGCGAGGATGGGAAATAATGCGTGCGGTGATGCCGAGAATCTCCTTCCATCAGTGCAATTGAGCCTCAACCGTGGATCTATATCTAATTTTGCATTCCTCTTGTTTGATTATGTCCAGTTTTTCCTACATCAAGCAAAGCAACAGCATCTTCTTCTACTGAATAACTACAATCACCTTCGAATTTACTTCTACCAATTTCATCATGGGCCTCGATCCTGAAAACTGGATGTCCCATCTGCAGGCCGACATTCGAGTCATCGATTCCTACATACCTGGTAGCCATGATGCTTCGGCTTACCTGATCGGAAATCGAGACGCAGATCTGAGAAACGAAGCGGTCGGCGCCATTACACAATGTGGAAGCTATACAGCTCAGCTTAACGCAGGATCTAGATACTTCGACATGAGATGGTAAGTATTTATATCACTAATTTGCTCTTTTTAGGGCCCGTCCTGCCAACCACCATATACCGTTCACATACATCATATGCCAGTCAAAGCTTTGACCATTACTATTCCCACGACCACCATATGAAGGCTCCATTTGAAAAAAATATGAGAAAATATGGGACCACCATATGGATCGCCTTTTTTGTATGATTTTAAAAGCTGGTCCGGACCAGCTTTTGACCAGGGTACAGGCCCCCATATGCCTGGCCCCTATAACTCGAGGGCATTAAATGCCTAGAAATAACTATAAGAATAACGATTTATTTTTTTTATAATTAATCGCTCTATAGTCTCTTATAAGCTAATTCTTAAATAAAATTAAAAGAATTAATAAATACGCAATACTTTAAAGCCTAATATATTTTTTAAAGCCCTAAGGCCCTGAACATAAGGAAACTAGACTAAAGACTGTGCGTAGTAAAATAATGCGGCCGCGTGCCCCACAAATCTTGATAAAAACACCTGAATGGTATGTGGTGGTTGGCAGGACGGGCCCTTAATCTATGGGAGACAGAAGCCTGGGAAGGCTCGGGAGCCACCGTAATCTCTTTTACTGTCTGATATTCTTGAGAAGCTCATATATTTCCACTCTAACAAAAATTCTACTTAAACAAATTGCTAATGATATGGCAGCGTACCTCACGGTGACGATGGAACGATCTATATGAAGCGCGCGGACTATCTCTTTCAGTCACTTGAAGATGTGCTCAAGCAAATCTATAAGTTTCACTTGAGTCATCCCGAGGAGTTTTTCTTTCTCGATTTCGACTTCGACGGTGACCTAGTCCTGAGCAGCAAAATTGCAGATATTGGTAAAATCCCCGCCTATGATATGATGAATGTCCCGAATATGGCGCTGTACCCTTTCTATGAGAGCGCTGCTTTATGGGAATATGCTGACTCCGTGGCCTTCTAGTTGAGAGCATCTTGGCCGTGCCAAAACTCGCCTATGGGCATGTCGAAACTACCTGTGGCGGCTACAACACAGCCTTGACTTGGCAGACGCTCCGCGACAAGAAAGCACCGTTCATTTGCGTGTGGAGCTTAGGAGGGAGTGGGAGATATTGGCAGGCCAAGAACTCTGCGATCTACATTGATCTCTACGACAGTTTTGATCAAAAGACCCCAGAACAGATCATCCAATCTCTGGATTCCATGCTGGCTGCTTGGGTCAAAGAGTACGACCCCACGGTACATTTCGGCCCGGATGGCAAGCCACTCGACAACAACACTGGTAAGTTGGTCGCAAGCCAACTTGTCAACACGCCCAAATGGTCGCCTATCACCAACCCCGGCAACCGAGACCTGGTCGCATTAGATACCTTCCATAACTGGCTGTTTACCAAAACCCCGGGCTCGAATCTTGGTATCGTCAAGTTAGATTTCATCAACGTGGGCTACAAACGGGAGTTAATTGAGCACATCATCATGATGAACAAGTTCGCTACTCCACCAAACCTCCCCCCGTTGACCGAGCCAATCTACTACCAAGACAAAATTCGTCTTAGAACTCAAGACAACCACTACGTTTGCCAAACTTGGGAAGGTGAATCAACTATAACCGTCGGCCCCATTCATATACCTGCTCCTAGCCCATTCGTCTCTGACATGAAGCGACAATGCAGACTGACTCTCGTCGACACTCCTACCGAAGCCTGCAACTTCATCCTTCGCGACTACGACTTCTCACCAGTCAAGCCCCTCCCCTACAGCGGCAACCTCGCAGCAGACACCCAAGACGCGCATGGGAACTTCCGTATGATACCCGTCGGCGTGCAACCAACCGGCATCCAAGCGCTCCCCGAAAACACCACCATCTCCGCAAACCTGGATCTCGGCGGCCTTCTCTACTGGGGCGTCTCCTGGGACGGGGCCAACAACCAAGAAACCTTCGCCTTCTTCGACCCCAACAACATGAGCAACGACGGCCAGCTCTTCAACGGCTCCCGCGTCCTCGTCCGCGCCATGCTCAACGCAACCGACAATAATTTCCTCAAGGCCTTCGACGCCTTCGCAGAAGGCACTGTGCGGCTCCTGCCCTTTGCCGGCGATGGTCTCGCCGATGCGTTGAGGAAAGATCCCAGCCACCAGATCTTCTGGACCATTGGGAAGGACCCGAATCGAGAGGAGGTGCCGCGGCTTTTCGCCGCGAGCCCAGGGACCTTGTTGGCGGATGAGTTTGTGATTGAGCTGGTTCCGGGAGCGGGGCCGCGCAGGACGACAGATCTCCTTGGTACCATTGAGAATATTGTGAAAGCACTAACAAATAGTGGGTCTTAAAGTAGTCCTAGGGCAGGTTTTGAGGAGGTAAAGGATCAGAATTGCTAAATGAGAAACTCTGTGAAATGCGAAATTGCGCAAGAACTTGAATTTAGGAGTAGAACTATACTAAATGATTAAACATACTCGCTAAAGAACTTTTCCTTTAATTCATCCCTTATTTTTATGTCTAGTTTGGCGCAGCCAACAGCTAAGAGAGCAGCGGCTTCTGCCCTAGTCAACTGCATCGGCGGAACGGCCAATATCTGGGCCTCCTATCTGTACTATGCACCTCCTCGGTTCTTCGCAGTTATGGGCACACTCATGGGGTGCGCTGCCTTGTTTGCATGCACGCTGACGTTCTACCGTTGGTTCGTCAGGCGCGAGAACAAGCGCCTTGATTCCAAAAACCCGGTTGAGATCGCAAAGGTGATTCAGGGAGGCGTGACGCAGGAGATGGTGGACTTGGGCTGGCGTTATGAAATGTACTGATGATACCGGAGATTGTTTGAGGGTTGTTTTTTTGTTTTTGTTTTTGCAAGGTGTTTTCGGACGATAGATGATAAGAATCGCGCAAGACTCTCAGGAGCTTCAGGCGAGAGAATTATTCTAGGGCTCAAATATAGCAGATGCGATGGGATATTGTTCTCCTCGCTTATAACAATAATAAATCGATTCCTGTAAGATACGAGGTTGATAGGATCTCGTGACTTTTACTACAGCTATAAAGATAAAGCCCTTTTTTATCTCTTATAAACCCTTCCAAGTCTCACACCTACCTTTAGAGCTCTTACCCTCTCTTTGCGGACTGCTATAGCCCTTAATTATACTTATTAAGCTCTCTCTTCTACTTATAAAACCCACTCCTAATCAAAAATGACCACATTGTAACGGCGAGAATCCGAGATTAATGCAATAGTCAAAGGCTCAAAGTTCAAAGAATCTTATGTATTGCAAATACTAAGCTAGAGAGCAAAGAAGCGAGGAATGCCTCGAAATTTAGTAGTGCGCTGCCCAGACCTCTAGCTTGGTTACTTGTTTTAGTCCCGTTTCCTAGTTCCTATTCCCGGCCGATCATGCAGTGGCGCCATCTGTCACAAGCAGCCAGAAAGAGGATTTTACAGCCCCAGGAATGAATTGTAAAATGGCTCGAAAGACCCCCGAAATCGAGCCAAAATCTAATCAAGTGAGAGGCCAAATACGAAGAAGGTTATTGAAAAATATAGCCGGCAGCCACTAAATAACTATCCCAACATTGCATCAGACTCCGAAAAGGAGGCGTCCAAGGCTGATGCTAGGGTAGCGGTAAAATCCGGGGCTGCCTGGGCTGTCATCGCGAGGCTTCCGCCATTTTCGCCTATTTTAGCCTATTTTGTTTAAAATGGGCGAGATGGCGCATCAGGCACAAGCCTCGCGAGAATGGTGGTCCCACACGGCACCAAGGCCAGTTAAAAAGAGCACAGAATTAAAAGAAAAAGAAGTGAGAGCGGGAAACGAAAGTCAGGTGGACAACATCAGGAAGTGACGAGAGCCCGAATCAGGCAGACAGTCATAAAGACATGTCTACCCAAGGGTAGAGTCGAATGCTATTGTTAAGGTAGTTCCGCATCAACACATCACAAAAATGACATTCAAGAACTCGCTGAAACGCCATATCGGCGATTTATTCGCACTTTGCGGTCTTGTGGCGGTTACCGCACTTATCACTTCCATAATACTAACGGCACCACCTTTGACAAAGTCCGGGCCTCCTTCAGCTACAGATCACACTCTACTGGTGCTGATGGTTACCGTGGCTGGCACAATTTTCAGTGCCCTTATCGCCTCTCGAATCCGCCATCTCATGCTTCGGCTGGTAGACAGTACCCTTCAAAGATCGATGACTCCACTAGGAAGTCTTCCAGGCGCATCGGCGACGCTCGCTCGTTTGGACACAAAGTGGCGCGGAATCCTTGCCATTGACAGCATATCTGAGAAATCCGGCAATCTTCCAATCGTTCTCATCTATGTGTTCTGCGCGCTCATGACGACTTCGATTGTCACAACGTTCACGCCGGTGACTTATGTCCGCACACTTTCCTATCACCCGTTGATACCGGATGCAAACTACGACCCGGAGAAGACTTGTGTTTATATGGCGAACTCTAGTTTTGCAGATCCTAGAGCTTACAGTTGGAGCCTCCCGAACGGAAGCCATTTCTTTATCCCTGCGAATGCTGGCGGATGCCCAACACGTTTTGCCGAGATTCTATCCGGAAATATTAACTCAATCAGTCCAGACGAGTATGCATACTCGGACATGGGGGTCGCAGTCGAAACCGGTGCGATTGGAGCTCCAGTGTCGATATACTCTTCCCAACCGAATGCAAGCGTAGCGCTGGAACAGCTACTTCAAAGTCATGGAACGTTTCTGCTCAATACTACCCAATGCGTACCCGTGATGGTTAAAAATCCTTTTCAGTGCCGGCCTGGGGGGGCACTGCAATACGGAGGGCATGCGACCGTTGGCAATGCCGGCGTCTACTATCAGGAGGTTACGGCGCTTTCTTCGGACGGAACCTGCAATGTTAGCTCCCTTTTCCAATTGCCGACTACTGAGAACGTTACTTCTGCGAATCTAATGCTGAACACCTTTTGCCCTGCCAGCGGGAACGATAGCATAGGAAAAGGTACCACCGTCTTGACTGGAAATTTCGCATATGGGTACTGGCTAGCTTCCTTTGCCAACGATCCAAACGGCAATGTGTCAGCTACGCCTGGTTACACGTATGCGGTTACGTGTACCGTTGATGCCAGCGACGTGTTTTCTTATCGCAAGGTCACATTAAGTCTCCAAAGCTCCAACACGGGCGTGAATACTTCTTTCGCCCGCACGCTCTCATCGTCCGGAGAAGAATGCCAGCCCGTGCAACCGACCATTAGCAATATACTCTTTGCAACCGTAGCAGGAGCAAACTGGCAGCTTCTATCTCAAAACTTGGGTATAGACGGATTAACAGACTCGCTAGGTCAGGCTACTAGAAACTGGCGCAAGCCCCCGTATGCCTTTCCCAACAGTCGGAATCCTCTCGAAGATTCCCTTGGGTTGGTTGCAGCGCTCGTTGTGTCTAGAGTGAATAATTCAGGACGTTACGTTCCCGCTGAAGATAGCAAAGGAGAGTATGCTTATATCCAAGCAACTAGGTTAGGAACGGGGAAGCGAGAGACTTTGCTTCTTCTTATTCCTCTAGTTACAACAGCAATTGTACTCCTGGCTCTCATTATCATGAGTTTCAGAGATGGTCAGGGTCAATCTCAGTCTGAGTCACACCCTTTGGGTGCTGTCGGAAAGGATTCTATACCATGCACTGAAAGTCTCCAGCGCCTGATAGGATTAGTAACGGCTTTGGAACTAGAAACGAGATTTTAAATAGCTTTGTTAATTTAAAAAACCTCCACGGAAGTCTAAAAAATGCTTTCCACCGCCTAAATATGAACATTTCAGCTTACCATTTTGACTAACGCCAAGAAGCTATCCGGCATTTTCAAAGCTCGGCTTAAATTTCAGCAGCTAATAATTCAAATTTGAACAGTAACTAATCAAATCCAAAGACTAAAATACACTTCAGTAAAGTCGATTTTCGTCGCAGGTTATTATAGAGGGTTCGAGAAAGCAATCTGGCCACAAAGCCGCACAACTTGGAGACGAGAAGAATTGGTTGCGCTCTTACCGTGCGTTGGCGAAAATGAGGGGGCTGAGGCATCTGGAGATTGAACTTGTGAATGAGTATAATCAGAGGTTATTCGAAGGCCGACTGCTGAAGGAGCCAGCTGATGCGACGGTAAGGAGAATCGGGTTCCTAAATTCCTTGTTCCTCAATCACCGTGGCATTCTGCCTCATCCTATGTATTCTCGAGACATCCCAATAATAGCCAGCTTGTAGGTAAAGAAGGAAAGGGGCTTTGTGGTGCGGTTGCCTTGGGCACAGAGGGACCTCATCTTGAAGGGGAGAGGAGTGGAAGATTTGAGATTGAGATGCAGCCGATAGTTACTCTTAGTGTAAATGTGAGTTCTTCTCTTACTTATACTTTCCTACCTAGAAATGTGACAATTCGGGTCGTGTTCACAGTGTGAGCTCCGATAGGCTAGTCCAATTTCTTTAGCAATGATTACAGGGCTAGTGCGCTATATTGCTAAATAAATATATATAGCGCAATCGCCCTGCAACTATCACTAAAGGGCTAGACCCACTTTTCATCGATGATAAAAAATATCGGAGCCCACACCGCGTGTTCACTCAAGACGAGAGCATTCCCAGCATTTTCCTCTGCAACCCCCCAACGTCCTCTTTTCTTTTGGAGATGTGAACACGAAATTGTTTAATTCTGATTTTAAAAGTCAGCCCCGAGAGCTCGCAGGTGATCCCAAGGTAACGTGCCGTAAATCCCATAAAGTGTTTCTTTATTCACTTGTGCTGCCCTCGCCTTTTGCTTTTTGTGGCAGCTGCGGAACTGAAGAATTTTACAATGAGGGAGATCGGATGGAGATGGTGATACCATCTTCGCAGTTTAGTTCCAATAGCAGTTGAACACAACTTTTTTTTTCTTCGTCCCGAGGTCGGGAAAAACTAAAACGACCGCCCCCCCCGGGTGTCGATGTGGCGCCGGACTAACCCAAAGTAGAAGAACACCAAAAAAAATCTAGTTTTCCTTCAAGTTTAATTTACTATATAAAGAATTATTATATTTTCGAAAAATAATTATATTATAGAAAGCTGGATTATAAGCTAGTAAGATATAAGGTTTTTATTATATAATAATTAGTAGCTTTAAGATAATTTAAAAAAATATAAGGAAAGTTGGAATTTTAAGGCCTAAAGCATACCTGAAAATTTAGCGATTAAGCACCTGGAATTAATTTGCTACGTCGCGATAATCGGGTCGTTCCAGGCACTTAATCGCTAAATTTTCAGGTATACTTCAGGCCTTAAAATTCAACTTTTCTTATCTTCTTTTAATTTTGGGCATTTACTAATTATATAATAAAAACTTTATATCCTACTAACTTATAATCTAGCCTTTTATAGTATAAAATAATAATTAAATTTTAATAATTCCTTATACAGTAAATTAAACTTAAAGAAACCCTCAGAATTTTTGGTGTTCCTGTCCGAGCGCCTAATCGACACCCCAAAACGCCACATCGACCGGGGGGGGGGGGGGGGGGGGGGGGGGGTCGTTTTAGTTTTTCCCTCTTTTTCCATGTACTATGCTTAATTTGTCTCCTTCTTTACACTTATAACCCACGCTGCTACGATCGCCTCGATGCGGCCTTATTTCCGGAAATACCCAAAGATGACCACAATACGAGTGTGCGTCATGCTCTTGGGCTATGCCATATGGCTTTTTGCTAACGCCGTGATATTTGGAGTCTTGATTGAGATTAGGGATGCTCGGACAGCGTATGCTCAACAATGACATATTCATCGATCCTGTGGATGGGGAGTCCATAGAGGCTCAAATCAAAGAACGGTCGACAATTTACAGGGACTGATTATGGTAAGAGATTCATGTAATCGATGTTAAGTAGAGAGCAGAGGTTGCTGCCGAGGTCTCAGCCTTGGTTAGATTGTTGCACCAACCAGGCCTGATTTCAACAAATCAGAATCCAACTCAAATTCAAACTTCCTTTTTATCATCTCCTCCACGTCCCAATTCGCCCACACAAATCGCCCTTTGAGAAACTCCGCCTCCTTGCTCGCCAACCACACCCCAAACTGCCCTGAAAGTTGCACATCCTCCCAATCCATGGTCTCTTCTGTCATGCCAAAGCCCCTCACAGCATCAGTCAATACCGCTCCCGGATGGAAACTGTGCACCCGAACTCCCTTATCCTTGTTCTCTTCCTGGACATGCGTCAGGAACTGCGTGAAGGCGAGCTTCGTGATGCTGTAGGCACTGATCTGAGGAAGGTACAGATGTGCAGCAAAGCTGGAGATATCAAGTATGATCTTCTCCACACCTGTCTCCGACTCTGCTAGGAACACCTTCACGAGATTGATGTTTCCCAAAACGTTGGTCTCGAAACTGTTGCTCAGTTCCGCAAGCGGCAGAGCAAGAGCTGCAAACGGCTTTGCTACATAGGCTGCACTTGTGACAAGAATGTTTGGATTCGCGATGTTGGTGCGAATTTGATGGAAAATCGTCTTGATGGAGGCAATGTCCGTAATTGATGCGGCATGGGAAAAGAATTTGGTTCCCGGGTAAGATGAAGAGAGAGCCTTGGTGGCATTTTCGAGGACTTCGAGTCGCCGAGCAAGGAGAATTATGTTTGTTGCACCTGCAATGGCGAAGTTTTGGGCAATGGCATAGCCAATTCCGGTGTGGCCAGCGGTTATGAGAATGGTTTTTCCCGCAGCAGAGAGGGTTTTTTGGGTGGGGTCAATGGCGGGGTAGGGTTTCTTGTGGTAGATGTTGGTGAAGGGACGATCAGAACTTGGTTGAGGCATTTCCCTAAAACCAAATCGTTTGTAGAACTGAGCGGTTCAATGAGAATTTTGTATGTGGAGTAGTTCTTGTCCAGGGTCAGAAGCCTTGGTTGAATGGAATCATGGAACTCAAAATTAGGACATGAGAATGTACAGCTTTATGTGAATTCAACTCACGCAGTCACAAGTATTCCACCGCCGACTGTTCGCGCACCAGACATCACCATATCACTAAATTTCCAAGCATTTGTAATTGAAGCTATATCCAATTGGCCATTTCGAAGTCAGAAAGTGCTGATTGGTCGACAAGGTGTCAGAAAATATCGCTTCCGATATTACTAATAGGGGTTCGCGGCATTATCGGCCGACGCGTCTATCCCTGCACCTCGAGAGAAAAGTATCAAAGACCTTTCAACAACCAAGCAAGTGTCTGCCAACATATCTCGACAAAATCGCTGGAGAGATATGAATCAATAGGGCAGTGTCGATCTCTACATGCTCTCTCGAAATGGAAACAAGAGTCAGGGATGGCGGCGGCGATGGCTCTGCGAAGTCAGCGGAAGCGCGATCTGCAGACAATTGGCTTGAGGAAAAAGATCCTCGCAAAAGGAAATTGATACAAGATAGACTAGCCCAGAGAGCACATCGTATGTCGGGAGGAATACTTAAACCTAGGGACAAGTGGGCTGATGACCAGATTGATAGGCCAAAGACTGGCACGATCTCGACAACCACGAAACGCAACAAAAGATAGGCAGAAGACAAGGCCGATAGGCCTTGCTCCAAAGCCCTCGAATGAGATATATCCTCCTACCGTAGGCATAATGGGCCATCAACGAAGCTTCGAAGCTCACCCCAGCCTTGGAGATAACCACCAGGCCGACGACTCTTCTCTGATCCGTCAAAGTTCAAGCGACGGCTCCTCCTCCACGGCATCACTAAATGCAGACAACTACTACTTCACAATCCCAGGCTTCTCTCTTTGCGCGGCGCTACATCGTAACGCCCAATTACAAGGCATATCCTGCTTACTCCCTCTTCCGCTCATGACCCCGCCAGGAACGCCAAGCCTTCCGCTACCCCTCCATCCGACGCCGCTACAAATGGCCACAATTCATCTTCCGTACATTGATTGCCTGCCAATACCGAAACTCAGGTACAACCTTATTTTGCTGAATGGACTGGTCGATGAGGAAGAGTTCTGTGCGGACTTAGTTGGCACAACAAGTTTTGTGGTTCTGGGAAGGCAGAGTTGGGATCCTGAGGGATGGGTTCTTGAAAGAGAATTCAAAGAAAAATGGAGATTTCTTTTCGACTGATGATAAGTATGAAAGGATGGCATAGCTTCGGTTGGATATTCTCACTCGCAGATTTTTCAGGGCCCCGAGACAAGAACATGTCGCGTCTATACTGGTTCTGCTTTCTCACTCTCAGCCTTGCCAGGCGACCTCAGACTCGCAGTCAGCCTTACTGTTTGGAACCTACGGTGCATTGCGTTGTGAAATGTCATATCGGTGAAAGAGGTCTGGGTCAACTATTACCCCGGCGGCAGGAGGCCCGGTACTTTCGAATGCTGTGACATTGCCTCTGGTTAATCTTCGGCCATTGGGCACGGAATAGATCCTAGCTACTGGAGGGATACAGAAAACACCAAGGTGGTTGATGTTATACTGTATACATGATGAATGAGATATAACAGGAAGGTATCGAATAATTTAGACATTGCAGATTAATAAGCCTCCATCTTCGCAATGATACCAATATCCACCGGCAATATCGATCTTGGCGCTCCCAGGCTTGTAGACCCTTGCAATTGTCGAAATTTCGCACCGATAAGAAGTCTGCTGCGGATGATTGCAGATACTTACGGGTTTTCATTTTGATCCGCACTGTCAGGGCCATGATGATATTCACAGCTTATCCATCTTGGACCTTCCCGTTTTCGCCTTAGCGGGGTGGCACCGACCTGCTTAAGTCGGCGAGGACGATCAACGAGGACGGTCAGCTATAACTTTAGAGGTAGAACCCAGCTCCGCAATTCCTACTTGGTTTCTTCTTCATGACAGGCTCGCTTTTAAATTATACGTACGCGGTTTCTTTCTGTTCAAGGCCGGAAACCTCTAGAGCTTGTCTTAGATCAGCTAGGAGAACTCGGACGTAACGATGCCTTTAAGGCGGCAGCTGCTCACGTCCAAACACTAAAACAGAATCAGCGAAAAAAAAAAAAAAGTTGAGTATGACTTCGATGGAAGCTGTACAGATTTATAAAGCAGTAGAGTTTTGCTATTGAAATGCGACAATTATTGCGATTGGTTAGGATTTGAGTATAGTATTGGGAAACGAGTATACTAGAGAATAGTGTTGTGGAGGATTGTGGATGTCTTCTTCATGTTAGTTCCGGCGCTGGCAGTACGGATGTTCCGAGAGACTCTTGTACAGTGGTGGACTTAAGCATGGTGTTATTATGAATTTTTTGTAAGAACAAGCAGCGGGAGCTTTGTGGGCTTCTGCAGGGCTGTAATTATATCTGGATATCAAGTATACATCCAGAAAGTTGAAATTATGCACTCGCCTGCGATTCTTCTCAATTGACAACGTACACCGCTTTTTACGTCTGATATTGTTTGACGATACAAGACTGGACTTGCGGGGAAGCTTTGCGTGTGAGAAAATGGGGTTGATGGCCCCGGACACCACCCCCACTTAACGCTATCTTCTTCAACCCGGATCACATCCGAATTTCAACTATTGAACCTTCATTACATGGCAACTCTTATATTCTCTCCTATAGGATGAATCACAAATATTCATAGTCATTAACTCTCCTCCAACAGGCTACGCAAGTATGACAATTGTTCTTCGAGCAGCTCGCCTCCTCATCGACAGCTCATCCGAATTGATTGACGATGGGCTCGTAATCATAAGTCATGGCAGGATAACCAAAACAGGCTCATTTCGAAGCCATAATGGATTGGTTGCAATCTCACAAGAGATTCGGGATCTCGGAGATGTGACACTGATGCCCGGGCTATTCGACTGCCATGTAAGTGGCGAGCTACGCTTCAAGCACGAACTCATTGTACAACTCACTTACCAATGTCAGGTCCACATCACATTAGACCATTCAGAAGTCAATACTACCACAGCATCATCCTACCTCACAGATGAAGAAATGACTGCCCTCATGATCTCAAACTGCTCGAAGCTCCTTGACGCCGGAATCACCACCGCTCGGGATCTGGGCTCCAAAGGCCTTCTAGGCGTCAGCATCCGAGACCTTATCAACGCCGGCTCTCTGTCCGGTCCCCGTCTTCAAGTAGCACACGCACCAATCACCGTGCCCGGAGGCCACGCTCACGCTATGGGCGGCGTTGCCCAGGGTATTGAGGGTGTTCGTGCCGAAGTGAGGAAACGCGCAAACGAGGGCGCAGATTTGATCAAGGTTATGTCTACAGGAGGATTTATGACGGCGGGGAGTCATCCGAGTCAAGCGAGGTATACTGTTAAGGAGCTGGAAGCAATTAAGGATGAGGCGGTAAAGTTTGGCATGAAGGTTACTACGCATGCTACGGGAACGCAGGGAATTGAACGGGCCGTCGATGCGAGACTGGATTCGATTGAGCATTGTGCTTGGATCAACGGTGAACTTTTTCGATTTTTCAGAGATGGATTGGGTTTTAGCTGACTAGAAACAGGTCAAAGTACGAAGTTTGAGGAGTCTATTGCCAAAAGGATGGTCGAGTATGAAATTGCTGTTTGTCCAACGGTAGGCAATCCGACCTCCATTATTCTATGTATCTTGCTCAGTGAATTCTTAGATGAACACAGCTTGCGTTGAGCATAACTATTTCTGCCCCTGGGATAGCCGCCAAGCAATCGTCTCAAACCTCACTTCCCTCCGTCAAGCAGGCGTAAAAATGATCGTCGGAACAGATGCAGGTATTCCACTTTGCCATTTCGAGCGGTATGCCGATGGCTTAACCGTACTTGCGGATGCTGGCTACACAAATCGAGAAATCATCGGAAGTGCCACCGATATTGCTGCCAGCGTTTGTGGACTTAGTAGCGAGACGGGCAAGCTTCATCCAGGGATGGCAGCAGATTTAGTTGCATTTGAAGGTAATCCGTTGGAGGATATCCATGCTTTTTCGAAGCCGATTTTCGTAATGGCGAGAGGAAAGGAACATGAATTGACTCCTATTGCTCCTGTTGCGGATAGGGCAATGGCAACTGCGAAGGAGATAGCCGAGAGATTGAGAAAAGGGGCCGGGTTGCCTGCTCAGTTTACAGATACTTCAATTTCCGACTGAATTAACATCGTAGTTTATAAAACATTTGGTTCGCCTTTGAAGACCTTCTCCAGAACTGCTGCCATTCTTTCCATACCAAGCTCCATTTCTTCTTTCTGAAACATTTGTAAGTATTTGAATCAAGTGAGGAATTGCCAAGGTGCACAAACCGTCACAAGTGAGTAAGCAAGCCGAAAAAACCCAATACCCGTCTCTCCACCTCTACTCTTGGTCGTAGTCTTCTCCTTCCCTTGCCATGGTTCATAGTACGAACCTGGCGTCAGCAACACCAACGCTTTCGCCATCTCGGCCCAAATTTCAGTTTCAAATACAGCCTCAGGATCAACACAAGTCTCGTCCGCCTGCAACACTCTGAACCTAGAGCTTCCGGAATAGTAGAACCGTGCCCAAATAAACATCCCAGCCGTAGGAGGAATGAAGCTGAAAAGCGGTGTTGTAAGGGATTCATCGTCCTTGGAAAATACGACTAAGCCTGCTGCTCCTGGAATAGAACGGCTGGTTGCGGGTACGAGCGTGAAATTTAAGGCAATGGAATCGCACTAAAGAATTGTAAGTATAGCCATGACCATGCTCGGAGGGGATACATCCCATCCAGTTACGTCTGAGGAAATATTGGCCTCGGAGGTTGGAAAGCCATTCAACATAGCCCATCATACCCCATTTGCCGAGAAGGCTCATTGCGATCACCTATTCGTAGTCAAGTTACTAATGAAAGAGATTGTAGGGAGGAGGACTTACCTGAGACCACCCGCTTGGAGACTGGGTTTCTACTTCTGTAGCTCGGAGCAGTCGCTCCGTAAACAATGGGTTTGCGACGAAATATCCAAGCCGGTTGCCTGGTGCTAAGGTCTTTTCATTGATTTAGCTAGTGTTGCAGTAGGATTTAGAGGAATGTTTACCTTGCTGAAAGTGTCGAGACGAATGACCCGTCCTTGGGTATCGCATTTCAAGAATGACGGTACAAGACTATCGAGGTATTCTTGGGGCGTCGTTGGATTCAAGGCCGCCTCTCCTCCGTGAATGTAGGCCGGGAATTGAAGAAATGAATAAGGATCATCTTCACAGATTATGATATCTGTATTCAAGATCAGCTCAATCTTCGCTAAAGCCCCTGAGTTTTCTAAACATACCATATTTGACGCAGACGTCATAAATTTCTCTCTCCGATCACCGTCCATAGTCAAACCAGTTGGGTTGGATCCAACCGGGACAAGGTAGAGTCTGTGGTATCGTCAGCCGATCTGCAATACACTTCTGAAAGAGTGAGCTGAACAGATGTGGTCTCTTCACCCCAGGTCTCGCTTCCTCCCAACTCGCTAACACACTATCAAGATCCTCAGGACTCATCCCTTGACCATCACTCTTTATTGGAACTCCAACACATCCCATAGGTATCCACAAAGCTTGAGCGGATGGATAAGTGTACTGCTCAACTAGGATGAAATCTCCTGGCTCGCACAGCATACGCACGATTTTGTTCCAGCCATCTGTGTTTCCGCAATTCAGTAGTATCTCAAAATCAGAACAGGCGGGTTTAAAGACGGTGTTGGTGAACTCGCGAGCCCATCCGCGGAGAGACTGATCTCCAGTTCCCGAACCTATTGAAGTATCAACACTGCATTCCACTGAACGAGAGAAGTTAAATTCGTGAAGAGAGCATACCATACTGCAGTGCCTTTGAAAGACTTAGCAGCTGCTGAGAGCTCTCGTCTTCCGTGATCAAAAGCTCATTACCAATTTTCTCAACTTCTGGAGTGCTGAGATTTTTGTCATATGGGTAAGTCTGAATTATGGCGCTTTGAAAAGGGAACAGTGATGGATGAGGAAGTCCTTCTCATATTTAGCTTCGCCTACCTTCGATATCACTGTGAAGATTGATACACCAACCTCCCGCCAGGCTAACCATGCCATCACATCCCATAAACTTTATAATATCTTTCAACGGACTTGGATGCCTTGCTTTCGAATGTGCGTTCAGGTGATGCCTCAGATCAACTGAAACGCGCTGTGCTTGGAAGCGGTGCTTTGTGGTCGCCATGTCGAGTGTTTTCTTTGAGGAGAATTGTTGGTTTGATTCTGCTTCAGCCCCCTGATTTGGAGGCACCAATATGGTCTTACATAAACAAAGGTCAGGAGTGCAGACTCTTCACCGGTGTTCCTAGGCACGGATAACGAAAATGGAGTGAGATGGCGGCCCGGGCCAGATCCGGCCGTGGTATATTTGTATACAAGAGTGGGGCTCACAACTTCATCGTGACCGCCATTGTCTTGGCATTACTGATACAATTCGTAATTCTGTAATAAGTGAGTGACCGGAGTGGGTGATGCCCCATCGCGTGGATGTATCGCGTATGTTAGGTGACGAACAATTTAAATCTTGAGAGAAGGATGAATATGTAGGTAGCAGTGCGCATATTCTATAGGTGTATTGAATAGAAAGAATTGTCCTAGGCTTTAAGAGAATACTGGACATAGATGATCATGTTTATAAATATTGAAATAATGATCCTTTGAGAGTAATATATGTAGAAGCGCAAAATCTGTACTTCACAATGAGTACTTGAAGAAGATATTTTCCAAATCAGTCATGTCCGACTCAGCATTGACTCGACCTTGACGTTCAGCCTATAACAGCTATGAGTTAGCACCTTGGTCCTCCAAATATTCAAACAATAAATTTTTATCAATCTGTGGGCATCGGATATCTCACCTCTTCAACAGTCAATCCTAGCTCAGCAATCTTGGCAGCACGCCTCTTGTTCTGCCACATATCTTCGAACAATATGTCAGCAAACTAGTTTTGGACAACAAGGACTGGGGTACTAACAATAGCCACGCCAGGTAGCCATCAGGACGAACTCAACGCCAAACAATACCCCGCAAGCTGTAAGACCTGGAAGATATCGAGGGGCATCCTTTGCTTGGAAGAGTTGGGCACCAATGGCATTTCCAGTACAGTAAGCAATGAACAACACAGTTGCTAACTTTGGTCAGTATGCATCGTTAGAAATTGAGGCGCTTGAACACCTTACCAGTGACACTCTTTTTTGTTCTTCCCGCTACATTGGAGGGAAGAATTGTCCAAATTAAAAGTCCCGGGAGGTTGCCGGTCACAGCTGTGGCTTTACTCAGCGGGTGTTCAATTGTTGAAGAACCATTATCACTTACTCATGAGATATAAGCCCCATTTGGTCCACAACAAGGATTTATCGTTAGGAAGTAACGCCAGTGCAATCATGCCTGCAAATGCGGGAAGGAGTGACACCATCATGAAGAAGACTTCATATTTCGGGTCAACTCAAGGGTCAGAAAGGGCAAGAGGAGTGCTTACAACGAAGATTGGGCTTCTTCAAAGTGGTATAGCCAACAAGAAGAAACCAAAGAACAGAGACAGCCTGTTGCGGGACCGTTCCTTCCGTCAAAGTCTCTAGTGAAGTAAACCCGAAGGAAACGTAAACCAAATTTCCAAAGGTGGTGATACCACCGTTTGGCAGGGAGTTGGCGATGACTACGAAGAAGAAAAAGTACGTTTGGGGGTCTTTGAAGGCAGCGAGAACCTGAAATAAAGTTAGCGAATGATATCCCTACTTTCTCTAAACATTGTATTAACATACTTGACTCCATTTCCAGTGGTCTCGCTTTTGACGATCGGAACCTGTTTGATTTGCAACAACTCTCGCCATAGCCATTCGCTTCTCATCCCCGGACAGCCATCGAACTTCACGCGGCGTACCCAAAATGAAGAAGACAAGTACAGAGCAGGTAATAGTAAGGCACCCCAGAAATATTGAAATTCCTCGCCAGGGTGCAAGCCCGCCAGGATGCTTCTGAGCCTGGAACCCAATACCGTAGCTGATGAGACTTGCGATTACCTGCATACCAGCATTTGCAGTTCCCCATATGATGGAACGCATTGTGTGCTCGCGTGAGGTGTACCACAGTCCGGTCAAGAGGAGGAACGTGGGAGAGATGGTACATTCGCATATACCCTGAAGGGCTCGAAGAACCATGAGACCAGCAAAGTTCTGAGCAAACGCAATGGAGAGAACAATAATCCCTATTGGAGGTTAGAGGATTGGTCGCATCTTGTGCTTTTAAATGAGTACTCACCCCAGACGAACATGTTCGCAGCGAGGAACTTCCCCACGTTCACTCGTTGCATGAGAAAGTTAGCAGGACCTTCAGCAACAAGGTATGAAATGTAAAAGATGGTCGTGAGCCCTACATGAGAAAAGGTTAGAACTGTTTAAATGCCACAGGTAGTACAGATATGCTAACAAGAGAATTGCTGCCCGACGAGATGTGTGTCTGCGCGAATTCCGAATACGGCTTGAACACTGACAGACGTCTTGTCCGCTTGCTGTGTCCCATAGCAAACCTGGGAAGAACGAGAACTCAGCAATGCTCTTGCTATACAGCTAATTTCCGGGAACTTTTCAGGATGGATACATACCCACATCAAAGGCAACAGCCAAAAATCGATCTTCCATCGGAGTTTCCGAAACTGCTCGGGGGTGTACTCAGTCTCCGCATTGACAGTATCGATAATTATATCATCAATTTTCCCAAGCCCTATCGAGGTCTGTGACGGATTCGAAAGGACTTTGAGCTCCTCAACACCCCGAGTTTGGGGTTGCGGTTCTGTTTTTGGTGCAATCTCTTCGATGTCGGTTTTCTCTGAAGAAGCCATGCTGATAGACGAACAGTGGGAGGTGCAAGGTTTTCAAACCAGAAAAAAACACAAGGCACTCAGATGGAATCAAGGACAATGGTTTATATTTCAGGTTTGTTTCCCAAATTTGAGAGACCGCAAATTCCTGAGGGGTTGTATGAGTGGAGAAGTGGAGTATTGACCCCTGTTTCGAAAGTGGGGAGACACTGGATCATTGGTCCAAGTTGACCAAGGTCTGCTTCGACTCCACCCCGGATCTCTTCCGGGCGGCCGTTCTGTTCCTATCTCTATCTAAATAGTGATCGCCGCTATCTAGGCGACTCCGCGTTTATATTGAAGATAGGAATGCTTCCGCCATTGTCTTCTAGTAGCTGGGGCTTTGTGTCACGCTGTGCTGGACGAACTGATCCCATATTCAGCGGCGGAGAAACTCGTTATTAAATTATTTTCCAGCCTCATATTGTCCTGCACATGTAATCAAGGTAGCCAGATATCACATTTTATTACTGCCTTGTCTTCTGTGCTCAGGAGTTCCATCAGATGATTACTGCACTCGCAATCTTCCTTCTGCACACCACGTTGCACAGTACTTGAGATGTTCCACCTCGGTTGACTTCTAATTGAGATAAAACTCATTTCCTGGAAAGTTCAGATTGATGAATCACTTGTAATTCAACCAACTACCTTTTCCCGTACCCATCATTCTCTGGATCGTGGACAACCCTGCCAACAACGCCAACAGCATAAAAGCTGCGAAACTTCGGCGGTGATGCCAGCACACTATATTTGAGACGTACCGGGGCACGGTGGAGCGTCGTACCCACGCTCTCTGAGTTTGGTTTCAGCTCCGTATTGTAGATTCGGTTGGGAGAGGAGATGAAGGCATTGTTGGATGCATGGCACGAATGAGGAGGAAGAGGAAGAAGAGGAGGAAAATGGGTTTGCGGATACTGAGGGTCGGGTCGGGTTTTGGAACTTGGAGCGCGTAGTGGTGGAGAGTCTTTGGAATCAAATGGAGTGCAGGTTCTGTGAGGAGATGTGGGAAGAACTAAGGAGAAGGGGACATTTGTCGAGAGTGTTTTGGGCGAGGTGATACATGGAACTGAGCGATATTGCTAACAATCTATGCTAAAAGATGATACAAACAGAATCGTGGATGTCATTAGATGTGCCACAGTTAGCCATGCACCTAAGTAGTGAAAGTTTAATTCAAGATGGTTGAATTGCTTGGTTGCTCGAGGGAGAAGGCAACCGCAAGTGGGTGGACTCTCGAATTATTGGTGTCGTAGCACAGCCATTTCCATGAACATCGTAGGAATTTGTCAAACCGTCGTTATTTCTAGCTATCTGATCAGCCCCTACCGGCGTCGATGAATACAGCCAAAGCCCGTCCCATTCAGCTTCCTTTCCTCTCCTGACCCCAACTGTTAATACCACCACTGACGAGATTCTCCTTGAGAACATGCCCCATAAGACGGCCGCTGAGGCCACATATTGCGTTTCTCTGCTTCACCCTCCCTCAACAGCGTATCGATATTCTTAAAGAACTCAGGGCTAAACTCGTATATTTCAAAGCCCATCTGATTTCTCTCCCCCGACCCTCTCACCAGATCTAATCTCAGACCCCGCTGGAACACCAGAAAAAAGTCCGGATTCGCTGTCATACTTGCAATATCTCCGAAGCCGCTTTTGCGCACGGCATCAGCTATCGACATAGTCTGCCATCTCTCTTCGCTTCTGTTCTGCTGTCCTTTCTCTGCTCGCTTATCCTCCTTTAGAGCCCCGTGAGACATCCTCGAGGAAACGGGGCTTTTCTCTGCCTTGATATCCCGCCCCATCATCTTGTCAACCTCTACGAAGAACTGCGGGCTAAAGGAATACATCAGTGGGCCAGGGCGCCCGACAAAACCGCCCATGGCTTCCCTTCCAAGGAACCTCGCGAGCCCTAAGTCTTCAGCTTCGCTAAGAAGGAGGTACCACTCCTGAGTCTTCACCCCGTACCCGAACCCGCACTTGACGAAAGCTTCGCTTGCAGACATGGTCTCCCATCGTGTTTCTTTCGCTTCTTGAGTATTTTGATTTGGGCGTTGACTGGGAAGCGAATCTAGCTTGGGAGCGGAGGTAAAGTCGTCCAAGCGTGAGGGAAGTGTGCCACTGCTGGCTGGTTTCTTGGGTGCGAACTTGCTGTCGGCAGGGTAGGGAGGTCTTTTAAACATGTTGTCCATGGTGCTGAACAGTTCTCAGTGGTTTTGATTTGCTCAAAGGTAGTTGAAGTCTTGGTTGTTTTCGGGGTATGACTTGGCTTACCTTCTTGAATGCTTTCATGAGGTGGGGAGCAAAATGGAAGAAGAAGTTGGGAAGTGACAGATACGAAGAAAAAGCAAGTTTATGCTTTCGCTGCCGGAAGCGTGAATCCC
This sequence comes from Hyaloscypha sp. PMI_1271, assembly GCA_021399465.1. Classification (NCBI taxonomy): domain Eukaryota; kingdom Fungi; phylum Ascomycota; class Leotiomycetes; order Helotiales; family Hyaloscyphaceae; genus Hyaloscypha; species Hyaloscypha sp. PMI_1271. The sequence goes on along the minus strand of JAJTUS010000185.1, from coordinate 38,192 downwards.
TGTGCAGCTTCCGGTAGTTGACTGAGTCAACAAGTTAATGAGTATTCCAACATGTTATTCAGCTGTAATTTACCATATGCCTTGAGTTTCCCATCTACTCGATTGAACCAACAACCTTGTACATCCGTTTGACACAATCGAAGACTAGTTGGATAACAACTACAGATTTCAGTCTGCTGGCGTTGAACAATAAGCCTCCACAAACAGCTTAGTCACCTTCATGGCACACCAAGCTATTCGGATTCAACATTAACTTACTATAGCTCTCATTTATCCAAAAGCCAAGTCTACAATACTGATCAACAGCTCTAATCCCCTCCATCTTCCATAAGGGAAGCGGGGAGGGAAACCGTTTGACGATAGCCACCTTAATGGCAAGGCCTCACAAAGGACTCAGCACTATAAAACAAATCCTTCGAACCAGGAATAAACCCAATCAAATCTACCTGCTCAGCGCCTTGAACAAGGGTAGCCCACACACGCAAACTGCCCTGAAATCTACATCTCACGAGTGCCGTGCGGCGCGGCCGGATACATGCGGATACATCAAGCATGGCCCCCTGGTAGGCTCGTGACAATTGAGGTGTAGGGACCGGGAAGCCTCTTAGAAAACGGAGGTCTTTTGGGGGACGTGTTGTTCGGGGACATGTTGTTGGTTGTATGTTGCTTGAGTGGTGTTGTTTTCCGAAAATCTGGTGGCAAGTTTGAGGGTCGGTAAAAAGATGGTTCGGAGCAGCCTTAGCGGGGCAGAAGTGTCCTCAAATCGAAGAGGTTTTGGTAAATAATCCGAGCTATCTGAGCCGCATACTACTATTCTTTCCGACCATCAAGGCTCAAGACCGTCATCCACAAACAAAAACTCATCCTCGCCGAGTTGAAACCACGGTATGTGATACAGTCTTGTGTTCATCAACAGCTCCCTGCAGCACGGTTCCTGCCAATCCCAGTTGCCACTCACTGTGTAGGCTCTTTTTCCTTGTAATAATACCAGCTCGACCCTACATGCTCGTCTCCCTTTCTGGCGGACCTCATGCCTCTATCTAGAGTTACTAAACCCTTCCAGCCTTGGCCTTTTAACATCCTGATCAGGTGCAGCTTGAATACTCTGCCCTTGGTCACCTTCACCCTCTTCTCAGGAGCCCAGCGAAACCAAACGTGCCAGGTATTCCACGAAAGGTCATGAATTTTGTATTCTACAGCCGGGGGGTCACCTTCCTTTGGCTTTTGAGTCTTTTGGCGCGCCCCTTTGAACCGTGGATTCTCTCGAAGAAGTCTTTCCACCGCCTGGATAAATTTCTCTGGCGCGCAAGTCAACCTTAACCGGTTTGGACTGTGGAAGGAGATCGTCATCGTCTCAATCGGTTGGTTGGGAGGTTCAGGGGACTTTTCGAAGAAAAAGGTACCTATGGACTCAAACATCTGGCTCGTAAGAAGCAAAGAGTAGCCATTCAGATGCATCACACTGAACATGTGACGCAAGAACTTCTCTTCTCGAGCAGTGCCCAGATCACCAACGACTCTTCCAATTTGCCGCTCGGTAAGGTCACCCAACACAGCATCTTTGAACTGGCCCCAAGGATCGCCGATGAGCTTGAACTCGTAGCCGAGGCCCCATTTCCTCTCCCTCTCAACACCGCGTCCTCCATATTTGGCTATCTCATTCCCGAGTTGACTAGCGAGTTCGTCAGAGAAGCCACAGAATAGCATACGTCTGCGATCTGCCAGCGTGATGCTTCCAAATTCGGGTGATTCCTCCTTCGGGGTGTTCATGGAGTTCGCAAACCGAACCATTGCAACACCAGACGTCCGGTCATCCTCTGACACAGGACACAGTGAGCATCCGTCGTTGGAAGCACCTTCATTATGTGCCTGAGGATGGCGCTCTGTTTTCGACTTTGCTTGCGAGGAAATTTTATTGGCAGCGGGTTTCCGAACCGATTTCTTGGGGATTGATTTATCGTCTTCAAAATTGGGGTCGGAATAGCCACCAGCAGAAGTGCCACCAAAAGAATCCCCTTCCCGTTCCCGAGACTTTTGTTCAGGTTTCGAGCGGGTCTGCCGGGACACTTTGTTGGTGGTTGCTTTGAGAGCGGACTTGTTGGAGCTTGGGTCGTTGCCTTGAGTGGGCTTCGAAGTTCCGCTGACACCTTCCTTATCGGTTTCGTCGTTCTGTTTTCGTCCAGCCGTTGCAAATCCAGAACCCTTTCCGGCCTTCGCGTGATCTGGAGGGAACTTCGCTGGAGGGAACTTCGCTGGAGGGAACTTCGCTGTGGGTGTGGTCTCCATTGCTTGTTTGTTCTTCTTCGACTTGCTCTCTCGCCGGCGTTCGGCCTGCTTGTATTGGGAGTCTGCAGTGCCAGCAGACTGACCGAGCTGATCATTGAGCACATTCAGTCTCACAGCCCGACGCTGAGCCCCGTCCTCCTCCCACATCCTCATCTGCCCAATCATTCCGGGCTGATGAGTACAGCCGTCGTATGCCCCGCCAATTGCTTCGCTCGTCACATCGATTCCGAGATGTGCCGCGCAACAGGGGAGAATTGGGCTAGATGTGCTAGCGGAGTGTTCGTGGATGGTAGCCATGGCTTTGGTCGTGATGGCCTTGGAAGGAGTGATGTCGTGCGGAGTATTAACAATCGCGTAGCGAGGGTCATGAGATAAAACAACTAGGCTGTTGTTCTCGTCGTTCCAGGGGCAATGTTACGCGGAGTGTCAATCGTCGTGTCGCGATGGTCGTGTGAAGGGGGAGGAGAAACGGGAAGTGGTCGCGATGCTGCAGCAATATTATTGTACCGGCGTCAACGGTGCAGTACAATCGATATTTCGAATGAGAATAGGAGAGCTTGATAGGTTTGCAGGAGCGTAATATAGTAGAGTAGAAATATTGATGCAGTGTTGGTGAGGAAGATGGGTTCTCTTGAGAAAGAAGGAAGTCGACTTGCACATCGCGTCGGCCGTGCTGTCAGTATTGCGTATCAGGGAGGAACGACCAACTCTGTTCGCTTTAAAGTGCATCCGAATCGCCAAAGCATACGAGTACTAGGAAGAGAGACAGGAATTAAAATCCCTCAAACATGCGGCTTCAGACTGGCCCGCGTCACTGGAAGCAGATCTGAATTTGGAGGATGTCTCAAAAAGAGCTCGATCTGGCTCTCATGTCACTTTCCGTCATACGGAAGTATTTTCTGCCCGATACCGCTCTAATCTCATTTTTCGTCGACTATCAGGAGAAGTCAAATGACGAGCCGTCGCGGACCTCATCTCCCCGCCATCCAAGGTCGCGAAATGAGAGTTGAGAATATGATCGTCCCCGCTGTCCCGCTGTCCCGCTGATCCATTGAAACTTCGACGGCTCGAGGGCGTGCAGGAACATGAAATTCTACACCAGCTCGTACCTATCGCTGGCTTGGAGGTTGTGGTTGGGGAGAATTGAGGAGATGCGATTTTAGGGAGGTTGGGACCTTCCGAGATAAGGTACAGTTCTACACATTGCGAGAGATTGTGGTCACGTGAACCCTCGACGACAACCTCAAACTCACACTCCATCTGAACTACCCAGGTACCATCTAATTGATGAACAGAATTCAAGCGCTTAAAAGAGTTTCACGTGAACTCGATAGCGGAAATCGTCCTCAAACGCTCGATGTCAACCATTTTCCAAATTATTTCGCATGGTGAATACACTCCCCACACCTTTACACCGCACTGGAATCGATCCTCATATACACAACAAGAAACGTTTACTTCCGGGACTGGCGCTAGTGGGAACCTGTCCAAGATGCGACGTCCTCACTCTGGCTATCGTGGCTGACTGCCAGGGTAATCTGCATTGGCGAAGAACTTCAAGGTCATTATTTAAGCACGGTTCTCATTATCGCCGATACCTGCCACCCCTCGCAGATGACAAAGCTACACATATCCCCCCCCAAAGGCCCAAAAAGGGCCTTGGACAGAACATAGCAATTACAAGACGACACCGTGAATTACTTCGGCGACAAATGGGAGGCATGGATAGAAGTATACACCTTCGACACCGCAAACGATCTCCTCATTTTCTCAGATGTCTCCTAGAATAAACAAACAAATTCCACTTCGATTCTTCAGTGATACCGGCCGTTGAACTCGCCGCTGGGACCATAACCAGGCTTTATCTCCGTACCACAACCTCACCCTTCGACTCTTCACAAGCTCAAGCACCACCCTTCCCATCATGACTCATTCCCTCGAACTGCGTTACTCTCTCATCTTCATCAAAACCCTTAACCCAACTAACTCTATCCTTCGTAAACTGTTCAACCCTCGGATACAACTTCGTCTCTTGCAATGTAAAATCATCCACAGTCCCAATCCTCATGAAAACCTGCCTTTCAAATCTCTCCCCAATCCTATACATAAGCCCTCCACACGTCCCACAAAAATAGTTCGTCATATTCTGATGGCTCCCGATGGTGTGTGATTGTTTGAAGGTGCGGAGATTGGATTGGCCTCGGAGATGGCGCAGGTGCGTAGAAAGTACCGTGAAGTTGGAGGCGAACATGGAGGCGGTGATTTTGCGGCAGTCGGTGCAGTTGCAGATGAATGTTGTTACGAAGCCTGGGTTGTCTGGGAGGGGCTATGAGGCGTCAACGCGAGTTAAAAAGCCGAGGAAAGGGGAAGGATGGCGTTCTGGCAAGTGGAGTTCGCAGGGAGAAACTTACGAATGCCAGTTGGACAGCACCACACAAGCAAGTCGCTGTTGCTTCATTTTCGTTGGACCAGCTAGGGAGTTAGAGTTAGCATGCTTTTTGAGCGAGATTTTCAAGAGCTGGAATGATGCTGAGGAAGTTCGGGCTTAGAGACAAGAGTCTCAGACTTACCCATCACTAGCCAAGCCAGCCAGAGGGAAATAGGGCTCAGATCTATCTGCAGTGGCGGCCATAATTGGTCTTGTTCTTCAATTTAGGGTAGAATGTTGGGGTAGAATGTCCTTTGCTACGAGGTAGAATTCAGAAATTTTTGAAAACAGCAGAGTCGAAGAGAAAGACGATGAAGATGTAAGTGATGTTTCTTTTCTGTTGGAAGCACGTCTTATAAGTATTTGATTCTCCTTTGGAAGAAAAGATTATATTTCAGTGGCATGATGTGCAGTCTGTCCCTCATCGGCGATCTTTGTAAGCACGCCTTGAGGAGAATTCCCAGTTTTTGTGCCGATTTCTAATTGGTTATTCTGGGATGCTCACCCCTTGCTCACTTCGCTTCTGTCGTTATGATTGCAGGAAAGCAGTGAAAGTTAAAAAATGGGCCCAAGTAGTAGGGCTGCGCTTATTAATCATATCGCTCACATTGTTTGTCTAAGAAATAAAAACAGGTTTTTGGCGATCGAGTGCATACTGTGTCCAGCTGGAAGTGATTGGTAATTGCAGTGGTTGAAGTTTTCAAGGCGTAAAATGGAGATGGGCGGTGGAAGGTATGGAATATACGCATGCCTTGCTTTACGAGTATATTTCAGCACACACGCCCCTGTACCACCACAACTTTTGTTGCATGTCGCATCTCGAGGGGGACAGTTGCCGCACCAAATTTTGCGTTACACTTTTGACTACTCACCGCTCACTGGCAGAATTGGTATGAGCTATACGTCTATTGCAGTGGCATGGGTATTTTTGGGAACGCCCGAGAGAATCCATGCAACGTAAAACTCCGTTTTAATTCTAACCACTATTGCGATGTTTATTTGGAAATTTGAGACTGGGTTTACGAATCTGTAACGGTATGGGAGGAAGTGTGATAGAGGCGCCAAAAAGAGGCGTGGAAGCGGGGTTCGTTGTGCCGATCTGGACTTGAAGATTAACGGAGGAGGGAAATATGACAGATGGTGACGGTGACACACCACCCCACTAAGAAGGACGAGTAGGGCATTCGATTTGAGGCGTGTAGTAAGCCACAGTGCCACAAATGTGCTTTAACAGAGAGGTGTTGGAGATAGGAAGTTCAAAAGCAGTGGGACTCTGGATACAAAGCTGAGGAAAAGTCGTTTAGATTTGTCTACAGAAATTCCAGCTAGCGAAGAGTGAAGCCCGATCCACATGACTAGGTGCTCATATTATAGACCACCCTCTGATTCATCCCATTTTACGACCAGGTTGAGATCTGTACCGCAGGTTGTAACGTAGGTGCGTCCTTGCATGCAACTCCTCGGTGTCTCCGCCACCTCAATCTTCGGTTTTTATTTTTTTATTTTATTTTTTTAAGCTGTGTCCGCCTATCCATCCACCTCCACCACTACAAGTGAATCCTGAGGAACCTGTGAGCAAGGCAGGACGGAGAAGGATGGAGACTTAACATTCTCACCCGACCTCTCACACCCCGCGAGGGTGGCACCCAGCCCCTACATTGGACAGAAAATTACGATGAGCGTAATAGTGAAAGGGTCCATGTTCCGAATGGGGTAGTTTGAGAGTGGAACTTTGTTTGACCGTGTTTATTTTGGAATGGAGGTTTGATGCTTCGAGATTTCGGTTTTTGGCTTTGACTTGTGCAGAATCTGGAGGAGGGATATGCCTTTTATAAGGCCATTCACCCTACCAAATGAGCTGATAGATATGAGCCATAATCCAGCATGTGAAATTGGTATTATCATCGGCTTCTCCCACTCCTCGGCCTCTCGGCCGTAGTATGTTCTCGTCACAGTCTCGATTTACCAATGACAACTGACAACGTTATCTATGAGAACCAGGTTCAATTGTGGAATGATATCTCATTCGTCTCGAATCTTAAGATCTTATGATCAACTTTTTGCACCAAGAGCGACCGGCGCCGGGTTTGCATGCAGATCAGCCTCACGATACCATTTCAGGACCATCGGGCTTATTCCTAAGCGGGAATTCTCACGACCGAGAGTGTGTGACCTTTGATTGTTCATCATGCGGCATTTTTCTCATTTGTCTGTCTCTTTTATCAGCAACTTCTTACACCATGGATGATCAATACCCTGGACGACAGGATCTGGGTGTCGAAATTTGGTTATGTTAGCCGAGCGCAAGAGGTTAAGCGAGCCCCTTAAAGCTCTCACATTTGCGCCCAGGCAGACTTCTCCTCAAGGTTCGGGTTTTGCCGCAAAATCCATGCGAATCAGCCTCATGTAACGTCTTTCGAATTAGCCCTGCATTTCTCGGAATGCGTAAATATGTTTCTGATTGGGGGCCCACGTGCAGTGGTCATGCCCAACAGCAGTTGGGATCCGGGAAGTCGGAATTTGCATCGAACGGCATGCGAATGCCTTCTTCGGGGCAGCATAAAGATTGACGAATTGCATACGTGTGTGCTCTATTTGGTGGCACTCGAGGGCTACGTCAAGATTAGCAGTCTGCCTTGAATGTAAGTTGATTGACATGCAAAAATCCTGCGAGGCTGTCTGGTATCCCGGCCAATCATGCAAGCACATGGCAAGGCAAATGTTGCCTCAATACTGACCGGGGGACTTATCTATGTTCCCGGCCCACCACTCTTGGGGAAATCCATAATCATCATCAAAGAGTTCGTTCAAACAGCGTTGCAAGCACGGAACGACCTGCAGTGCATTTTACACCCACTAGATCATCCGTCCGCTCGTAAGTCTCTAAGGATGTAGCAACTTAACCCGCAGTGCTAATCGCCAATAGCAGCCATCAAGCACAGGTGCCATAGCCACCGAAACTGCGATTGCCTGGTTCCATCTTCCACCAAGCATCAAAGACTGAAGCATCATAATGCCTCTCCAGTCTTTAACGATGCCGCTTACCTCACCCAATCCTGCAGCCCTCGCACTCGCTAGCTCTTTCCTCCTAGCCGCCTTCCTCACTTACTGCTGCTGGTCACCCCCAAATCCCAATCCCTCAGGCCCCAACGCAGCTCTCCCAGAAGACCATTTTGGAATCAACCACAGAGGCATCCAAGTCAAGCGTTTCGTCACTCTCTCACTCTGGACCCTGCACATCCTCGTCACCACCTCCTATGCAGACCTTCCCGCAATCCTCTGCCCTAACTCAAACAATTTGTCAAGAGCCCTGTTTACATGGTCACCTTATACAATTGTTGCGCTGATGAGTATTGTCATCGCGGCACCGGTTAGATTACTTGCGTTTAGACAGTTGGGAGAGAACTTCACATTCAGACTCGCCAAGCCGAAAGTGTTGGTGAAGACTGGGCTATATGCTTATGTACAGCATCCAAGCTACCCCACAAATTGGCTCATTCTTACATCCAATGTTGCGTTGCTCCTGAGGCTAGACGGTATTTTGGGTTGTCTGTTGCCAAGCTGCGTAGTCAGGTGGGGAATGTGGAGTGGTGGACTCAGGGTCTGGCCAACATTACTGGTCATAATGGGGGTATTTGGACTTTTTGGAGTCGGGATTAGGGTTAAAGATGAGGAGGCGATGTTGAAAAGGGAGTTTGGAAGAGAGTGGGAGGAGTATCATCGCAAGACAAAGAGATTTGTTCCTGGAATATTTTAATCAGAGAGTTAACGAAAATAGAAAGTCCTCGAGCGTGTAAGTTATTATTACAGAACGCCACACTGTGTAGATTATCTTGACAAAAGACCTGAGGCGGTAATTGGCGCACAAGGTCTTAAGGAGACCATACACCGTCGAAATGAAACGCCGCCTCAAAATCAGCATTATGCCCATCAATCTGAAATTTGGGATGCACGATCACCACCTCAATACCTATCTCCTTCCCATCAGCAACCAGCTCCTCCTCGACCCTTCTCAGCTCGCTAGTTCGCTCGGGAGAAACATTAGGCTTATCCACAAATCCGATTATTACCTTCTTTAATAAGAGAAAGTTCGACCCTTCCCCTTGTTGCTGCTGCTCCAGCAGCTCGCGGATTTGATCCAAGAAATCCGGTTCGCACTTCGCGACTGCGAGAAACTCTAACGAAGGCGGGAGAATATTTACAAGTCTCGGCTTCCCATCTCCACCTCCTATATCTTCGTCTTGGTCTTCATCTGTAACTTGGGAGTCCGCTTTCAGCAAACAGTCATAATACATAGCCACCTTCCTCAGCTTCTGAAACCCAGCCAATGACCCAATAGCCTCCTGCTCTTCATCGCTACCCGTATATCCCCCCTGATCGAGAACCGTCAATTCCTCAAGACACTCCTTCAAGTGCTCAATCGCCCTCCCCAGATACTGGGGAAGGAAATCTTCGTTCCCCACTATCGAGCCGCCATTTTCATAGAACAGTTTCTTGAGATCAGGGAAACACCGAAGGATGTTTATGAGGGCGCCAGAAGCGATATTACTACTGTTGAGTTGCAGATCTTTGGTCTGATATCGTTGCGAGGAGGGTATAAACTCGTCGTCTGAGGCCATGTGGATCCGTGCCGCAGTTACAGACGGCAGGGCGCAGAATGGCAGGATGGCTTCTATGGACATGCCGAATTCGGTATCGCAGTACGCCATCGAAACAGTCTTCAAATTCCTCAAGGCGTATTGGGAGTGAGGGGTGAGCTGTTGATGCGCTGCGTACGCGAGAGCGGTGTTAATGTACCCATTATCCACGAGGCCTGGGCCGAGGTATGATGCAATTACGATTTCTTCGAGACCTGGGAGGAGTAAGATGAGAAGTGCAGCAACCGCTTGCCATTTTCCGGCTTCTAGGTCGTCGATCCAGTTCGACTTCTCACTCTCAAAATGGTCTAGAACATCAGCTCTGAGACCCAATCTTTCGATCTCCTGGCGAGAGAGGCCGCCCATCTCCATACTCTCCTCCTCGTCAATTTCTGATACAACGATATCCTTGACTAAGGCAACCAACTTTGGCTTTTCTAGAATGGTACGGAGGAAGGCAGGTAATGCTTCGTACTTGGTTTGGACGAAGGTTCCGTACAGAACAGGCGTAGCGATGCTGTTCAGTCGACGAGAGCAGAGGACAAGAGAAGCGAGGAATTTCGTTCCTCGCTCAGAGACAGGGCTGTAGTCTGGGATGTAGCCACTTGTATTAACCCATTCTGCAATTTCGAGGAGGATATCGTCGGAGAGTTTGTAGAGGGACATGGTTGCGAGATTCGATCATGCATGAATGGAATGGAGGAAGGTTGGAAATGGTGGTGGATATGTGATTTATACGGATCGATAGGAGGCCGCGCGGACACCAAAAACGGCACAGCACGTCTCGGTGCTGGGTACGACGCGGAGTCACGTTCACACCGCTGATGTGCTGGTCATGTGCTAGGCAGAAGCTCACTTTGTCCTCCCGAAAAATCATTTTTGGTTTATCGACGGATAGATGTATGTGATAAGGTAAGGGTTGGATGGCTGATGGTGGTGTGAGGTTGCCTAGAGGTACGCTAATGAGATGAGGCTACCCCAGGGCTGTTCTCAGAAATACGTCTGCGCCCAATTTGCGTAAAGTTCATACCGGATGCTTCCAAAGGGGGTGGGTTGTCAGTATGGGCCACACGCTTTTCGCGAGGAAATGAAAAGTGTAAACTTTTCTCATGCGGGAAAATTCTTATAACGGGAAGGTTAAGAACATTGAAAATTAGAAATTTCCGTTGGGATATCCTGAAGTCTACTAAGAGCGTATCTCATACCACATCGATGCCCGTCGACCAGACTTTCTTGAACCTGTACTCATAGCCCTGCACATTAAGGGGCTTGGAGCTTCCCAGGAACCGAGACCTCAATAATTATCTGATCTTGTCTCCTTCAAGTAGCCAGCAGCCGTTCCATTATTAGAGAGCCAAAAGTTTCCACCTCACCTGACGTCATTCACGTGATCTTTTCATTTGTTGCTGATCGCGTCCAGCAAGGGTGGGCATGCTTTCAATACCTTGGGGTTTTCCAGAGGATGTATTCTGTACCTTTTAAATTCCGAGCCGTATGCTGATCATACATTGCAAAATTAACACATAATTTCTCTATTGTCCCTGCCAGCAATGGGCCCGCCTCACCGCCCGGCAGAACCCCCCTCCAAGATTTCCCTGAATTCCCTCTCTCCTTCTCCCCAACTTCTCGCCACAACACAGCAACCCACAATGGATGACCCAGCATTCCTCCCCGATGAAACAGTGGGAGTAGATATCAACATACAAACCATCCTCCTCCACGCCTCGAACCACGACGTCCAAGCTTTGAAACCGCTCATGCGAATACCAGGCAACGCAAGCGTGCAAGATCCAGAGACTGGCTTCACGCCACTGCACGCTGCGATTGCTGCTTGTGGGCCCGCCAAATCCCCCGCTTCCGAGCCAAATATCGCCTTCAATACAATTCCAAAGCAGGCAGAGAATGGGGAAGGCGAAGCGGAAGAACAAGATGCAGAGGTCGACATAGAAAAAGCGAAGAATACTGTAGAAGAATTGTTCTTCAGTGGAGCAATCTGGAATGATCTGGATAAAAATGACGAGACTCCTGGATGTCTGGCTTGGAGATTGGGGCAGAGGGAGTTGTATCAGATGTGTGTGAATGCTGGTGTGAGGGCGGAGATGCTGTTGGGGTTGATGGGCGGGTATGAGGAGCTTGCTGGGGAGGATAGTGAGGAGCAGGACGAAGTCGGGCTCGAAGATGAAGATACAGAGAAGAAGAGTGGGGGAAATGGAGAAAATGGGGATACCCATACTGAAGAGCATGAGCTTGCAGTGGGGCCTGCAGAGGAGGCGGCAGAGAAGAAGGATGTCAATTCCGAAGATTACTTGAAGTCAAATCTAACATTCACGGACACGGCATTACTGGACGAGGATTCAAATGGGGTGATGATGGCATGGGAAACAGATATAATGCGGAAATCCGTCGACCTCCTCCTCCCAGACTTACCTCCAGAAAAACGAATTCTAAACATTGGCTTCGGAATGGGTATCATCGACTCCATGTTTGCAGCCACAAAACCCTCCACACATCACATCATCGAAGCTCACCCTGCCGTCCTATCGAAACTGCAACAACCAGACGCAGAATTTGGGCCAAAATGGGAACAAGGTGCCGAGGCAGGGCGATATAAAATCCACGCGGTCAAATGGCAAGATATTTGCCCAAAACTGTTAGAAGCAGGAGAAGTCTACGACGCAATCTACTTCGACACTTTCGGCGAAGATTATTCGCAGTTAAAACTTTTCTTCACGGAGATGGTGCCCGGGTTGCTGGATGAGAAAGGCAGGTTTGGGTTCTTCAATGGGCTGGGGGCTGATAGGAAGGTTTGCTATGATGTTTATGGGAAGGTGGTAGAGCTGGATTTGTGTGAGGCAGGGATGGATGTTGAGTGGACTGGTGTTGAGGTGGGGGAGTTGGGTAAGGAGGGAGAAGGGGAGTGGAAGGGTGTTAGGAGACGGTATTGGACGCTGGGAGTGTATCGGTTACCTGTTGCTACCTTCATGGGTTGATGATGGACAACTGGGAAAGTTTTGAGTGTGATACCCTTGCATTGGTGGAGTATGGCTAGAATAAAAAAGAAAGGCATTCGTCGGTATACGTTATGAATTGGAAGACGATGCTGCGAGAAGCCTCAGCTCATGCACACGTGCCTCAAAGAACGAATGTACGAAAAGCCAGGCTGTTTGAAAGTATCCTCCACATATCCATTCCGCCACTTGTCCTGCCCCATTCCCGACACCACCCTTTTCCCTTTCGCCCCTCTCCAGCCTAAACAATCTACTTGAAGTTCTCGGGGTGCAAGATACCTGCCATATTCCCCTCCTTGACCCGCTTCAACGTCAACGCAGCAATAAGGGCAGCGCCGACACCACTTCCATCCTCTGCTGCAAGAATCTCAATGGGGTCTTCCTCCTTAGAATTCTTCTTGGGCGCCCAGTCGAGAATCTCTCGCAGAGCTTGAGCACCACGTTGCTTAAAGTGCGGGTACTTGTTGAAGACAGAGCCGTCGGCGCCAACGTGACAGGTCTCGTAGCCCTTCTTCGTGGCAATGGCCGCTACACCACAGGATGACAGGCGCGCTGCACGCGTTCCGATCAGCTCAGCGAGGCGGCGGATGAGCTCTAGTTCCGAGTGAGTGGCAGTTATGCCGAGTTTATTCTGGAAGAGGTCGCCTGTCTCGGACAAGTTCTCGAAGGGGTCTTCTTCAACCATAGAGAGGAAAGACGAGTCAAGGGTGTATGCTTTGCGCAGCTTGTCGATATTCTGGCCTTCGAAGATGTGGACTTCCTTGTTGTCGTGAAGGTCGACGAGGACGAGACGGAAGAGCTCGCCGAGGTAGAGGCCTGCAATCATCTTTTCGAACGCTTGCTGGCCAGGACGGGGGGAGTCTTTGTCAATGATGATGTCGTAAGGAGTTCGGGGGAGGACTTTGTGCTCGTTGTCGAAGGCGCCCCATTCGCAGTTGATGGCCATTGGTGTGTCGGGTGGCAGGTTCATGTGTGCTAGCTTGGGGATTGACCCGCAATTTTCCATGTAAGCTGCATTGCAACCTGTGCCAAAAATACAGCCAATCTTCATCTTGGTATCAGTGTAGGCTGAGGCGATCAGAGTACCAGTGGTATCGTTGATCAAAGCGGTGAGCTTGATAGGAACACCCTTCACCAGTGTTAGCCAAGACCAATCGTGATGAGTAGCTACCATACTCTCTTCGCAATGGCAGCCTCAAACATTGGTACAACGTTGTGTCCTTCAACACCATCGATATCGAAGCCCTTGGTCCAGCGTTGAAGAACGCCATGGTCTATGTAATCCTGGGTCGCTGGGTATGAGAACGTGAAACCAAGGTGCAGCTTCTCCAGATTTTTGGTGCCATGGTGAGATTCGACGAATTGCTGAAGACAGTCTGCAATGTACTCCCAAAGCTCATCTGAAGTGCCAGACTTCAGCTCCTCTGGCATGCGGTACTTGGATTGAATGATGTCGAATTCGGATTTCTCATCGGTCAAGATGATCTCGCAAACTCGAAGATTAGTTCCTCCCATGTCCAGAGCAAGGAAAGTTCCCGTCTCATAACCAGTTGGGAAAGCCATACACCATGTTGGGTTCATGGGCTGTGATAGGTCAGGTTCTACTGAGAGTGCCCGCAAGGCCGAGGAAACGTACAATACTACCACCCTCAACACTCAAACCTGATAAATGTCAGAAGATGGCTTTCAAGGTAGAAGACATTCTAACCTTTAGCGAGCTCCTTAACGAAATGCTCCGTGATGGACTTGAGCTTGGCGGTGTCAACAGCGAACATCTCCTCCAATCGCTTGATCTCCTGCATGAGATCCTTTGGTACATCGGCCATGGAGCCTGTAATGCCATGTTAGTAAGAATCCGGAAGGATAATAAAGCGAAATGAAGCCACGGCGAGCGGAAGGAGGCAAGGCTGGCAGGGGTTGCCCAAGGTCACACGTGCCACTGGCACGTGACAGCGGTGAGATGGGTGAGACTGCTCATTGCTTTTTCTCCACCACCGCATGACCTGAAAATGCCTCCACCCGTTGCGAAATGGCAAGTTGGGTGAGTGTGTGGCTGTGCTGATGATGTATGAATGTTCAAAGACACCCGGGAAGGTGAGCAACACGACACCACCGCCTCGAGTCAAATGTCCCAAAGAATCTGTGGACATCCTGAGAGAAGTAATCGGAAGCTAGGGAATGCTTAACCTGTACGGGGTGTGTAGTCTTCGTTCGGTGATTGCGACATCCTGGTACAACCAGTGCATGCGGTGTCGGGTCGTGTTTCTCAAATATCAAAGTTGTTGAGTACTTGTCTCAACTGAAGCGACGAAATAGTCGGGGGATGTGATGCAAGAACAACAAAGTGAATTGGAAATCTCCAAAATTTCGAAACAAGATGAAATATATACACGTGCCTTTCCGCGAAGGCGGCTTCCTATAAAAAGGAGTCGGAGTCAGCAAGTTTCACGAGGGTATATTTAGCACCCGACGGTCCGACACATTTTGAAGCCGCCTGTCCGACATATCGTGAAGCTTATGCTCTCGAGACTCGTCTGGAGAGCACAGACCTCGCAACACATGCCAGACAGGAGGGTAGGACCCGGGAGTTACACGTACCTGGGACCAAGGCCGACCATCTTGATATACTCCCAGGGTTCCGGTGTTGAGTTTGGATGAGAGTGCCCCGCACCAAAAGGTTTTCAGCTGAACTTCGGGAGCCACAAACACACCAGCAAACGCTCTGAGGATGCCAATTGAAACGAGGAGAAGAGATTGTACAAAAAAATATGCGATGAAAAAGGAACTGGGAGGTGTTGCGCCTTTTTCAAGAGTTTTGTGGTGGGATGGTTCAAGCAGTTCCGTCACCGACGTGGGGCAGCTTGACCCTGGGCAAAAGCTAAAGCGGCTTAGTCATCCCCACGCTTCCGACCTAGTGGACGCACCCCAGCCACACCCCGAAGTTTTGAGATGGAAGCCACAGTCTTGATTTGGTCTAGCTGTGGCTGGTGCGACTTTCTGAGGACACCTTGGAGAGACGTAAGCTACACGCCCAAGATCTACTATTTCTTGTGCACATCACAGCCTCACAGTCGCCAACCCGCGAAACCTGTCTTTCCCACCTCTATTCAGTTCTTCGGCGGGTCTGCCTCCATCCTTCAAAATGAGGTTGCTGACAATTGGGGCCGCCGTCCTTTCCTTTGCGTCGACAACTCTCTGCGCAGAGAACGGGAATTTAACGAAACCACTTGCTTCACGATTAATCCTACCTTCGACCTTCAAACCTCCGCAGAGCTTCAAGAATGTCAACCTGGTACACATCATCAACCTCGAGAAGAACTACCCCAAAGAGCAGATCAATGTGGTGATTGAGAATACTGCGAGCACGCCCCAGGATGAATACTTTATACCCTTCACCTCCCAGCAGATGGCGACAATTGGTGGACTGGAGGTGAAGGACAAGAAGAATCTGGATGGAGGTCTGTTCGAGGTCAGGGCTGTCGAATTTGATCCAGAAAGGTACGAGCATCGAGGGAATACGCTGCCAGAATTCATTACTTACACTTCTCGCAGCGATACCCAATTCTACCGTGTCCGTTTGGCTCAACCACTTGCGCCAAAAGCACAAGTAACTCTGGGAATCACATACTCCTACCTCTCCGCCCTCCACCCCCTTCCTAAACACATTGGCCAACAAGAGTCGCAATTCTTGGTCTACGAATTCTCCGCATACTGCACCTCGGCCTATGTCACACTGAAGCAGAAGACCGAAGTCAAATTCCCATCTGGAAATGTCCCAGAGTATACTATCGTTCCAGGAGGCGAGGTAGAATTCCCGGTCAAGGCTGGATCGAAGTTTACATATGGGTCATTCGGCGAGGTTCCAGTCGGTGCAGTGGAGCCAGTCAAGGTCCGATATGAATTCACAAAACCATTGATCCACGTTTCTCGACTGGAGAGAGACATTGAAGTAAGCCATTGGGGTGGAAACGTCGCTTTCGAGGAACGATACACTCTCCACAACCTCGCAGCAAATCTCACAAACCAATTCTCTCGTGTACAATGGGCAGCTCAGCAATACTACAATCCGGCATCCACCGCAATCAAGGAGCTCAAGTTCCCGCTCAAGGTTGGGAGTTTGGACCCATACTTCACCGATGTGATCGGGAATGTCTCCACCTCGAGATTCAGAAGCAACAAGCGCGAAGCAAGCCTCGAGATCAAGCCAAGATATCCAGTCTTCGGAGGATGGAACTACCCATTCCGTGTTGGGTGGAATGCGGACCTCAAGAAGTTCTTGCGCAAGTTGAGCACTGGTCAAGGATACGTTTTGAATGTGCCGTTCCTCGAGGGCCCAAAACAGTCGGAGGGAATGGAGTATGAGCACATTGAGCTTCGCGTCATTCTCCCAGAAGGCGCTAAGTACGTTCCTTTCGTATTCTGGAGAGATCTTTACTAACCTGTTGCAGGAATGTCAAGTACAGCACCGCCGTCCCACTCGTCAGCGAAAAAATCTCCCTCCACCGGACATTCATGGACACCACTGGCCGAACAGCACTCACACTGAAAGCCATCAACATCGTCGACGATTTCAGAGACCGAGAATTGATCGTCACATACGACTACCCTCTCCTCGCAGGTCTGCGAAAACCATTAGTGATTTTCGTTACATTTTTTGGTCTCTTTGCTGCGGCGTGGGCGATTGGGAGTATCAATGTGGGTATAAGGGGCAAGAAATAAAATAAGGGTGCAAAATGGGATGAGATACTTGTACAGCTATGTAGAATATAAAAGTCGGGGGTTTAGTGGTCAACCCTTGTTCCAGAGTTCCTTGGTGAATGCGTACTCGAGATTTCCAAGTGGGAGGCGCGAGGTGAGACCTAGATTTCTTCACGTAAAGAGCGAGATCTCAGCGAAATCGCGCAGGTTTCCAGCAGCTCAGCTCTTACCTCAACGCCCTGCATCCCAGATGTTTGGACGGAGCTGTCCACAGGCATTCATATTTCGAAATGTTGTTTGAGGACATGACAAAATGGAATATGTTATCACAGCAACTGTTTCTCATGCACGTGGATGGCGAGCAAAGCTCTCTCCCCCTCCAACTCACGACCTCCAATTACACTTTAGTCACGGCCCGAATATTGTTTCATCCCAATCTACACTCCTGCGCACGGAGAATATCATTCGCAGTCACAAGATGGAAGAAGACATCTGGGATTACCCAGTTGAAAGCGCAAGCTAGCTCCTGTCGGTTTTTCCGCATTCTTCCGCTCTCATCTTGAACAACCCCAGCCTCGAACGAAGAAATCATTCCGAAAATAAAAGGTGCTTACTCTTTCCGATAAACGAAACCGGCTGACCCCCGGTCTTAAACATGATCTCGCATCTTCATTCTTATTGATATCCTCTTCCTACATCTCATTAACACCGCATTGTTCCAACCCCAGGGTAAAAGCCAAAACCCGTTGCCTTTATAGTTTCAAGAAATCTAATCGTCTATATATCATCTATGTATACTAATAAAATCCACCCAAATCTCTCCCAACAAAACTCAAAACCAGCAGCAACCTTACATTCCCTCAATATTCCACATCGGCGTCCTTCTAACCTCAGCCTCTATCCCCACATTCCCCACGCTTCCCTCTCCATCCACACCCACATCAGCCACACTAAAATCTACAACTCCTCTACCAACCAACCTCTGCACATCCGTCCTAACACTCCCATTAACCGCCTGCACCTTCCTGTAGAACAGCTCTGTATCGGGCTCCATGCCCAGTGCGCCTTGTGCACTCACACCACCAAACCTCATTTCCTGCTGCGTACTCCCAAAACTAAGCGATTTATTAACATTCCCGGGCGTCAGCAGTAAGGTTGCATTGCCAGTTTGCGTGTCCGTGAGAGACGTGCCGACAAGTGTGAGGACCAGGCTCGAGGATTCTGGGAGCACGGCGAAGGGTTGAAGACCGCTGGGGTAGATTGTTGATCCTGATACGGATTGGATTTTGCTTCGGCTGAGGGAGGCAAAGAAAATTGTTGAGCCATTGCTGAGAGGGGCTGCGGTACTGTTTGCGAAGAATGGATAGGAGTAAGTGTTTTGGTATGGGTAGAGGCCGAAGGAATTATCTTTGCCGGTTGTGGTAATGGTGTTTAATTGTGTATTGCCGAAGGCGCCGATGGTGCCGTTGTCGGTGTGAGAGAGGGTTTGTGACCATTGGGCTTGCCAGGTTGAAGTACCATTTGCGGTTTTGAGGGTCGAGACTATGGTGAGCGTGCGTTGGACCAAAGTGGAGTACGCGAGAGTTTCGTTGAACCCGGTGGAGTTTTTGGAAAGGGATTGAGAGACGAGGATTTGAGGTTGCGGAGCGGTGACCGATGGGAGGGTGCCGGTGGTTATACTGCCCTCTGCATCAAGCCATATAAAGATTTTACCGGTGAGAGACCAGCTGTTTCCAACTGAATCAGAGAGCGTTGCGGTGCTGCCGCCGTTATCTAGCAAGCCGGCTACTTTCATGGTGAAGGTATGTTGCTTCCCATCGCAAAGAAGCGGAAGCCATGGAGATATGTCGATTTCGTACTCTTTCAAATCGAAGGCATCGATGCCAACAACCGGACTCCAGAATGCAGGCACCACGCCTCCTGTGAATATGATTGCATATGGCCATTGGACACCAGCCAGCATCCCATCGATGTATAGTTGAACTTCTCTGAAAGGCGAGAATCCGAACGTTATCCCGCCCCCTGCCGTGAATGTTGCGTTGCCTGATTGGAGGACATTACTCCACCAGAATTCTTCATCCCCTTGGCCGCAGGAAGAGATGGAGAACACGGCACGATTCGCATTCTGTGGGAAGGATATCGTATTAGATGCATTGGCTGCCGGCACACTGAAGACACTTGGCATGGAGGCGTTCAAGCCCATTCGTGCAGAGATTGGTAGAATCATGTCAGCGGCATCCACTGATTCTTTGGCATTGAGGAATGTTGCCGTGAGAGTTGTGTTGTAAGATCCTGTCAACTGCTCGAATCAGTACCGTCCAAACTCGAAATGACACAAAAGAAACTTGCATTTGTGGTGACTTGATTAGGTAGGTCGAATATCAAAACTTGGGGAGAATTCCAGAAATACATGAAACTGAGTCGCAATTAGAGAGAGCCTTTAGCCTTGACGAAAGGACATACTGTGAAATATCTTTGACGTATTCCCATACGATTCCACTCTGCCTTGGCTCAGCAGTCGAGGTACGAAACACTTCAGTATCTCCGAAATACCTGAGGGAATATCAACTGTCTCTCCTTACTCCACGGAGGATCCGTATTGAACTTACATTAAAGCAAGTCTATCAAACTGAACTCCTTGAGAAACGACAGAGAAATTCATTGTCACTGTATTTGCATTACCCATACATGCCGGCGGGGTATAATTTCCTATTCCACACATCAGCGCCTCTGGCTTTCAGCGAGAACTCTTCCTTCAACACACCCACAAACGGCTCCCCAAAGGAAGTAGCAAAGGAATGCTCCATCAGTGTAACTTGGCAGCTACTTCCACTCGCATCTGTCACGTTCGTATTTGCAACCGTTCCATTCGATCCAATCAACCCAGTCGAACCTAGAACTGGGGGAAACACCTGGAAAACTTGGACAGGAGTGATCAAGGCTGGAGAAACTGAGGGCGCAGTGGAACCTGTCAAATGAGAGATCGTCGTAGTAGTAGAGAAGGTCATAGCAGATCTGGGTATGAAAGCACTCGACAGCTGATTCTCTGGAGATGGAGATCGAAGGAGGAGGAGAGCAGAGCCGAACAGAGCTATGCTGCATGACAGGATGGCGACGTAGATCTTGGTGAAGAGTTTCCTAAACGAGTCCTGCTTCTTGCGTTCCCATGGTTCGTAACTTCCTCCATCAAAGTCCTCCCACTTGGCAGTTATCTCATCAAGAGATGTCCGCTTTTCTCCCAAGACCTCGCACCGAGGAAACATTTCCCCACGTTCATCGTCTCCAGCCATGATACTTCTTCCAAGAGGATCTCACATCATGGTACGCGGCCATGTTTATAATCCCCCGCCTCTAAATAAAACGTAGCGCGGCCATGGTCCGGCAGACGTCAGGACGGCCGTGCCAGCCTTGTCACGATTCGAAATTACTCCCAGTACCCTATAAATCGAAGGTAAATGTCTGGGATTAACCACGAGAACCACACTTTATTGCTTAATAGTTAATTGCTCTGTAATATACTATAACCTAATTCTTAGATAAAATCTTGGAATTAGGTAAAGACGTCATACTTTTAAGTCTAAGGGAATGTTGCGAGCCTGGAGGCCCTGACGGAAAGAAAAGAAGCGAATACGACAGGAAGACTGTGTGTAGTGAATTTTAGCTGCGCGGGCTTCTAAAGCCTTTGATAAAAACAACAGAATAGTATATGGTGGTGGAAGGACAGGCCCTTAGTCCGGAGTATCAGATTCGAGACACCCGATGCACGGATGTCGTCGCAGATCTCCCTCCGCCGTATGACGCGCGATCACCTTTGTTGAACTGAGAATCGATTTATATGGTAGAAATCGATATATTGAGGGTTGACAATCTGTAGATATGCTAATTACAGGAGTGTACCACCATAAAAACTAAGGGAATGACTTCCATAGCTATATTCCTGATTCCTAGCGCACCATGTGATTTACCCCGCATCTTGGTGGTAATACGATTACCATTAAGATACCTAAACATAGGTTTAATGAACGTAATCGAATGGAAATACTAATCGAGCGATTAGTGTGTCTATACGTAAGCATGTTCCAATAATAGAACGAACTGACTAGTAGTTAAAGCTAGAGTGGAAGGAATAGATAGCCTAAAGTAGCTAGCTATTTCAACACGCCTCCTCCTTATAGTCGAGGTTTAACGTTAGTGAGGCTAATAATACCAAGCTTTAAACGTAGTAGTTCAAAAGTAGATCTAGCCAGGGGCTTAGTGAGAATATCGGCTATCATTTCTATAGTAGGAATATACTTGAGCTCAATATCCTTAGTATTAATATAATCTCTGATAAAATAGTGTCTAATATTGATATACTTGGTTTTCTGAGAAAATCGTGTATTTATAGCTAGATTAAGAGCTCCCTAAGCGTCTATTTTCAGGTTAATTATTCCTATAGGGATCGATATTTCCTTAAACAATTACTTAAGCTATAGGGCTTCTTTGACTACCGGAGTGAGGGCGATATACTCCGCTTCGACAGTAGTAGTTACTACTATTTTCTGCTTTATACTAGCCTAGCTAATAGCTCCGCCGAAGAGGGTAAAAACTATACCAGAAGTCGATTTATAATCCTGTAAATCGCCTCTATAGTCAGTATCTGAGTACCCGATAAGTCCTTATTTAGAAGTAGCGTTATATAGAATACCTATATTAAGGGATCCCTTAATATATCGCATAATACGCTTCTATATAGTGCTATGGGAGGCTTTAGGGCACGAATTAAAGCGCCTTAAATACCTAGCCGTATAGCAAAAATCAGGTCTAGTCGCTAGGGATAGTTATATAAGTGATCCCGTATGACTCTGATATTCAGTAATATTGATATCCTCCCCTTTAGGTAGCGACGCATACGCTATTAGTATAGATATAGGAGTTAAGCCTCCTATATTATACCTCTGAAACAGATCTATAAGATACTAATCTTGGTATAAAAACACCGAACTATCCTGAAAGCGTATAATTTCTATCCTTAGGAGCGTCTTAATTTCTCCTAGATTAGTTATATTGAATTTCTGACGGAGTTCGTCCTTAATTCGGTCGATTTCAGCTATATTTTTACCGATAATAATTATATCGTTAATGTAAATAGTAATCAAAAGTAGTAGCTAATTAGGTTTATATATATGGAATATATATAAAGCTAGATTATAGAGTAATCTCTAGAAGCTAATAGTAACGAAGAAGCTATTAATGACTTAATTCTAGACCCTAGGAGCTTATTTTAAACCGTAAATGCTCCTCTATAGACGACAAATAAGGTTAATTCCTTCGATAAAACTAGGGGGTTATTCTATAAAGTACTCCTCTTCTAGATCGCTATATAGGAAAGCTATTTAGACGTCTATTTAGTAGATATAAAGCTTATATTTAGCCGCTAGGGCTAATAGGATGTGAATAGTAGAAAGCCTTACTACTAGAGCGAAGGTCTCGAAGTAGTCTATACTATATAATTAAGTATATCCCTGAGCCACGAGCCTTAATTTATAGTACCTATTAGACTTGATTTTGAATACCTAGCGATATCTAATAGTCTTTTGCTATTTACGTACTACTAGATCCCACGTATAATTATACAAATAGGATTATAGCTCCTTCCTAATAGAAGGTCTCTATAGATAAGTGTCTAGGCTAGTGAGAGCTTCTTTAATTAACGATAGAATCTTAGAAGCTTCAGTGTTCTAGTTAATAGTAATTAAAGCACAGTAATCGAGGTTCTTATCTATAATCCTAGTTAATTTATCGCGAAGTAGGATTAATTTACCCCTCGCTCGAACTATACCAGGTAATACAGGTACTCTCTAAGTAGTAGAGCTTAATTCTGAACCACTAAGTGGTTGAGGTTCTAGCTATTTAGGAGGCTCGCTTATAGTAGAAATACCCTTAATTCGGTTATGTGACCCGCTTTAAGTAGTATTCCCCTCCGAATTAGAGTAATTTTCTGGATTATCTTCTAATAGAATATTAAGCGGTTGATTTCTAGTATCGATAATAATAGTATCTCTATAATTTGAGCTGAATTCGTCTATATTACTACTAGAAGTGTCGTTATAATTATTAGTGGTACTAATAAGTCTTCTATAAAGCTAGGAGGCTTAGTTCAGGAGATATACTCCCTTAATATGTTCTTTAATAGTATAATAGTTAGAAACGACGAATGAATACTTACAGGGGTTCTAGATACGATATCTAGAACTACTATAGCTAGTGAAAATACCCCTAAAGGCTTTGGCTATATACTTATACTATAAAGCTATCTCTTTAGGTATATAAACATATACTAAAGAACCGAATACCCGTAGGTTAGAAACGTCTGGTTTAACTCTATAGAAGGCTTCATATAGAGTTATACTGATTTTAGGGAGGTAGTATTAATTATAGGCGTAAATCCCATATATAGCTACTTCCTCCCAGAAATCGTATAGTAAGCCCGATTATTCTAGCTCCGTATACTCTAATTCGATAATCATACGTATACTACGTTTAGAAACACTATTCTATTCAGGTATATAGGTGGTTATTAGTTCTAATCGAATGCCCTTTGCTTTATACTAGTTCTTGACTTAGCCTAATACAAATTCAGGAGTATTATTAAGGTATAGGTATTTAACCTTATTTCTAGTCTATATCTCTATAAAGGTAACTTAATACTAGAGGTCTGTAAAATAGCCTTTTCGATTTAATAGATACGCCGCTATATGATATTTAGTGCCCTTATAAGTAGTTAATAGTATATAAGTATTTTTATTAAGGGATAGAACCCTTAATAGCCCCTATAGATTAATAGTGAGATATTCCCCTAGAAGTAGTTTTTTAGGGTATAAATCAGTTATACTAGCTCTTGTAATCTTGCTCATATCGTATGGATTATAGTTAAATATGTTCTGATTTTTGAACTATAAACTATAGACATAGTTTACTAATTCCAGGACATACTTCATATTTAAGTATCTATAGCGCTAGTGTTATACCTCTAAGGAGGCTAAAGCCTCTATTTTCGATACTTTAAGAGCATGTCCTGAACTAAACTAATCGAGCTAATATAGCCCTGTGGATGAGCTAAAGGTACTAGTTATAATAGTAGTACCTTTATTAATAATTCGGATATTCCCCTAGGAAAATATCACGTCGCCTCTTATATGAGTGATTTTCGGAATTAATAATAAGGAGGTGTTCCTGAACTAAGGGCTATAAAGTATATTAGTAAGCTATATTTTCAGCTCTAGCTTAGTAGCTAAAAGGATAGTTCCCTTTCCTTCGATTAGAATTATTAATTTATTACTAAGGGTAATTAGAAATAGATTAATCTCTTTATATATAAGAAAGGAGCTTTTACTACTAGTAAAATGATCTATAGTACCCGAATTAATATACTAGATATTCGCAAAATCGTCGGGTGATTAGCTACTAAGTAGTATACTAAATATCGTTTTTCTAGTAGTATATGCCTTAGGGTATATAGTCTCCTTTAAACTAGAGGATGACGCCTCCTAATTAGTAGAAAAAGCGTCTTTTCCCTTAGAATTAAAGAACTTCTAAGCTTATTTAAAGCTTATATAATCCTTAATATCATGCCCCTTATATTCGTAGTAGGAGTAATAGGTGTTCGGATCCTTAGGGAGCTTCGGTTTTTTATCCTTGTTTTTTGACTATTTCTCACCTAATTAATTCGACTAAGCTAATAGCGCTTTTAATATAGAATCGGAGGTATTAGAACTATTAGTTCTAAGCTTCTCCTCCTTAATAGTAGCCTCTACTCTATATAATTCCATTTTCAGTCTAGGGAGATCGTCTCTCATAGAACCGATATATGGCTTGAAATTCGAAAATTCCTTATTAGGAAGCCCCCGGAGCAGGATTCCTAATATAGTAACGTCTATAATAAGGCCTCCTACCCCCTTAATATCTAATACCTTACGACTAACGCGGTTAATAAAGTCCTTTATCCCTTTATTAGAATCATAAGTGAGTATCTCTAATTCCTGAAGGCTAAGTAACTATTTCTAAGCTTTTAGCTGGTTCGCTCTAGCTTTAATATATGCCCAAATCTAGTATAGAAGGTTGAATTCGTCGAGTTCTAGCCAGAAATCGGCGGTAATAAGAAAGCTTAGTACCGCACGAGCGAGTGATATTTAACGACTAATCGTTTTATCGTCCTTTGGGGCTAATTCAATAATTATAGGGGCTTAATCTAGATTAATATATTACTATAGATCGTCAAAAATAAGGATATTCCTGGTATGGATTATCCAGGAGACGATATTAGTCTCTGTGAGTAGTAGGATCTTCGACTCTTTATAGGTGACATATTCCGGTTTTTTGGTATCCGGTATAGCGGATTTCACGGAGAATTTATGACCGAAAATAGCTATGTTTTCGGCGAATTCGTCTGATATGAAGCCAAAGGGATAGGTATGATTTAATAAAAATCGCGATTTTAATAATATCGGAAATAGTAAAGTGAATAAATGAGGTCACGTGATCTGAAAATCGTGTGAAAGCACTTAGTGTGCGCTGGCCGGGCTCAGAACCTATTAAACTGAGAATCGATTTATATAGTAGAAATCGATATATTAAGGGTTAATAATCTGTAGATATACTAATTACAGGAGTATACTACCATAAAAACTAAGGGAATGACTTCCATAGCTATATTCCTGATTCCTAGCGCACTATGTGATTTACCCCGTATCTTGGTGGTGATACGATTAACCGAAGTCCTGCACCAAAACACGCCCCGCACCAAAACACGCGGTTTACACCAAAAACACCCACTTTTCATAATTTAATAACTTAAGAACTAATAGAGCCCTTAATATAAAATTTAAGACACTAATTAAGTTTTAGTTAAATTTTACAATTATGTTATAAAAATATAAAAATATTACTAATAAGACTATTAATTTATTAATTAAAATATAAGAAATTTTAATATTTTTTTAAACTTATAATAAAGTATAATTTCAAGTATATAAAGAGAAATTAAAATGAATTAATTATATTATATATATATAACTATAAGAATAGGGCTTTAGTATAAGAATATAACTATTTCCGTTAATAATCTATTAATATAGTTTTAGTTTTTAAAAATTTAACTTTTATTATATAATATTATATATACTATATAAACTTTATATACTTTAAAATAAGTTATTTTAATATAATCTATATATTTAAACTTTAAAAAACTTTGAAACTAATTTTTATAATTTAATAATAAAAGTTTCTATATTTTTTTCTTATAAAATATAAAATAATATAATTTTAAAAATAATAAAAAATATTCTAAGATTTTTTATTATATATATTATATTTCTTAATTATAAAAGACTAAATTATATTATAACTTTGAGTTTAAACTTATTATATTAATATTTAGTTTAATTAAAATAAGAGTTTTTTTTAAATATAATTTTATACTTATATAAATTATATATAGTATTAGATATTAAGTTCCGAGATAACTTATATATATAGAATTCATAATATAGTTTAAAATTTAAATATCTATTAATATTTACTTAAATATTTTAAGAAAGAAGGAGTAAAAAATTAAGAAAATAGTATCTTTACTTTTAGAGTAGTTTTTAATTAATAAGACTTTAAATTTTCTTTTCAAAAAAAGTAATATTATAAACTTAAGCTAAATCGTATTTAATATCAAAAAACCGCTTATTAATAAAGGCGTTGTGTGTTAAGATATTAATTATTAGAAGTAAGGTGTTTTGGTGTAAACTCGCGTGTTTTGGTACGGGGCGTGTTTTGGTGCGGGACTTCGGTTACTATTAAGATACCTAAATATAGGTTTAATGAACGTAATCGAATAGAAATACTAATCGAGCGATTAGTGTGTCTATACGTAAGCATGTTCCAATAATAGAACGAACTGACTAGTGGTTGAAGCTGGAGTGGAAGGAATGGATAGCCTAAAGTAGCTAGCTATTTCAACAACCTTATCTGAAGAGATCCCTATCTATGTAGCCAGATATTCCAATCCGCATTGAGGTTCGTGCTTGTCGGTTCACCAGAAACGCTAAGCACCGTCACGTGTATGTCGTGGAATGCTAGTTGCGTTTGTAGTTGGTGAAGTGGTATATTCTAGAAGTAGAAGAGTTCAGTTCAGGAGGTTAACCTCCTGAACTGCACTCCCGAACCTCTGCTATGCCTAATTGGGTCTAGTCTACGGGATGGGCCGCGATTGGCGGGTGAGCCCCGGCTAACGGTCCCCACCGCGCGAACAGGAGGCCACGCTAGTTAGCGGACTGGGAAGGCCATCGTCCAATACTATCCCCCCCCCCTAAATAAAGGGCACCCGAGACATTTTACAAGGGCTTTTTACAGGGTATTTTGACCCACTAATTCCTCGATTTAGTAACAGGTCGAAGATTCTAGAGACTTGGTTGGCAGATCTGCTATGTCTCGGCTGCCCTTTAAACCAGGGGGGGATAGTAAAAGCCTTACTAGAACTGATCGGCCCCTTGCAGGAAAAGAGGGGGCGGTGGAGGGTTTAGCTTTACCGAGGCTGAGTCACACGACCGGCTTGCCTATGTCAATGTACGCCTAAAAACTCAATGAGCTAGTCCCCGAGATCTAGGAATAAGAATCGTCCCGGTTCTCCTGTCGGATGTCCGCAATGATCGATCGGTATTCAAGGAGCATTCGATCAGACTACCTTGTGATTAGGTATAGAACGAGGCCCAAAGTCAGGATATCCGCACGCCGTGTAGGTACACAATTGGCTTGTTCTTGAAGAGAAATATTACGGACACGGCACGACATCTAGACATCTAAACATCTGCTTCATTTAAATGAAGGAGAGCAGCCACTCAGTTTGCGTTTCAACTGCTCGTGCAGCTCTTGCAAGTTACAGCGCACTGCAGGTCGAAGCTTCTTCCAACTACCCTGACCATAACTTCACCCACAAAATCCTGCCATCATCTTTAGAGATGGCTTCGCGCGATATGGAAACTTTCAAAACCCACGCAGAACGAGTCACTTCGGTATTCGAAAGCTTTGCTATGGTTCCTCAATCGATATTTGAAGATCCTGTCCAAAACATGGTCATTGTTCGCGGCAAGATGATAGGAGAACTGACAGATCTGGGACCTTGGGAAAATGAGTGCATCATTTTTATGAAGATATCGGATGATGGGAGGAAGGTTAAGTTATTGAGTATATGGAATTTGTGGACAGTCTGAGAGCGAGGTTGCTGCAGGCAAAGCTAATGGGGCGGATGAAGACAAATGTGATGATGGATGACGTAGATATCAAGATCCCGGGGGCATGCTTAGATATTGCAAAGAAGGTCTGTCCTAAAGTGTAACTTTACGCAAAGGAATGTTCTCCCGATTTACGAATGAACCAAGGTACATCGGATCATTCATAATTCAAGAAGATGAGTCGAAGAACCCTTTTTTGTGGGCGGCTTGGGAACCGAGAGGCGAACGTTGTGGAGTCAACGAAGTGGATCAAGATTGGCGTTGGATGGCCTCGTGCCATAGAATGAATAGTTTAAATTACAGGATTAGAATATCTTAATAAATACCGCTCTCCATAAACAAGTTATTGACTATTGTCAGTTTCCACCCCCGCGAAAACAGTCTGTCCATCAAGCACATACGGCGAAATATCCACCAGTCTCATCCTATTTTGCGATATCGTCGCCCCAATACTCAAAGAATCTAAACCGTAATACCAAGCCCAACTACTTCCCGTCTCGACCACGAATATAGCATCCCAGCGGGAATTGTCGGATGGGTCCGGTGCCAAAGAGAGAAGGCGTAGTCCACTCGCGATCTTACTGTTGATAGTGTCGAAAGTGATACTCGTGTGCCATTCACTCTGAATCAAATCTTCGTCTACATTCTCGGCCATCAAGATAACGTACACGACATCCCCGTTATATTTGTACCCGCGTAAAGAGAGAAGCCGCGCATTATACTTTGCTTGGAGGGTCGTTATGGAGCTGGTGCTCTGTCCATAGTACCACCACCACGATCTGTCCTGCGTGCCGTTGTTTGGCACTTGGACGACTGCAAACTGGAGCGTTCCCAAGGCGTCATAGTAGGGGTCAATGCTGATGAGTCGTCTGTTTGTGCCTTGATTGTAAGAATTTGGCCCGTACCACCACCACCAGTCGCTGTAATATACGCCCGTATTCTCGATCATTAGCACCGTGAAAGTGGGCACCGTTGCATTGTCGACGCGAACTTGAGTTATGCGCGCGTTATTTAGGGTGCAGAGCTCGTTTACTTGGCCTTCAGTCTGGCCCGTGTAGAACCACGATGATACGTGCGTGGTGGTTAGTTGGTCATTGAGAAGTATGTCTTGGCCGGTGGAAGTTGTAATGTTTGTGCTACTTGGAATGGGCGGGCCGACGACAGACCCGGTTGACTGGGGAGCTGAGGTGGAGGTTGAGCCAAGTGCCGGGCTGATTTGTGTTGATGCAGGTAATGATGAAATTGGAGTTTTTGTATTTGGTGATGAGAAACCTTTTGAAGTCAGCATCAGAGTATGGAGGTTTAAAACATTCTATACCTGTATGCTTTCGACCTAGAGATACCCCTAGTCCTACCCCTAACCCTATAATAACAACCACTAGCAGAACAACAATTCCAATAAGAAGCATCTTCTTGCTGACAAGACCATTCTTCCTCCTTGCTGGATCTTCCGTCACTGTCGCTTCTGTTGTCTTGTCATCTTGTTTTTCCGGTAGAGCATCGTCTGTGTTTATTGGCCAGTCCTCCCTTGTCATGGGCATAAACGGCTCAGGCGCATGCTCCGGCCTATTTGAAGGAAGTGCGAGCTCAGGAGCATCGTGAACAGCTGAAACAGCCCGCGCTGGAGCACCAGGCGTTATCGCGATGGGATACTGATCACTGGGTGTGAGTTCCAATCCACCATGTTGCGCCGACGAATACTCGACGACCATTGCGACTCATAAAATTGAATGTAAAGCACCCAGAAATATGTGCGCAAGATGTTGTCTCGCTTTTATACTTTGCCCCGTTCCTGGTCTCACTGTTTGGCAGACGTGATCGCGTGGTCGATTTGCAGCTGAGGGCGGAAAATTCCCCAGCCCCCATTTGAGACATTCATGTACGCTAGGACAATTGTGGGCAGTTGGGCGCTCGCGATGATCTACTCTCCCCCCCCCCCCTAATTAAATGTAACAGTGGGTCCAGAGTGGATACTGTGGCTGCCGTTCAGCAAATGACACTAGTCTCTTCTGAGCCTTTGCCATTGGTCAACAAGCCTTAGCAAGGTAAACAAAGCCACCGTCTTCTCGAAAGACCGTACGTTGGCCGGTGCTAGGTGGCTGATCAGGGTTTCAACCATTCAGAGCACTGATATCAGGGATCCGCCCCACTGTTACATTTAAATGGGGGGGGGGGGGGGGAGAGTAACGAGAATATTGATTTTTTTTCTTTTTCTAGGGAGCCGCTCCGAATTGATTTTATGGGGAACTGTGACGTCCTTCAGTCGATAGAAGAAGAAGAGCCGATACAAAGGTGCTCTTCTCTTACTTGCCGAGGCGAGATCAAACTGCCGTCACGTTGTTGGAGGGGGCCACTATCCTGCGGATTGCGGCTGGAGATAAAGAGCGCTAGACATGAGAAGGAAAACGTGGAAGAGAAAGAAAGGGAGAAAATGGGATGCGGACATGAACATGGGAAGTTTGCTAGCGTTCGCGACTTTCGCATGCCCATAGCTCTCACCTCTCGTAATTCTACTGATACATACAGTGGGACTCATCTGACCCATGTTTGATTAAGTCCGCTCTGATTGGTTTCTATATACCGACACATGTTCACGAGGAGATCACCCAAGTGGATCGTGACACTTCTCCGCTAAGTCTCGTATACTGCAATGCTCACACCAGCAGCTCAGACTAAATGAATTTTCTCGTGTCAAAGAAGCCGAGGCTTACTAACCTCAAAGTCAACCGGTTGTTTTCTCTTCTGCAAAGAGGGTAGCTTTGTTCCCTTTTTCAGCTTGTCTTTATATGGACCGTAAGGAGACGCACAATCTGCTCCATCGTCGGCGCCTAGTAAGCATTTACTAATAAGATATACAGACAATATATACCTTTCCTCTAATAGCAAAGAAGGCGTCTGCCTTATAGAAACGGTGAAGATCATCTGCTTTACTAATAACCTTCGTCGAAACTTCTCTTGACTTATTCTTCTGCTCTTTGTATCTTGTTGTCATAACTTGCGCTTTAGCATATTCCCCTTGCATGGCTGAAATGCAGGTTTCTACAAATTGCCCTTTTGGTACATCCACTTTGAGCACTGCATCGACATCCTAATGCAAAGTATAATGTGTACAGCCAACACGGATCTAGTAACGTTGAATTGCATAGAGATACAGTCAAACCCGTTTCCGAATCTTAGCGTCAATCATCAGTGCAAAGATTTCAATACGCTGGTACTTTATGTGGGAAGTTCAGGGGCTTCTCGCCAAAGTTATGGGTGGTGCTCGCTTAGACGAACATTACCCCCTTTCAACGTTCCGAGTTGCAGACAGGTACCGTACGAACCATAAACCTAAACCTAAACATTCTTTCGGATCGTAAGACAAAAACTCGCAAATAAGGTTATATATCAGGCATTGAAAACACGTGTAGACAGATGGTGGGGTTTGTAATACCCGGACGCGAAATTCAAAGAAGGTCCAGGGTGTTAAAAAAAAATGAAGCGTATAGTAGCGAAGAATTACGTGTACATTGAGAACGGAAACGGAAGACGAATTATAGTACAAATTAAATCCAAGCCCAATCATGTTGCTCTTCAGCCTCTTTCAGCCTCTTCCTCCCCCTAATCTCAGGTGAGAACGATCCAAATTCAATCAAGCAAGGACAGCGATAATGGTCGTGACGGCCCCATAAACCGCTTTGGCATCATTGATAAGCTCGTTGAGCAAATTGCCCCCTATCAACGCATTAGCATCTACTCGAGCGAACTCCTAAAGGCAAAACAACGAAAAGAAACAGCAAACCGATATGCGAAGAAGACTCACAATCAATGCTCCCATGCGCGTGGCCGGTCCCGTAATTGGAAGCCACCCAGGCGCGCCAATCATAGGCAATCTCAGGATTATTGACCCATCGATCAATATTATTGTCATTTGTCGGGCCGCCAAAGATCGGAATGCCACTATAGTTAGGACCCACAGTGCCAGACTGCGCCAGCGTGATGGCAGTGCCATCCGCATTAACGAATAGCCACCCAATCTGCCAGTTAAATTGAACTAAAATATGGTCGTGCATGCTGGACATCCAATGTGCGTTGCCGTCGCTGTAGAGTGTGACGCTGCTGGAGCCGGAGACATCCGTGAGCGAGATGGGATTCCAGGTCCAGGTCAGGCTGGAGGGAAGGCCGCCTACGTGCACCCAGCTTTGCCCGGCGTGCCAGTAGATCATGCCGTTGCTGAAGTCGTTGAAGCGACCTCCTGCTGAGCCAGAGCTGGTTTCATCAGTGATGGGGTAGCCGATTTCGCTCTTTGTGTCGCCGATCGAGAGCCAGCGCTGATAGATATCGCCGTAGATGAGGAAGGCGCCGCGTTGCCCGGTCCAGTAGATGGCGCGGTTGTCGGAGAAGACGTTGTAGCGGATGTATGTTCCGGAGTTGTCTGTTGTGCCGAGCTCGTCGGTCTGCGGGGAATTAGGATAGGATTTTCGAAAGGTGGTTCAAGAGGCGGGAAGAGCTTCAATTTTTCAGGGGAATATAGACGGGACACATACCAGAGGGTAACCGTAACTGCCTCCTTGAGCCTTCCACTTCAGCCAGATTGCACCGTAGACGGCGTGAGCGCCGTGTGAAACGTCATGGCAGTAGATGGAACCCCAGGCGTAGTCTTTGTGCACTGTACCCCAGGAGGGGTCCGAGATGAACCCGCTTGCAGGTGTTCCCACGTTAACTTTGAGCAGGGTGGCTTTGGCGTCAATGAGATTCTGACAAGTTATGAGGTGGATTGGGATTTTGGGCCAGCCGGGGATGAGGTGTAATTCTGGATTGGTTACTGTAGAGGAAATGTGAGTTAGAGAAGACGTTCAAGGGGTGGTCTACTCACATGGCTTTGTGAGCGACTGGATGGTTATATTGGGGTTGATGGTTGGTTTCACATCGGTGAAGTTTGAGGCGGAGAATTTGGCAGTTGCAGTATTGTTCTGTGGTGCAGTCGTTGATTGAGCAGGAAGGACAGTGGATGAAGTTGATGTGGAAACCGTCGAGGTTGTATTGGAGGAAGTAGGAGCAGTTTGGGACAACCCAGCCAAAAGGAGGGTAACGAGTGTGGTAGAAAAGAACATTTTGAGGAACAGTCAGGCTTTGATAATGAAGGTGGTTTTTCTTGCTGATGGATTTCTTTCCTGATGGCGACCAGCGCTTCGTTTTATACAACTCGAGAGCCATGTTGACTCCTCTCTCCATTTCTTTCAGGAGTCTCAAATTTCCGATAGCTTGCGCACTCTACTTAGAGTGAAGCTGTTCAGACCCCGTAGATGTGAAAGTCTTGATTAAATGCATGGGTTCACACGCCATCTCATTTCAATACAAACACCACATAGTGGAGTTGAGTTGGGGTGTTCGTGACGCATAGCCGTAACTTTTCCAAACAACCAAGTTAATTGGATGACAGAATGCTCTGTTGCACACAGCCTGTCCCCGCTGGAATGTCCATCGGAAATAAGGTGAGGCTGTGAATCCTAAATTTGGACAGAATGACCTCTGGTGATAGCGGGAAGGAAGGGAGGCGCTGTGTCAAGATGGCGTTGAGCTTTCAAGATGATGCCGAAAGTTCTGGATTCGTGGTAAGTTTAAATGAAAGACGGAGAAGACTTGATGTAGTGGAGCTCTAGGTATTCAAAGGATTTGAAGGCTGAAGCAAAACCTGGAGCTGGAAAGGCTACCAACCGAAGATGGCCAGGCTCGGCTCCTATACGCGAGGAATCGATATCGTATCGATATCATGTCGTATAGCAGCGTATTCCAATATCGTATCGATACGGTATCGATACGCGACATCGCGTATAGAAACCGAGCCCGAAGATGACGCCATGAAGGATCAAGCCTCAAAGTCCCAATGACGGGGAAAGCTGAAACTACAAATGAAAGGTTGTTAATTGGCCATGACAAAATCAATCAGCCTTATGGGTAAAGGGCAGTCTGCCTTAAGCTTTTGGCTGGGGCTTACCTCCGATGAGACGCATGGACGCGAACCGCCTGAACGTGGTGCAAGCCACAAGCCATGCCAGAGCGTCGTTGTGATCTTATTAGATAGAGAAGTGCGGGTGATTTGGGGAGATGCCGTTGTGTGAGAGACAACCTCTGCATCGGCCCGTGATTGGTTCAAGCGAGAAGGAAGAAAAGGGGTTACCCGCCTTTGCGTTGCCCAATCATATCTGCGGCAATGGATTGTGCCCCCCGGTGTTGATTCACACTCCACTAGGTCAAGGGGCAGTGCAGGCACTTGATTGACGATACATTTCCATAATCCAATTTCAAAGGACAAGAAAAATCTGAGTTGGGATGCGTCACGTGAGACTACCTTTTGGTAGGTGAGGAAACATCTAGGAGGCGGATGTATACATAAGATACTGTCGACCAAAATGGCTTGTGAATTTACTGTGGCAGTCGTAATAGAATAAGGAATGACGAGTGGTTGATATTGTTGTTGAACACGATCACGTGGCTGGGGTCGAGGTTGGGCTTTGATATTGTAATGAGGACAGTAGGGTATTGCTCAACTTATCAGCCCGTCAAAGTTCCTCTCGTTTTCTGTGATTCTTGGAGCCTTTCCCTCTGGTGCCTCACTAGGTACGATTACATAAGATATCATCCTGCAGTTTTGCCTCTGGTCGTTCTCCAATATACGTGGCTGCACGCATAACGCATACCTCAGCGGCACCCCACTAGATAAGATAAGAGCTGTCAAGTGTGCCGTGCCAAGTTTTCACTTCACATGGGCGCCAGAGGGCATGTCATTGGTCAATTGGTCCCAACCATCGCGTCGCTGCTAGGTGCTGCAAAACCGGGGTGGTTTGCTGGTTAGCTCAGGCCGGCGTGCGGTAACAGGCCAGCGACAGAACTCTGCTGGTGAAGCGGGGATCAAGAGCTGAGCAGCCGCAAGCAGCAGCAAGCAGCAGACAGCAGCAGCTCCCCTTGCTCACCCACCTCAACCTTCACTCCGCAGCGCGCTGACTCTGTTCCACCGACCAGGTATTTCCCCATCAGAACATCACCAGCACTTCACACAAATATCTACAGCCATCTCCCGCGACTCAATTGATCGCAACACGCAGCTCTCCCAAAAATGAAGACCAAATGCTAATCGTCGAAGACCTCAGGACCAAGCAAGTATCCTGGCGACCCACCACGCGCGGCGTGCGCTACAAATTCGAAGCCGGCCAGATCATCATGAAGTTCGGCGAGCAGCTGCGCTCCAGCGTCATCAAGGAGTACGAGTGGTCGTACATCGACTACGAGGGCCTCAAAGCCCTGCTGAAAGTTGAGGGCCCGAAAGGAGAGAAGAAATGGACCGAGGAGAAGGAGACAAAGTTCATCGACGCACTCGATGTTCAGTTGGATCGTGTGTATACGAGGCAGAAGAGCAAGGCGGGCGAGATTGACAGACGCATTGAGTCGAGTCGGAGGGAGGTCGATGATGTTGTTGCTAGGCTCGACAGCAGAGGCCCCGTGGGTAGAGATGGCCAACGAGAGGATGACGATGCCCCAACTGAGGAGGAGTTCATGATGCTCGAGCAGGATCTGGGGGATATTATTGCGGACGTTCATGATCTGGCCAAGTTCGTGCAGGTCAACTATACCGGGTTTCAGAAGATTATCAAGAAGCATGATGTGAGTCTGCCACCTGCTGGGGGGAGGGGAGCGGAGCTGACTGTTGCAGAAAAAAACTGGTTGGATCCTCAAGCCAGCTTTTGCCACGAGACTGAAGAAGAGCCCTTTCTTCAAAGACAACTACGATGCGGATATTGTCAAGCTGTCGAGGTTGTTTGACATCGTGCGGACGAGGGGTAATCCAGTCAAGGGCGACAGCTCTGCTGGTGGCAGTCAGGGCAATTTTATTCGACAGACCACCAAGTACTGGGTGCACCCGGACAATATCACTGAATTGAAGCTTCTCATCCTTCAGGTCAGTCTCCGCCTTCCCCGGCAGAGCCTGTGCTAACCATTAGCAGCATCTCCCTGTCCTCGTCTTCAACCCCAACAAAGAATTCGAAGCCAAAGACTCTGCCATTACATCTATATACTATGATAATCCTAAGACCTGGGAACTGTACGAGGGTCGTCTCAAGAAGTCGGAAGGTGCAGAGGCAATTCGAATGCGATGGTACGGAGATGTCGATACCGAGACAATCTTCGTTGAGAGAAAGACACATCGAGAGGATTGGACTGGAGAGAAATCCGTCAAGGCGCGATTTAACTTGAAGGAAAAGAACATGAACGCATATCTCAGCGGGAAAATGCTGCCAGAAGCCATTTTCGAAAAGGCACGGAAAGAAGGCAAGAAACCTGCGAGGCAGATTGACGAAGACGAGAGACTAGCAAAAGAGATCCAGTACTCGGTGTTGAAGCATGGATATGTTCCTGTCTGCCGATCATTCTACAACCGTACGGCTTTCCAGTTACCTGCCGACGCACGAGTCCGTATTTCCCTGGATACTGAGCTTACCATGGTTCGAGAGGATAACTTGGACGGACGAAAGAGAGCCGGCGACAATTGGCGACGAACAGATATCGGTATCGACTTTCCATTCTCCCAGCTTCCACCCGAAGATGTTGAACGCTTCCCGTATGCTATTTTGGAGGTCAAGCTGCAAACACAAGCAGGTCAAGAACCTCCGGAGTGGGTTCGAGAACTCATTGCAAGTCATCTCGTCGAAGCTGTGCCCAAATTCTCCAAGTTCATTCACGGCACAGCAACCCTCTTCCCGGATCGCATCAATTTACTTCCTTTCTGGATGCCACAGATGGGCACTGATATCCGCAAGCCTCGCACGCTTAATTTCGGCATTCAGAGACCTGGCGGACCGTCGACACAGACGTCTTCAAGTGACGATGAAGACGACGATGATGATTCAGATGACGAAGAACGAGAGGAAACCGTTTCTCCAACCACAACTGCCGCCGGGTCCACCGGTAGCCAATCTCGAGAGCACGAGAATCAAGCTCCGGGAAATAGCCTCGATATCGAGGAGCAGATTGCAGCCATGCCACTGGCAGAGGAAGAAGAGCAATACTACGATTCCGATGATGACGACAATGATTCCGATGCTCTCGAAGAAGCTAGGCAGATTGGCGGATGGACCTATTACTCAAAGCTCATCAAAAGAAATACCAAATTGGCAGGCTGCTATCTCGCTAACGGTTTCCACTCACTCATGCGACCAAGCCCTGTTCCTGGAAGCAGTTTAGATCCTCTTAATTCAACCAGAATCACCAGCAAACGCTTCCAAGCTCCAAAAGGAAAGAAGATTCATGTACCAGTCAGAGTAGAGCCAAAAGTCTACTTTGCAGCCGAGCGAACCTTTTTGTCCTGGGTACGCTCTCCCTTCCCCCTCCCCCTTCGCCTTACTTACCTCTCGCAGCTCGAAAACTCAATCTACATCGGCTCAATGGCCGCTCTCGTAATAAACTTCGGCGCGAAACCCACCCGCGCCTCCTTCCTTGCCGCAGGAGCCTTCACGATCGTCGCCGTCCTTGCTCTCGTCTACAGCCTCAGCATTTATATCTACAGAAGCTGGAGTATTCGGAATCGGAAGGCGGCGAGGTATCATGATAAATATGGTCCGACGTTCTTGATGGCTATTCTGGTATTGGCGCTTGCGATGAACTTTTGGTATGAGGCCGGGAGACGAGGTTATCTTGGGGATGAGGTCCCGGTGTGGTTGGTTTGGTGGTGATTGAGTGTGGAAAGCGGTGGGGTCGAGCTAGGTGTGTGCATCTTTGGCGGGCTGATAGACCAGTGGTAAAGGAAAGAGTGCGAGTGCGCATGCATAGTTTTCTGTGCTTTTCGATATCAAAATTGTTTTGTATTACGGAGGCATTGTGCATCGGCTGGATAGGAAAG
>JAJTUS010000184.1:0-103569 GCA_021399465.1 Hyaloscypha sp. PMI_1271 | reverse complement strand
TTAGCTGGGAAAGCTGGTGATAATCGGGCAGTGATGTTTCTTTAACATCCATGAGGTTGTCCAGTTCGAAACATTCAGGGATTAGATTCTCAGTCATTCACTGTCATTGGTCGCTCCATCGGGCACCGAAGTTTTAATTGATGTGGACATGTCTTATTCGGTTAGACAGAGTTTCGGCATTGGGCACCAGACGTATTAATGCCCTGCAGCTTCTGATAGGCTCCGAAGTAAAATGCAGAGACTCGATATGATTGATTCAACGTAAAATTCCAGCCACATATTAAGCTTCAAGTCTCCACAAACAGGGAGGGAGCTTGCTTACATTGCCATCTAAGAAAATAAGGTTCTATACACGGGCTGTGGCTAGGTGCAAAACTGACGGCACACTGAAAGAGTGGTCTGCCGTGAGCGAATTTTCAATCCGAATTATGGGTATTATACAGTTGTTCTTGTATTAACGGATG
Source organism: Hyaloscypha sp. PMI_1271 (assembly GCA_021399465.1). Lineage (NCBI taxonomy): Eukaryota > Fungi > Ascomycota > Leotiomycetes > Helotiales > Hyaloscyphaceae > Hyaloscypha > Hyaloscypha sp. PMI_1271. The sequence continues at coordinate 103,105 of JAJTUS010000184.1, read as the reverse complement.
ACGCAAGCACAGAAAACTAGGGGCATGAAGGTCTCAACGGTTGTTATCGTTATGGCGCTGTTCACAATATTGCAACGCCCTAAACGTCAGAGGTATTTTGAGGGTTGGGCAGATATCCACATATAAGATATGATTCGATTTATCGAGAACACTAAGCGCTGAAGAAATAGGCCGTTAAAAAAAGGTTATAAACTTCCTGATAAGAAACCAGAATTTTCGTTAAACAAGTTCCCCTCGTGACCCCAAATCATTGCCCCCTGAATTAGAGATACATAAATCATTAAGCTAGAACTAAACTGGGCCTAGAGCCATTGTTACTGTTGTAATAGGATATGAGTCCAATTAGTCCAATGAAACATCGCTAAAAGAAGCCACCGAAAAATTTCGAGGTGCTATAGAGAAGACAAGCCGTCAAATCGTATAAGGAAGTAGAAAATGGGTAGGAATAGGAAACCAGTAATCGATAACGAAGGTATCAAAGGAAAGACAAAGAAAGTCCCCAGAGAGCATTGTTATCCCGTCTTTGGGGCTGCCGCAAGACAATTTGTAGGCAACAGATGCAGGCAATGGCGTCTCATTGGGGAACGTATGAACAAATTCTCGATGAACCCTTAGCATGACCTTGCATGCAGTAGGGTTCACAAACGATTACTACCCTTGCCTGCGCTTCCTTTCGCTATCAGAAGTCCTAGAGCTAGAAGTTCGCGATTGAGATCGTGTGTCAGGCTTTTTGGAGTCTTTTGAGGAACTTGAATGCCTCCTCGCCTTTCTGGGCACACCCTCTGAAGACTTTAAGGGAGAGCTGACTTCGAGAGACGGCGTATTCTTGACCATTCCAATGTTGAAAACACGTACGTCCTTTTCAACCGTGTACACTTTTGTGTAATTAATGCGGGATAGAGGACTGAGGATGCAGAGGGAATCCCTCTTATTGTGTGGTTCCACCTGGATTGGATCCAAGACCAACTCCTCGTAGCGCAGGTCGTTATTATCATCAATTTCATAATGCTCATTCGGACACTCTTCGCCTGTGTAGATAATCGCGTGGTTATCGGGGTCTGGCAAGTTGCGCTTAAGGGTTGCACGATCAGAGTAGGTGTGAATGGCTCTGATAAGCATTAGCTATGTCAAAGTTCTTTTTTACTCAGGAGAGTCCTACAGGCATTGGCAGCTTCCATGTCCCTCTTTTACCAAAACAAAGCGGCGGATTTCGCTCATGACCGTTCCATTCAGCCAGGTGGTGCTGATATGCGAACTGTTCCGAGTTCCGCCCCACGGTCCTAGTTTTTCACCAGCTGGTTCGCTCCAGAGCATCGCAAACGTTCTACCGAACTTCCAGAACCCTTTCGAATCTTTCGGAAGCACAACACGGTATCCTTGCGGTACGTTAGATGATGCAACATACGTAGTAAGAGTATTGGATCGTTACTGGGATCAAGTCTTTCAACATCGCTGCTGTTTTTCTCCCTTTTGATCCGCTTTTGAGGTAAATCTACGCAGGAATAAGCAGCTTTCAAGAACTGAAAACAAGTTATACCTACATGCGTGGTCCTCAGGAATAGGGTCGAATGTTGGACCATTGACGTTCAATCTTCTCATTCCACCAGAAAGTGTATCGTGGGGTGCTAATGAACTTCCAACGTGACTCGGACCAGGAGAAGCACTCGGGTAGTATCCGCCTTGAGGAGGAACATAAGGTGTCGAGGGATCCGGCGCATAGCTTGATGAATTGTGCGCAGGGTTGTCGTAGTCGTCGTACCCAGGGTTGCGATGTGAGGAATCTCCAGCCTGTGCTGCTGACCCTGCACTGCTGTACCGGTTAGTGGTTCCTGAATCATAATATGGCAAGGGCGGTAAAGTGTTTTCCGGGGCGTAATAACTTCCAGGAGCAGTGGTGACATAGTTGGACTCAACGCCGTGGTCAAGTATTGGCTCAGTAGCACTGCCGCTGTACGGGGCAGAAGTCACGGCCTGCCAAGAAGAGGAGGGCGGATTTGTTGGAGAAGCGTAGTTGAACTCTTCGACATGGGCTGGCACCTGGTCGTTGCTTGTGTATTGTGTCGGTAGGTAAGTACGCGGGGTCGAATTGGGTTGTTGGGGAGTTTCTTTTCTCCACTCAAGTTCCCCTCGAGCATTGGTTCGACAAGCTTCCCAATAGCCAGCTTGATTCCACTCCCATTCGGACCATGTTGTTTCCTTCGAAGCCGACTTGCCCTTGTGACGAGCGTGAGACATGTCTGCCCTTGACTCGTTGGCCCATCCGGGTTTGCACAGACCTGGCTGGTTGCATCACTTCTTTTATGCAATTTGTGCAAACAAAATCCCACGGCCTCCGCAGAGCCTCTTCTGGGGGAAGATTAGGCACAATTGCTCCATGCAGGCTAAAGCTGGCAAAAGCACAACGTGGTGCTAAATGCGTACTTATTGGCATGGCGTTGCGTCCACATAGAGCTGCTGGCATCACGCACTTGCGATTGGATTCGGGAAGTTGAGCCACCGACCGCACGGGATGATGGTGGTTGCGGCGAAGAAAAGCATCGTCTCCCGGCTTGTCGTTGGTAGATATCGGGCGGCCGCTGCTGGAGGTCATTTCAATCCTTGCGATCACCGAAGGGGGTGGCTGGCCTTTCGAAGGCGAAGGGCGCTGCTTTTACACGGGGCGGGAAAAGGACAAAAACAGAGACCACGCGCCTTGCGTGTTTCAGGCAGGCGGGTAATGCCATATGCAATCCAACACCACATTTTCCAGCCAGCCGATTCTCCACGCGTTAGCATCAGATTGGCATACTTGGACGATAGCCTGACCCAGGTGCAGAGGACAGAAAGAACAGGGTAAAGAACAAGAATAGGTACGATCCACAAACTACATTTCCACGGGTAGGCACTGATGGGCGCAGCAGCGGAGTGCTCATGCCACATCACCCAGGGCGCACAGCCTCACAGGCACCGCTTTTCGACGTTGAATAAGGCTCTTTCCTGAGCCTGCCGTGCTTCCAATAAAACTTGACTCAATGACTTCATGTCATGTCTTTCCAACAACAATATCAGATTCCAGTAGACCCTCAGAAGCAGCCCTTTTAATACTGGGATGGGTTGATAGGTCACGAGATGTCTGCGACAGAAGGCGGTCGTCTTCCAGATGCGTTGCCTGGTTCCGGTGCTGAATTGCTCGCTAGTCCTTATGAGAGTACCAGGAGTGAGTGCAGTCAAGAAGATAACACAGAGTCCCAATACAGGCAGCTTTTCAATGAGCACCGCGGCGTCTTTTCAAGGTTCATGAAACTTGTGTCCCGACTCCCCAGGCTACGAGAAGATGCAGTTCATGATGGAGTCCTTGCGCGACAGAGACGCCGCGAACTGGGTTTCAAGAGAGCCAGAGTGTCAACTTCCGATGCAAGGTTCATGAGAGCGATACAGACTCTGATAGCCCAAGGAAAATTGACTGGATTTCCGGAGTTGTTGAGGCTTGCATCGGAATGCCAACAAGCCCGTGATAACACCGGACCCCTCGAGGCAGATTGCAACGAGGCAGAGCAGGAATGGGAGTGGAGGTTTTCCAAATTGCAACTTGCGGAGGCTTCTGCATATGAGTTTTTCATGACAAAATTTTCAAACACGGATGACCTGCCAAGTCCTTCCTCAAGTCAATCTGGATCCTCATCTTCAGACAGCGGAAGCCAGTATCTAGAAGACACATTTAATGACACTCAAGATGACGTTCGTTATCTGCGTCTGCCGCTGGATTTGGGACCGGATCATTCATCGCTTTTAGAGGTTCAACCACCCGGCTCGCCAAATAAATTTGGTCAGAGAGACTTGGAACTAAGAGACCTGAGCGCGAACATCGATCAACCAATAAGTACAATGCCTCCTAACACTGGGTACTCTTATTACTCAAGTCCCACCCTCTCTGGGGGCATAGATCGCCCACTTTCGACCAAGCCAGGTGCTACCTTCGATGTACCTACATACTCCTCCACGCCTCAACCATTGACTGACATCGAGAATTACCCTAAACTTCTTCTGAATTTCTCCACTGTCAGGGAGCGTGTGACGAACTGGTTGCTTCACAGCTTACTTCTATCTCGTTTGGAAGCTGCACAACTTAAAGCCCGGCTTGACGCAGAAGACCCGAAAACACCTTCAAACTGGGCGCAACTTGTTCTTAGCTGGTGGGAGAAGGATATGGCGACTGCACCTGACTCTGGCGTGAGTCAACAGCGAAATTTCAATTCTCGTGGAAACGGAACAGTAGGATGCGAGCCTGTAGGGTCGATTACGGACGGTGTCTCTCCACCAATTTCGGACCCGGACATTGGCGGACGCGGTCATCCTTTCGTGGCTTTACTTTTTGGGAATCCGGACTTGAAATCCTTCTTTCAGATTACGTCCAAACTGGTTAAAAAATCAATCTTTGCGGATGTTTTTAGGAGCTTGCTCGATGACTTCGCTATCACTATTAATCAAGAAGCACAAGACCAAGTAGAAATTGTGGCATCTTGCTTTATTCAAAACACAAAAGGCAGAATAGCACAACTGGTCAAGGAGCGAGTATATGGTCCGAATGTTGACACGACCGCTCTCGTGGATGATATCTGCAACCATGATCTCAATAACCAAATCGGCCTTCCTCTGGAACAATTAACTAGACGTGTCGAAGATACCCTGCAGATGAAATATGAGGTCTTGACATCTTTCGCAAGTGCTAGGAACTTTATTTTGAAAAGCGCATCTTTTGCCCAATTCCGACTCGATTTGGCGGGCATGCTGAAGACATGGATCGATGAAATTGCAGAACCGACAAAGTACGAAGATTTGCAACTCACTAATAACAAGAAAGCAGAAGCCAGTAGTTCAACTAGAATTGCTGAAGATATTTCTCTAACTGCACAAGCACCTGATGTGAACAGTGCAACAGCAGCTCCTCTAGCAGGGCTCGGCTCGACTGGAAACGGAAATTGTGAATCGAGAATCCCATCACCAAATAATACAGAATTTGTGGCCCTCAGCTCGGAAAATGCTACAATGCCCGAAGTAACCCGAGCAACCAAGGAAAACGGAAACACTAAACATGCTAAACACAACCATCCGAGCAATGGGAAGTCGAACTCTGAAAGTTTGCCTAGCCGTACGTTACCGTTTCCTCCATTTTACAAACTTGATCATTCAGCTATTGCCGCTTCGACTTTCCTCAAGGTCCAAGAGACTGCTTCTCTCTGTTTGAGCCGAGTCAGATTCATGGTCCTATAATCAATTTTTAGGTCTTCAACTGACTGTCTTCCAGAAACAACACCAACTCCTACTCCAGGCAGACGAATCCCCGAAAAGGTCAAACAGAAGTCGGACAGCGGCGATCCCCCTTCATGGACCGAGCAGCTGTTCTTGAATACCAGCAATGAAACATTTCAGCGAGCGCACAAGAAATTGCAAGGTCCTGCGGCTGTCCTTTATACTAAGTGAAAAGACCAAAGCTGACAAATTTCCAGACCACTTTGTAGTTGACAACGAAGAACCCAACTCGCCAACAGGCAGGCCCAAAAATAGCGAAATATTGGGCTCTAGCCCGGCTCGGTCTCAAAATCGTAAAGGATCCAGAAGGAGTGGTAGTCTAATATCGCCAACACATAGTCCGAGAAGTGCAAAGATATACGGCAGCAGCCCAACTCGATCACAGGACGGTCAAAGAGCCGAGATAGATGCTCCAAGCCAAGGACAAGAGCAAAATATACAGGCCACACCTCGCCAGACACATGTCAGGCGAACATCTTCGAAGCAGGAGGAAAAGAATGAAAAGAGTAAGAAACCTAAGCTCTCACAATTTCCCGTTCTAACAAAATACAGTATTCAGGGAACACGATAAACATGAATTCGAATTCGGTAAAGTAAGCAAGATGCTTCCAGATATGCTTTATGGAACAGCGCAGCTAACTCGTAACCAGGTATTCAAAGTTTATTGGTCAGAGCCAAAGAGTTCTAGCGGCAAAGGCGGAACTGTAGTTTCTGTGAGGAGTGGAACGGATGGTGAGGACTCGAATGCGAGGATTAGACGCTTTGTGATCATTGAAGCTTTCGATGAGCACTGCGTGTGTTTGTAAGCATCACTTCATGAACCGGCGCCCACCTCTCTTGGTAGCAGCTAAATATTCCAAAGGTCGATCATGAGTGGAAACGGTCGACGGACTTCCAAAAACGAAGCCGACGCAGACGCCTATGCGATAATCTACACTGAGCAGCAGTCTTACAACAAATCTGGAGGAGAAACAGCGATTACCAGGCCCGCAATAAGAGTCAAGCCTTCCAATCCACAGCACAAACTGGAAGAGGATTCTCGAATCAATTACGCAAAAGTCTACACTGTGGAATACCACATGAAAGTGTGCTTTATTGGAGTTGTGTCTAAAGATTCGGAGCAGAAACTCTGGACAACCTTCCAGGGGCTGCACCTTTCACGTCTACCGCGCATCCCTACTCCGGGTCTGTCATCTGCTACTAATAGCACAACCAGCGGAATTCCGGATGAACCGCAGAGTCCCCCGATTCTTCCAGTAAGCGGGCCCGATGTTTTCACCCATCATGTCGTTCGTTCCGGCTTTTCTCAATCCTCTGGGGACTCTGTATATCCTCCGCAGCAGTTCTCGATCGGCCAGCGCAGAGGTGAAGAAAACACGGATTGCGAAGCTACACATGCGAAAGAATTTCGCGGCCCCTCTCTCGGCCCCTTGGGCCCGCAACGAGTTGCAGTATGTCAAGACCCTTCTACCATGAAGCAAGAAACTCATTCTGCAAAGCCGCAACTTCCGACCCACGGAGAGCTTCAAAACAACAGTTGAAACATGAATTTGGCGACACCTCACGTCTTTACCTTGCACGTCATTTTGAGATACAGAGCATATTCACAAGGAAGTTGATGTGCTAATGCGCCTCGGGAGGTAGTAATACTATTGAATAACGACCGTCCGCGAGGATTTCATTCACCGTTTTCCTTCTACAACAGGGATTGAATTGGATGTGTCTTTCTGAACAGGCTAACAGTGGCTAGAATACGGATGAGCCCGCAGCAGGTTTGCAGAAGTGAGTGGGAGGTAAGGAGAGAATAGAAATATTGGATTGGCCGAGGACGGCACTCACCACACTACTTTCTTGATGTAGCACAAGCCTGGCGCAGCACATATATACCCCTTTTAGTCTTAGGACCTGATCAAGAATTCATAAGTCATCTAATATCAGAAGCAAACACTGTCAACATTTAAAAGCAGCAACGCAGGGTGTGTGACCGAATATTTTTGCAATTGGCCAGTCGTGGAAACGGGCAACTTCTCGAGCAGCAACCAGGTTCGGCTGCCTGCATAAGGCGGTCACATGGCCACCTATGTACAGGGGGTTGCGATGCATCGGGTCCATTTGGACAACACGGCATGTTCCAAATGTGATTGAGCAAAAGCCCACCCAAATCCACCAGGAAAGAAGCTCAACGGATTTCAAAATGCCATAGTTATAAGTGTTCTTGACACTCTCACCGCTGTTACCCTCGCACCAACACTCAAGACACGCTTGAGTCATATGTAACCATATAAGGTTGCAGGATTAGGCTCCTTTGAAACGGTCTCAAAATAACGGACTGAAGTGCTTGCCCTTCGTGCAACCACACTTGTATTCTTTGCCAACAAGGGGGTCTTTCACAGCCAATAATTTAGACGCTCAATCGGAGGACTGCTTGAGCTCCATTCGGAGCCCTGGTGGCCACTGAGACACCAAGACTTTTCCCGGGCCCTGCCATGCTCTCGGGTGGTAGGGCTGTGGGCAAAAATTCTTGTGGAATCAACTGTCATGCTGTTACTCATCCTGTGGAGCGCGTGGGGAAACACTGTATGAGGCCCAATCAGGAAGTTGCAACGTGGCGAAGGTGGAATGCCACTCGATCCTCCATGCAGTTTTCGTTTTGTAATGGGACTTCCTTTGAGCTGAAGTCAAACATGTCCAAACAACGCCAAAGCATCCGCCTTGGCTTGGCTTACTGGGGCGATTAATTAGCTAGTCAACAAAACTTGTAACCGAGTTTCTGGTTTCCAATTTTGCAAGGTGCACAATAGGGCGCTGCGCAGGTAGGCGAAGTAATTCAGAGTGACGCTTGCAATTACTAACTAATTCTAAGAAGTGACTCTAGCCAGACACTAATTAACTGCCCCCGCTGATGCTAGGTGTGTCTTTCTATATACCCTCCAGCTCTCAGCTACGTTGTAACAGGTACACGCGATACAACACGAGCGGGCATCAGGTGCTACATATAGAGTTTCCTATTTGGGTTTGAGGCTTATATATATCAGAGTACTAGATTACATTTCCTAATTTAGTAAAAATCTTAAATTTACTCGACTGAACTCTATAGAGTATATAGGATATATATAGAGCTTTAGGAATAGGGATTAATTAGTCTATTTATTAGTATTACTAATTAGAATTAGTTATACTTATAAGTATTACTCTTTAGCTTATTTACTTTAACTATTTATATATTACTCTATTATTATATATTATATATTTTAATTAATCTATTATCCTTAGAGAGTATTTTATTATAAAGTAGTTATATAAATAATAAACTAAATTACTAATAGCTCTATAAATATTAGACTAGATTTAGGAGCTTAATTAAGCTAATACATATATAGGATCACACTTCCTAATTAGGACTAGTGCTTCTATATACCTAGTAAGATACTAGGTTCTATATAAAGAAGTATATAGAACGTAAAAAGAAGGATTAGTTAGTTTATTATATATACTAGTCCTTAGAATTACTTATACTTATATGCTTTACTCCTTACTTTATTATTATTTAATTATACTTCTATAGATTATCACGTGCCGCGTTGCGTGCGCGGCCCATCTCGTAGACTAGACCTAATTAGGTATAGTAGAGGTTCGAGAGTATAGTTTAGTAGCTCAACTTCCTGAACTAAATTCCCTAACTCCTATAATATACTACTTTACTAATAATAAATATAACGAGTATTCCACGACTACACGTGATAATACTTAGTATTTCTAGTGAACTAATACTAATTAGTTAGTACTTATAGATTAGAGGTATTCAGATTTGCCCTAAAAGTATTTAGTAGCCTAAAGTAAATCTAGTTTACTTATATTAAAGGAGAAAACTACTTATTAACTCCTATAAAAGTAGTTGGTAGCCTAGGGAGTAAATAATTAATTTTTACTAGGGGAAACCTCTTATTAACTCCTATGAAAGTATTTAGTAGCTTAGGGAGACGATAATTGATTTTTGTTATTAGAAATAGCTATTTACTTAGTTATTCTTAGTTAATAGAGACTACTCTTTTTACCTCTTTTACCTTAACCTTAATCACTTTTCGATACCTAAAGTAATACCCTTAAGATAGCTCTTTTATAAGGCTAAACCTCCTCGTAAACTACTAGAGTAACCTCTATTTAATTATTCCTTTATAAGGCTAAATACCCTTTATAACCTACTAGAATAATAACCTATTTACCTATAATAATCCCCTATACCGGAACTAGCCAAAATACCTTATTACGAATCCATAAACCTTTAATACCTCTCCTTCGAACCTTCGAATCTTAGAACCTCTTATAAAACTACCTCTATAGTACTAAGACTACGAACTTAGAAACTATCTATTCTACTTATATATTACTATAATACTAAGAGAACCTCTAGACTATATATACACATCATATATACATACCCGAAAAACACCTTAATTCCGACCTCAAACCTCCCGAAACCTCGATATTCCTACGTTTTTCCTACGATTTTCCTCTGATTTCCTATATATGTACTTCACTATTATAGACGTGTACTTACTATAAAGCAACACTTTTAATACTAAACCTTCGAACTAAATTACCTCTTTTATAGTCACTTTTAGCTCTTTAGCTCTTTCTTACTTCGAACTATATATATATACTAAGAAAATAGAGATAAAGGAATAGAAGACGAGAATTAAAAGGTAATAAGACGGAATTAATATAATTATAGTACTAAAGGAAGACCTTAATAACTATATTAATACTAAGATATAGTAGTATACTCTATATAAATAGTCTAATAGAAATCTATAAGAGCTATTCTAGGAGGACTTTATAACCTTTAATACTATAACCTAGAATAAAGTTAGACTAAATTATTAGTTTACGTCCTATAAGCTTTCTTATAATACGGGGCGTTTATATTAAATAAAATAGTAAATAACTTATAATTATATAGTCCTTAGTTAATATTATCTAAGAGGATATATAAAGCGAATAAGAGATTATAGATATTACTAAAAACGGCGGAATTTAAAGTAGATCTCGTATAGGGACTTATTACTTCAGCTTATATTATACTTAAAGGTATTAAGAATACTCTATTATTAAACTAGTCGAGCTAGTATATACCTCTCTTAATACCTTCTCCCTTAGAGACTCTTATACTACCTCTATTACCTTAATTACCTAAATTACTACCGGAACTATTTATATTAGTACTAGAACTATACTAAAATACCCCTCTACTAACTAATAGAGTAAAGCTAATTAGGGAGATTACTAGAATCTATATAAATGAACTTAAGATAATAGGAATAGTAGCTTTAATTAGAAACTTACTATTTTCTACGATATCTATAAATATATAGAGCTTCCAAAAAAGGCTATTATAAAGGCTTTCCCTACTATACTTAAAGGACTAGTACTAGACTACTTCTATAATAACTAGATATCTAAGGACTCGTTTAACTATATTACTATATACTTCTATAGTTTCTTTAAAGGCCCTAGATATTAATAACGAAATCTAGACTAATAGAACATAATTATATAGTCTTTAATAATAGAGAAATATACGAGAAAATCGACTTTTGAGATTATTTAGTTAATAATTAACGAATTATATAAACTATAATATAGCCTTATACTTACCCTAAAGATAATAGAGTTTCTCTATAATAAAATTATTATTACTTATTAAGACTCCGAAGTATATAAATATACTATTTTAGACCCTCTAATAGCCCTTAGTAAGCTTCTCTATAAGCTATAGTCCTTAATTATAGCCTTTAAGAAACTTAATTCAAATAATATAAATACCTTCTTTTCTAATTAATAATACTACTTAAATAACTACTTAGATAACTATTAGTTCAGAAATCGTCGATACTATACTAATTATATAAACCCCTATAAAAACCGTGATATAGACCCCTTAAAGTCGTGCTTTATATACGGGAAACTAGACTATTAATCCTAGAAATATATAAATAAGGAGTAATAGGATAAGAAGGCTTAATATAGAGCTAGAAACCTCTATAGGTTTAGAGCTATAGACTCCCTAGACTTTAAGAAGAAGTTTATAAGGGTATATTTATATTATATAGCTTTAATTAAAGGAGAAAAGAGAGATAAATAAGGTAATAGGAGTAGAGAGGACGAATTAAGTAGTGTTTTTAATACTTTACTAGTAGATATAGAGGACCCTAAGGAATAGGATTCTTACTTTACCTTAATTAAAACCCTCTTTACTACTTCTAATTTATAACCTCCTAAGCTATTAAACACGACTAGTAACCTTATAAATAACCTTATAAACCGCTCTTATACTTACTTATTAATAAGAGAGAATAATACTATAGAATCTAATAAATTACTTATAGAGGACACTTGAACCTTTATAGTAAGAGGTATATCTAGGTATAATACTAACTACTTTTATAGAATTATAATAAATACTAGAGTTACTAAATACTTAACTACTAGTCTCGATTAATTCTAAGCTTTATAATAAATAAATAATAGTATTAAGCTTAATAAATCTACTAAAGAGAGTATTAAAGTCAAGTTTAGAATTAGTATATTATCTTCCTTAGGAGCTATAATTATAGATATACTAATTAGGCTTATATAATTCTATATTATACCCTCGAAGACTCTATTTTTACTTAGTTTAGTAGATATAGATAAATTAAAGGTCTATTTTAATAACCTTTAGAATTAACTAATTACGTTTACTAAGAAGTAGATACTAGTAATACGATAATTTAGTTATTCTTTCCTCTTATAGGATACCTTACTTAAGACCTTTATATTAGAATCCTTTACCTCTAATCCTTATTTCTTTATAGAACATGAATTACGATAATTATATTATTAATTCGGTTATCTATTAATCGAGAAACTACGAAATATCCTAGAATAAGTAAGCTACGAAGTCGATAAATAAGCCCTCGAATACTTTATGAAATACTATAAATAGTACTAATTAAATAAGAAATTATTTAGTTAATTCAAGTTTAACTTAAGGGATAATATTAGCTTTAATTTCTCTATTATTATCGATATTTTCTATATATTCGAGAAGCTTATACTATATATTATCAACGAAGGAATATAATATTAAGTAAGACGATAGTTATAGAGCCTTAGTACTTAATATATATAAGATACCCTAAAATAGTACTAGATTAATACCTATTTAGGACCTCCTAATTAGATTACTATAGATACTAGGAAGTAGTTTACTAATAAAGAGTTCATATAACTTATGAATTCGATAGGGACTAAGATTAAGATTATCCTTATAGAAGCTTACTATTTAGTCGGAATTATCGAGTAGTACTATAATATAGTTTAATGAGCCTATAAGATTATTATCACCGAAATTAATAGAATTAATAAGGATATAGTACTATAAATAGCCTTTAAAGTAATTAATAATACTATAGGACTAGATAGAATCGTTCCTATACTCCTAGTTTATAGTACTTTACTTTAAATAAGTATATATAATCCTCTATTACCTTTAGTTATATAGTAATTAAATACCCTAAGAAAAGTAATAAAGGAGATAAAGAGGATATAAGCTAGTTACGAAGTAGTAAGAGCCCTAAACACATATAATAGACCCTCTATAGCTAATATATATAAACTTCTATTAAATTCAGAAGTCTTAGTATAGTATAAAGGGAATACTAGTTAACTAGGGTAATAGGAAGGGCTATATAAGCTAGTATCTATAGAGGGTAAGTTATATATACTAGCTTTACTACGAGGTAATACCTCCTTTTACTTAACCTCTATAAAGCTATTCTTATAGGGAGATAAAAGCCTTAATCTCGACGATTCTAGCCCTAAACCTGGATATAACTATATTAATAACTAAGGCGAAGTAAGTATAATTCCCTTTATTATCCCTCTCAAATATAAGAGAGAATAACCTCGTAAAATATTACCTAAAGTTATAATATTCTTATAAAATAATAGAATTAAAGTAGAGGGGATAAGAGATATATACTTAACGAATAACGTTTAGTATAAGGACTCCTATTAAGCTAAAATCGAAGGACTCTTAGAAAAGGGCGTCTTTGAGGTTACTTTATACTTAGAAGTACTAGAGGGAATATATAACTTTAACTCTAGGTTTATTAACGAGATTAAGAATAAGGGTACTAATAAAGAGCTTCGTAAATCGAGACTTATTATTTAGGTATATAATAATTAGGAGAAGTATATTATATTAACTTAATTACTAATTATTTAATATATTAGCTAGAGAATTATCTTTAGTATTACTATTATAATAACCGAAATTATAGGGCTTTACTTATGAGATATCTCATATAGTTAGCCGCAACTAATATTAAGCGAGACACGTATAAATCACGAAAATTCGCGTTCCCCCTTCTATCCCTCCTATATAACTTAGCCAAAATGCCACCTTCTCGTACTCCTTTAGGCTCTATCTCTAGAAATCGATTTAAGGGGACTCATATTAGTCCTTATATACGCGGCAAGATAGCTAGTAAAGCTTCTGAAGGCTATAGTTAACGTCATATCGCGACGTAGCTAAAACTCACAAAATCGATAGTTTAGTACACTATTATACAAGACGAATTACATAATAAAGGCGTCTCTCTACCACGAATAGCTCGGCGGAAATCATATAACAATCACGATAAACGAATCCTCCTCCGACACGTATACCTTAATCCAAAGGATACGTACGAGCAAGTCATTATAGCCTATGGCCTCCGCTATAGGCCCACTACTATTAAGACTATCCTTAGGAAGTATAGTATAAGTAATTAGAGAGCAAAAAGGCGCCCGGAGCTTACAGAAGCTCACGCTACTACCCGGCTAGCTTGGTGCCTTGCATATAGGGGCTAGACTACGGAGGAATAGGGATTAGTGGTCTAGAGTGACGAGTGTAGTGTGGAGCGGGGGCGGGGTAAAAGGGGGGAATAAGTCTTTCGTACGCCGGAGTAGAAGTGGAATAAAGAGATAGTCTAAACCTATAGTACGAGCAAGAATATGAAGATAATAGTCTAGGGGGCCTTTTGGGACACTGGGAGGAGTGGGTACTATATTATAGACCGTGATTTTGAGTCTACGAAGTATAGATACTCTACTAACTCCTATCTTAAGGTCTATGAGGCAGAAGTAGCCCTAATCTTTGGATATTTGGACGATAAGTACTTATTTATATAGGACAATACTTCTATACACCGGGCACATACTATATAGGCATGGTTTTTAGTGCACGGTATCACACAGATCATGAATTAGCCTATATACTCCCCTAATCTCAACCCGATTGAGCATATCTAGTAGCACTTAAAAGTAAGGGTATATGAGATGTTTCTAGACGTAGCTAGGGACAAGTCCGAATCAGAACACGCCCGGCAGAGGCTAGAGTCCTATATTTAAGCTACGTGGGATACTTTAGATAAGGATATCTTTGATAGTCTATATACGAGTATACTAGCTAGAATAGAGGCTTGCATCGCGGCAAAGGGATAGTATACAAAATATTAAGCTATTACGACGGACGAAAACCTCCAAAACTGAGCCAATTAAATAAGCGTATCGTGAGCTTTAAAACGATGCAATTTCTATACTAATTAGATAGTTGATTATTAAGTAATTAAGTGATTTATATAGTAGTAAGAATAATGGAGTTTTAGTTAGGTGCAGGGTAGTCTAATATAAGTTAACTAGTACTATAGGTATATATTTAATTAATAACTCTCCTAAATCACGATTTTTATATAAAACTACTACGAGAGCTTATTAAATACCTTTACCTATATAACGATTTAGTCCTAAAGGTTATAAAACTACTATATAGTATACTGGAAACCGGAAACTACTAGATTAAGACTTATTACTCCTACTATATTAATAAGCTTACTATAGAATAATTAACTTATAACCTATACCTCTTATATAATAAGTAACTATTCGGTATAGTAAGCTTATAAACTAATAATACTCTAATTATCGGCGACAACGATTTCCTGAAATCAAAGTAATTAAAGCTTAAGGAAGCTTAATTCTTAGCTAAGGAGTAGGAATAGCTTACCTTTAACTATAATCTAAAGTTTAATAGAGGTATTATATATACTAAAACTACTAAAACCTCTAAAAATACTATAAATATAGAAACTAATATTACTGGAATTACTCTTATATAAGAGTACTAGTATAATAACCTTAAGACTATATTAATTAAGAACTCTACTATAATAAGTAATAGAGGTACTATATATATGAACCTTATAATTAAGGAATAATATATAGCCTAATGAGCCCGAGGAGCCTATATTATATTAGTCTATTAACCTAAAGTATCCTATAACCTCGTAATAGCTACTTAAGCTATTAAACCTATAGAAAACGACGTTAGTTTACTTAATAGGTACCTCTAGTAATAAGTTAAGAATACTACTAGGGGACTACGATTCGTGAAGCTAGATAAGGAGACCCTCTACTTAATTATATTAACTAATTCGTCCTTCGTAAATAATAGAGATCTATCCTTATAAATAGGCTATATTCTAGCCTTAGCTAATACTACTTAGAATACGAATATTATCTACTAGTCGTCTATAAAGTATAAGAGAGTTACCCGAAGCATACTAGCCTCTAAGCTATATAGTATAATATATAGCTTTAATATAAGCGCTATAGTTAAGTTAATAGTTAATAGAGCTCTAGAGATTAATCTACCGCTAGTCGTCTATATAGACTCGAAATCCTTATATGAATATCTCGTAAAGCTTAGAACTATATAAGAAAAGTGACTTATAATTAATATAATATACCTTTACTAGGTATATGAATAATAAAGGATTATAGAGGTTAAGTAGATTAAGGGAGAATTGAATCCTACTAACTCTATAACGAAACTAAAGCCTATAAACGCCCTTAAGTACCTAATTAATACGAATACTATATAACTAGATATAGAGGAGTAAGTTAAATACGAATAAGGTAATATATAGAGTAGAGGAGAGTAAGAGAGAGAGGGATATATTAGCGAGAGAGTAATATATAAAAGCGGGGATATTAATGGGAGGGTATCACGTGGATATACGGTATAGTTAGAGAGTATAGGACTAGGCCTAATTAGAAAACTAGTATATATTTAATAAGAAACTACGTTTTTCGATATTTTTAGAGAGCTTCTAGTATTTAAATATACTTTATAGATTATCACGTACCGCGTTATATATATAGCCTATCCTATAGACTAGACCTAATTAGGTATAGTAGAGGTTCGGGAGTATAGTTTAGTAGCTCAACCTCCTAAACTAAACTCCCTAACTTCTAGAATATACTACTTTACTAACGATAAATATAACGAGTATTCTATAACTATACGTGATAATACTTAGTATTTCTAGTAAACCGACACTAATTATATAGAGTAATAGGCTAGATTATTACGAAAAAGAAAACTTAGTAAGACTTACTCAATAGATTATAAGTATCTTATAAAATAACTATAATAATTAATTAATAGATAATTATATTAATTAATTAATAATAGTAAGTCTAATTCTTTAATAATAATTATAAAGCTAATATACTATATTTCTAGTAATAAACCTTATATTGCCTTAATAGTAGAATTACTAAAATTAGTAAGTTTAGTAATTCTACTATAAAGTAATATCTTTTTATCTATTAAAATATATCTAGTACTAGTAAGGGAGCTTTACTTAGACTATACTAGTATACTTTTAGTTATAACTTTATTAGTTATTTATTATCTTTTTTCCCTAAGTAAAACCCTCTTATTAGTACTAGATATATCTTAATAAATAAAAAGATATTACTTTATAGTAGAATTACTAAACTTAGTAATTTTAGTAATTCTATTATTAAGGCAATATAAGGCCTATTACTAGAAATATAGTATACTAGTCTTATAATTATTATTAATTATCGACTAATTAGCGCGATAACGATTACTAATAGATAATCATTAATAATAATTTGGAGCCCACACTGAGGATAATTTGGAGCTGACAACGTGGTCAGATTACCCCGACCGTAATGGCTGGCGCTAATGTGAGTTAATCAGGTGCACCTCTCAGGCTCTCTCTCAACCGGACTTTATCACTTCGGCATTGCACCTAGATATATCAACGTTGGCGGTCACCTTTCGTCAATAATGGCGACAGCAACGGCCGGGAACGTAATGGCTACGACTAAAGCTGGACAGGAAGGCACGAATACGGGCTTGAACGTTAACGATACGGGTGTCATTGAGGATGCGATCCAGACAGAAGTCGACTATCTAATCAGGGATCCAAAGCATGAGCACGAAAAGCCATACGAGATAAGGTATGATCCTGGAGGAGTTATCCCGGAAACAAACATGTCGGACGAAACAAGGCCTATATTGGTTCATGATTTCCGGCCTTTTCAAAACTGTCAAAGCTTCAGCGAATACGGCTTCTCATCGGCGAGAATTGAATGTGCTGTAAAATCTACAGAGTTTGATGATGAGCAGAAGGTGAAAGAGGTGTACTATCCTGAAATCAAGAAATTGATGTGGCAAAGATTTCCTGGCGCAGCTGAGATCAAAATTCTGGAGCATGGTGTGGGTACACTTACTATCAGAGCTTTGAATCCATGCTCACCTTGCTAGCTTCGCAAAAGGCATGAGCAATTTCCTACCAGAGATAACGAAGAATTCTTTGAAACCCTTCAGCCTTCCAGAATTGCACATATGGGTTAGCATTGCACTTCCTCATGCCGCTGTCTTAAACTAATTGGGACTCAGATTTCTCAATTGAATCCGCTGCTCGGACAGCTTGCGCGGCTTTCAATATGGGGCCAAATCAATATCGGCGCCTGCTGACGGTGAAGTAAGTTCCTCCTCTACTCCTAGCGTTCGCGTTTGAGATGTTGAAACTCAGCTTCACAGCATTTGGAAATCCTTTCAAGGCCCTGGCAATGACTGGCCGCTGGCACTCTGCGACTGGCGTAGCATTGATCGCAGGTCGGAAAGCGTCGTGGTGGACGTGGTATACCACAACCGGTTCACTGAGAACGAAAGTTTGTATTACAGTCCAAACCATAAATGGTACTACTTCAAGGATCTGGGCGATGACGAAGTAATCCTGTTTCAGCAAACCGACTCTACTATTGAGGGAGGTGGAGGTAAGTTATATTCCTTTCCAACTTCAGTTTCGAATTGTCATGCGATGTATTCTGACCAGTTTATTACAGGTGTTGCTCATGTGAGCTTCTTCAACCCGAAGGCGGATAAAAATGCAGCACCAAGGGCGAGTATTGAGCTGAGAGCATTCGTGTTCTATGTGTAGGAATACAATGCGAGTTATATTCATTGGCTTAGGCAGCTAGACTGCATTCCACCAAGCTTTGCATCCAGTAAGAGAGATTCCAATATTCGTATCGCATCCCAAAGCTATCGTTCGTCGAACACTCCAAGCAAGTAATCTGATCTGAGCACTGTTTCAAATTACTTCTTTTCGGTAGTAACATCTTCATCCTTCGCAACTCCCTCATCCTTGTCGTTGTATCCAAATGCTGCATTCTTGCCACCGGGAAGTTTGTGACCAGCTTTGTGGCCTTCCGTTCCACTGGAAATCGAACCGCTAGGTGGCCAAACTGCCTTCCAAGGCTGTGCCTTCGTACCTTCGGGCATTTTCGACTGTATGATGGTTGGATGCTGGGTAG
Organism: Hyaloscypha sp. PMI_1271; assembly: GCA_021399465.1. Taxonomy (NCBI): domain Eukaryota; kingdom Fungi; phylum Ascomycota; class Leotiomycetes; order Helotiales; family Hyaloscyphaceae; genus Hyaloscypha; species Hyaloscypha sp. PMI_1271. The sequence continues at coordinate 84,094 of JAJTUS010000184.1, read as the reverse complement.
TGATCTGCTTCGATTAGATCAATCGGAGCCCCCGAAAAGGCATATCCATGCTAGCTAAGTGAGACCACGAACCTTGAGCCTTGAACAGACTTGTTGAGAACTGGATTAATGCCAAAGTTTGACGAAGCAGTATGTCAAGGCTGACTCGGAGGCTGATTCTGAAGGCTAATTCGGGGCAGCACGATGGGCATAAGTGCAGGTTTTTGTGGCGGAGCATGGGACTCCCTTTTACTCTTGCCCTGCGAAATGTTCACAGTGGCGCTAACACTGCCCTACAGATAAGAGCATTGTCGTCAAATCGCGAAGCATAAAACGTCTCTTAAGAGATACGTGGTGAAAGATAGAACGGGGCTGCCGATTTGTGCGTCTTAATGGCCATTAACTACTGCTTGATAGGCTAGAACCTGACCAATATCACGAAAACGAAATAACAAGGCGTCGGTAGAAACATTTGATTGGGAAGTCGATCTTCCAAGCTTGGCCGAGTGCATACCTCCTTCTACCCTGAAAAATTGGGAGCAGGAGCTTTGAATGCAGCTGATGGAGAGACCAGGATCTGATAGGATTGTCTGGCACCCTGCTTCCAGCGCACCAGGCACACCATAATTGAGGCTGCACAGAAGCCGGGCGTAATTCAATCATTTACCCAAGTTGCAGTGCCGATCAATGGTCTGATCGCCCATGTGATCACCAATTTTAGGAGATCTCCTGCTGATTGTTTTGACAAGTTCTCCGTGAAACAGGTGCCAATAAGACGCCACCCAAGACCACCATATGCATCGTCCGGTGGATTGAACAAAAGATTGACGGCAGTTAAGGCCTTGCTAGGGAGCACCACGACATTGAAGGAAAGAGAAAAGAGGCTCAAGAACGAAAGAGTTAGTCAGCTACTTGCAGAACGGCCATCCGGGCCAGTATTGGCTTTTTTCCGGTCTCTCGTACAAAACAAATGATCATCGAAGATGTTACAGTACAACACTTTGCAGCGGATGAACAGCCAAGGCACGCAGTTCACACCCATTAACCTTTTTGAATATCCCACATTGTATTGGTGAGTGAAAAAGTCAGTAGACAAGGGAAGAGCTCCTTCGCGGCTTGCAGGCCTCACCGGCGACGTTAAGCTTGGGGTTAGGCTCCGTACACACCATTTCCTGGTGAGGCATCCAATACATTTACGACCCTTTGCAGGCTGCACGATGCATCTGTAGTCTCTGCTGCTAGGCGCTCTCCTTGAATTGCTTTTCCTTTTCGCCTGGGACTTTGTCAATTTTGGGGAACCTCACATCTCACCACTGGCAAACTTACATTGCCGTACTCTGGCATATAGAAGCACGCTGAATGGCTTACCTCAAAGCCATATGTGGCAGTGCTAGCCATGTTGGCGCGCTAGCTTGCTCTACGCCATCCACATGTCCTGTGGCTTTGTCTTTTGCCTTGTTTTGGGTCATTGTTTTGACGGTCCAAACACACATCCATCGCAGAAAGTTGTCTCTTAAGAGGCAATGCGAAGATGCAAAAGTAGTCAAGCAATCTTCTCACACTTTCTCAATACTTTCTAGTCCATCACGAAGCTTGTGTACAGATTCTCGTTATCCTGGCTTGATAGTCTTTTCACGATGACTATTGTCTGGGTTAATTTATCAACGCATTGGGGGCTGACCAGCGTTCAGGCAACTGTCAACGTTATCATTTCAGTCTTGGGCACTGTCGGGATATGGTCTTTCTCTCGATATTGGTGGCAGCGGGGCAGCGCCAGCATACTCTGCGGCCATTCTGAAGTTCCTCTGGCTACATTATTCACCCTTTCGAGTCCCAGCGAGGGGTGGGATGTTGTCGCGTTGCTACGCAGGCGAATTTTTGCCAAGGAGAACTGGCATCTGCTTATCCAACTGTTCGTCGTTATCGCCGTAACAGTCGCTTGCATGTTCGCCGGTCCTATTGCGAAGCTGTCACTCAGAAGAACCCTCACTATTCAGAAGAGCGAACTCGAAGTCCTTCAGGCAATCAAGGGCGATAGCTATACGGCAAATCTACTCGAAGCAAATGTGCTATGGAACAACACGATTCATAGCTTGGACGAGGCAGGATTTCCAGACAACCAGATGCTTGACTACCTACCACCTTCAACCTCACCTTGGATCTATGTTAGTCGTGAATGGAATCCAACATGGACAATGGCATGCAACTACACGACAGAGACAGTACTGCATAATGTCACATCTTCTGGCAACTACACCTTCTTCCAACCGATCGATGCCTTTCCTGCGTATCGAGATACTTACGATGCGTCATGGTTGAATAAATCGATGTACAGGGTTCAAGCTGACTTCGCCAGCTGGTCAGTCGTCGAACCCTCTACTGTTTTCAAGGATGTCTTATTTTTCATTCTGATTCTACCAAATCCGGAGACAGATAGTCGAATCTATACAAATAACGAAACTCTTCAAATGTCCATTTCAGTCCTTCATGCACAGGACTTTGACGCATTAAATATCTCTGATGTCACATTAGGATCAGAGACATCCTGGCGACCAGTCGGACCAATCAGAAATACAAGTTTCTCGCGAACTGAGTGCAATATCACTCGAAAGCCTCAAGTTGCAGACGAAAATGCGATTCCCTGGCTATGGACGAACGACACATACTCCATTACTTACGCTTTCCGGACATACTGGTCATTCTTAGTGGAAGATAATTCTAGTAAAGGTCAACCAGTATCAACGCCCACGCCCAAAGATATACTCAGACTCTATCAGGCTTACATGGTTTCAGTCAACACTATTTATGCTTTGAAGTCCCTCAAGACAGTAAGCATCTGGATGGAAACGGTGCAGCTGTCCACTGTTTTTCTTGGAACAATCATCGTTTTAACCGCCTCGACTCTTTGGTTGACCGGTCGATATTTCAATTTCCAGAGACGACACAAAGCGAAGCTTAAAGAATTGTACGTCCCGGACGGCAAACTGGAATGGATGGTCCATGGCGCGAAAATCGTAGCGAATGGTGCTGAGGAGGAGATGATGCAAGGGAAGAGAGCGAAAGATCGAGACCACTTCCAAACTGCAAATTTTGGCTACAGCAAATCGGAGTCAAATGAATTAGATAACAGACTGCTACCTCCTCGGCTCGCTCGAATCTACACGAGCAGAACTTCGACATCTCGAGCTTCGCCTGGCAGTATCAGATGCTCAGTCTCCCAATGCGCACCGGACCGGGGCCTTCCCGTGCTCGATCTTCACCCCGAAAAAGAAGATTTCCACGAACTCAGACAAATGCCGAGCTGCATGGATTCGCACAGCGAGCCCGAGCGCACTGTCTTTTCTGGCGGCGAAAAGTCCAAATCTTGCCCTCGGGGCCGTAGTCCACAACCGAGCAGAAAGATGCTCCTTCCAGAATTATCAAGCAAGTCATCGGCAGATTGGAGGCGGCACTCGTTCGACTGTGGAACACGTTCACCTGCACGAAGCTTTGGATCGATTGTCCTGGAGATAGAGGAAACTCCGCCTATAAATGGCAGAGCAGACAGTACTAAGGAGAAAGAGATGCAAAAAACTTGAAAGCAGACCATACTCTGTAATTACATTATAGCGGCTGACTTGAACATTGTTTCGAAGTTTGGCTATAGCCTATTAGCCACCGAATGTAGGCAGGCAGCCCAGCTGGCCTGCTTGGAGTCTCCACCTGGCCTGTTGCAGGGGGTTTGGAAGGTTGTTTTCTTAGCGTAGCTCTAGTGGCTGGCCTTTGATGCCTGAAAATCACTTGTTACTAAGAACTAGCTAATGTAACACGCCAACCGGCTAAACAGGCTAAACAAGCCAGCTGGGAACGTTTCTGGAATGCTTTAAAGACACTTTATAAAATACAAGTTTACTTCTTATAGTCCTTATTCTTAATTATTCTTAATTATTCTTAATTATTCTTAATTATTCTTAATTATTCTTAATAAACTCATAGAAACGTTTCTAGAACACTTCTAAGTCGCTCGGGTTAGGAGCTAGGGTTAGCCTAAGGGTTAGGAGGCGGTTAGAGCCTCTTGAATCTACTATATTAGAAATACCTCAGAAATGTATTAGTAATAATATATATAATTCTTAGTTCTTTATAGCTTATATAATAGAATTTGTATTATTAATATAAATAAGAAGAAATAAAAAGAAATAGAGAATATATAAGAATAATTAATAGCTTAAAAATTATAACTAGTTATAGCTTGTTTTTTACTCTAAGTAAAGATACTAAATAACTTAGTTTAATAACTTATTTATAGAATCTCGAGTTTTAATTAAGTTACTCTTTTTCGAGAACTAATATGAGACTATTTAAGGAATTATAATAATTATTAAGCTAATATAGTTTTCTTATTTTATTTCTTTCTTTTAAGTTTATATGAGGCGTATAATAGTAGAGTAATATATAAGTAGTTAAGGTAAGTAAGCTTAAGAGTAATACTTATAAGTATAACTAATTCTAATAAGTAACTCCTATTATATAGACTAATCTATACCTATTCCCAAAGCTTAGTTCGTATTTCTATATACTCCCTAGCGCCCGAATAGAGGAGCGCTAATCCTTTACTTAATTAAGAAGTACGATCTAGTACTCTAATACTCTATTATAATCCTTAACTAAACCAGGAAACTATATACAAGACGCTAGGTGCCTGCTCGCTTCGTCATGTGTACTCCTTATACTTTTGCCCCTTATAATATCCCCCTCCTCTAGGCCCTTGCCCCTAAGAGGTCTTAGTATTCTATAAATAGCCTTATTCTAATACCCCTAAATAGCTATACCTCTAAATAGCTATACCCCTAGTATAACCCGAGGCCCCGATAATAACCCTGTATTAAAGTCCTAAAGGTCTTTATCTCTAGGTTAAGCCTTATTATTCTTATATTACTTATGATAATTCTCTTTTATAAAAGTAGTAGTATTATAACGGGTATAATTATTCAGAAAGTTAATTTAATCTTTTAATTATTTTATAAATCTTATCTTAGCCTTTATTTATAACTTAGTTATAGTTCTATTATTATTCTAGTTTAGAAAAGTTTATTTAATCTTCTAATTTATTTGTGAATCCCTTCTTAAGCCTTTATTTATAACTTAGTTATTATTTTATTACTCTTCTAGCTTAGAGAAGTTTATCTAATCTTCTAGTATATTTATAAATCCCTTCTTTTATAAATTCTAGAAATTCCTAGCCCTAAATCTATAATTACTATTTAGTGAGAAGGGGTATAAAAAGGCCTTCTTTTCTTATAAACTAACCTTACTTTTCTTTCCTTATTTATATAGTTATATATACCTATATATATAAGTATCTCCTCTTCTCTTCTAAATCTTCTTTAAGTCTTCTTTACCTTCTTTATTAATATCTCCTATTAAGATAAGTAACCTCTAGTACTAATAGATTACTAGTTATTTAGTAGATATGCCTATAGTAATACTTTACCCTTATTACCTCTAATACTCTAAGAATATAGCTAAAATCCCGGATATTAAGTATATTAAGGTAAATAACTATATAGTATACGAATACTATTAATTTATAAATAAGAAATATAATCTCGTGAGTCCTAGCCCTTATTCTTATCCATAATTCTAATAGTGTCCTAGATTCCCTAACTCGCCCTATCGTGCCTAAACCACTTTCTCTATACTACTACTAAGTTCCGGAAGTTTACCTTAACTTACCTAGACTATATTTAGGCCTAGGCTAGCCTTATATCCCGCTAGAGCACTTATATCTCCTATATAGAGATAGTAGTTTAGGCTATAAGAATTCCTCTTATACTCTAAGGTATAAGGTAAGTAATCCTCACTAGTATATTATTGAGATAATATACTCTTAATAGTATAGTTAATATTCTTTAGTACTAAGTAAGTCCTATTCTTTCCCTACTCCTTACTAAAAACTAACAACTTTCTAGAATAATTTACTTACTCTTTCTTATAAGACCTAGGATCCTAAGAATAAGGATAATAATAATAAGCTTTAGGGAAGTAAAGGAAATATTAGAGGTCCTAGAAGAAATACTAGAGTAAGATAAGTATAGATAAGGGGTACTAATAAGGTATAAATACTAGATTTTTAGCGTATTCTTATATGAATTTTATATAGTTTTTCTAAATAACTTCTTTAATAAAAGCGTTTATTTCTTATATCTCTTTTTATTTACTAGTATAGTAATATTATCTACCTTTAGGTAATCTTATAAGTTCTAAGTAGTATTTCCTAGATTCTTTAATAGCTCCTAAGTATTATTTATTAGGGAGTAGTCTTTCTAATACACGAGGTATTCCCTCCCTTTCTTGCCCTCTTTATAGGCTATAACTAAATCTACCTTAAATTCCTCTTATTCTTTAATTTCTATTAGTTTAGGCTCTTATATAGCACTAGCCCGTGAAAACTATATCTCTAATAAAGAGACGTGGAAAATATTATAGATCTAGTATAATAAAGGTAGCTTTAAGTAATATACTTAGTTACCTAAGGCCTCTAGGACTTTAAAGGAGCTAAGGTATTTATCTATAAGCTTTATACCTAATTAGAGCTATTAAATATTCTTTATATAGAGTATTACTTTCTCTTAGACTTGGAATTTCTTATTAATATACTTATTATTATAGTATTTCTTTTATATATTAACTACTTCTTACTATTACTTCTCTATTATCTATTATTTAGCCTTAATTCTTTATACTCTCTTATATACTACTAGTGCCCCCCCCCCCCCCCTCTAGGACATTATCCTTAATATAAAGCTTAATATAAGGGTAGAAACTATATAATATATAAAATTTTTATTGGGAAATTCCTATTATAGAATACTTAGAGTTATTATAAGTGAACTTAGTGAGAGCTAACTTTACTACTTAGTTATCCTACTAGTAACTAATATAATATCTTAAGTATTATAATAAAGTCTAGTTAAGGTTCTTTATCTATTTATTAATTTAAAGATAAAATACTATACTTAACTATTATTATACCTTTAAGTAGAAGTAGAAGCTAGACTAGAAGTTACTAGTAAAAATAGATCCTTTATCTAAAGTAATACCCGCTAGCGTATTAAAATTTTTAATAATATAATATACGAAAAGCTCTACTAGTTCTATAGCTAAAAATATCCTTAGTTATAGGGATATATTATACTATCTTTATATACTTATTAATAATAATAAGTATAGAATTATATACCTTCCTATAAGACCTAGAAGGAGGTAACCTTATAATAAAGTCTATAGTAATTTCTTACTATAGTTTAGAAGGAATAGGGTATAAACCAAGTATATTATATAGTAAATATCTCTTAACCTTAGTTTATTAATAAATAGGACAGGTTTTAATATATTCTCTTATATCTTTCCTTAAACTCTATTAGAAGTACTTTCTCTAGAGGATCTCTAGTATAACGGGTCGAGACCCGATCGATATGCTCGGCTAGAAGCCTGGCTCAGGTCACATGATCTCGGACATGTCCGTGGTCATGTGACACGCCCCCTTTAGTTGACAGAGCAACCACGCGTCACTCAGGGAGCTCGGACGCCTTAAGGAACACGGTTCCCGTCCTCGCTTCCCTTTTCTCTTCTCTTTTTCTCCTTAGAGAATTCTATTTAGTTAATCGAACCACTAGTCTTCTTTACACAAAGGCCTAACCCGCGATATCTAGTATCTTACTAGTACTAAAGTGCCCCCTTATAAGGTTATTATAATTTATTTATAGTAATTCCTCTTTAAGAGAAGCTTTATCTAATATATAAATAATACTTTAATACTTTAATAACCTAAATATATTAAGTTCCTAAGTCTTAATAGTTCTAGTAGAGGTTCCCTTAGAGAACTAATTATATTATTATTATTATACTATTAAGTTAAGCCTCTAGTATTATAATAGTAGTTTAACTAATATTTCTTTACTCCCCTTATATACTATTTTAGACCTAGTAGCCTATACTACTAAGATCTATAATATATATTATCTAAAATTAGCTATACTAGTAATAGGCTTAAGTAATAATATCCCTATTATTACTCTATTACCTAAATAAATTCCTTGTTCGGAATTTCTTAATATCTCACTAATTAAGGAGTACTTATATCCTCTCTCCTAAGCCTTATATTATAGTATATAGAAATAATATAATAATATACTACTATTACTTATAAGGCCTTCTATTCTATACTCTATAGCTTATTATATAATATAGGTAATAAAGTGTCTTCTATTATACCTATTATATAGTCTAGCCTTCTTAATAACTTATTAGCGGGGTTACTATACCTTATATAGTATTCTAAGATAAAGTTAAAGGCGACTAACTCTTTAGTTTACCTTACTTATTAATCATTTAACTTCTTCTTTATTATAAAGTACTTTAAGTTATTATAGTTCATCTTAATAATAATAATATACTAAGTATATACTAGGTAATATCGCTAGGTATAGAAGGCTAGGATAATAGCTAGGAGCTTAGAATCATGAGTTTTATACCTACTCTTAATTATAGTTATCTTCTTTAAGTAAAAAGTAATAAGGTATTACTAGGTATCTATATCCTCTCTAAAGAGCTAGGAAATCATACCTATAATTATAAACCTAGAAGTATTTATATCTATATAAATCTTTAAAGTAGAGTCAAAGTAGTAAAGTATTAGTACTATAGTAAATATAGTCTTAAGCTCCTTAAAAGCCTCCTCTACTTCCTTTATTAAAACAAAACCATCTTTTAGTATATTCTCTATTTTAAATAAGCTTATTAACCCTTTCGCTACCTTAGAGTATTTATAGATAAACCTCTAGTAAAAGTTAGTAAACCCTAGGAATACTTAGATTTCTTTAAAAGTCTTTAGAGTTAACGAGTCCTAAATAGTAGTAACTTGACTAGCCTTTATCTCTATATCTTTTAGGCTAATTATAAACCCTAAAAACACTATTTCTTAAATACTAAACTCGTATTTTACTAAGTTTATAAAGAGCTAGTATTACTATAACCTTTTAAGTACTTATTAGATAACTACTATATACTACTCTAAGTCTTTAGAATAAATTAAAATATCTTTAAGTAAACTATATAGATCACCTCTATAAGGCCTACTAATATATAGTTAATATAAGCCTAGAATATCACTAAGGTATTAGAGAGCCTAAATAATATAATATAATACTCAAAGTATATAGTGTATTTAGAATACTATCTTTTATTTATTACTCTCTTAAATATATAACTAGTAGTATATATCTTTCAAATCTAGCTTAATATATATCTTTACCTTATATAACTAATTCATTATTATTTGAATGTACTTTTATAGAATATCACGTACTATATTACGTGCGCGGCCTATCCCGTAGACTAGACCCAATTAGGTATAGTAGAGGTTCAAGAGTATAGTTTAGGAGGTTAACCTCCTAAACTAAACTCTCCTACTTCTATAATATACTACTTTACTAATAATAAACACAATGAGCATTCTATGACTACTATAGTACAGCTAGCCGTATACTATCGATTTTCGCGATTTTAGATAGTTTTGATATTCTAATCACATGACCACGGATATATCCGAGATCATGTGACTTTGGTATTTCGTATAAGAAGGCTAGAGTTTCCGTAACTATAGAGTAATAATTCATATATCACTTTCATACTTTGAGTTCTATGTACTTATACACTGATTTTGTACTACTTTACATCTGTCTTATAGTTATTATTTTTTGGTGTTTTTACTATTAGTCGATTTTATACTCTATAGTATTTTATATAGGTTTTTGTCTTACTACGTTTTTCCCTCTCATAATACTCTCTAGTATTCAAATAAATAAGTATTAATCTTTTACTTAATTAGGAAATGTAATCTAATACCCTAATATACTATATAAGCCTTATAAGCCTAATCGTAGTAGTCTATATATACAGGGCATTTTAGTTATATTTAAAATTTCAAACCTCTAAATTCTTAGAAATTAATCAATGAAATCATACTTCTGTTACTTTACTTCTTAGTACCCAAATATCAAGTCGCGATTATTCTTTATTATCTTATAACGTTTAAGTAATTACAGAGACTTTGGTATTCAAAAGCCTATAAGCGAGTTCGCGAAGCCTGAATCTGCCTAGAAAATGCCCTGTGCGCACAGACTACTACGATTAGGCTCGTTAATTAAACTAGGAAACTATATGCGGGACATTAGGTACTCACTTGTATTTCATTACGTGTACCTCTCACAGCTCACCTGATTTCAATATAATTAAGAAAGTATTATTTTAAATAAAAAGACAGATTACTAAGTGAGGGCTTAGTAGTAATAGAAAGAAGCTAAGAGTAAAGTAGGAGAAATACTAGGAAGATCTCTCTTAAAATAAGATTTAAGAGTGGATTATAATAATCCCTAATTATATAAAGGAGATACTATACTTAGAAGGGGGGAATGAGTTCAAAGAAGGTAAGAAGAAGGGGTAAGAGAAGTTGGCTGTATATTAGGTAGTTATTTTATAAATCGAATTAAACTTATTAAAAATAATTGAAATTAGAGGTTTAGTGGAGTATACCACACTTTAGGGGACTCCTATAAGGCTTATAAGAGACTAGGAATAGCTATAAGGAGATTAAAGTAATACCTTACAAAGCCTTTAGTGGCCTATATAGAATATATTATAAAGGACACCTTGTATTCCCGATACTTTATGCCGTTGTCTTCGTATTTATTTGACACACTGTCTTTGGATAACGGATCGTATTGGGAGAGTAGCAGGTTGAAATTCTCACATACCCAATCCATCCCATTCTCTTTCAATGCCTTTTGTGTGCGAGCTGTATGGTCTGCCCGATAGGGCGCTGCAATCACGATGGGGAGCACCGATTGTAGGGGGGGAAACCTAGGTGGAAGGAAATTCTGACCCAGATCTCAGTCTTCGCCTAATGCCTTGACAAAGTGGTTCGATGCGGAGCTACCCAAAATGTATTAGTTATTAGTCTCTTCTCATTAACTCTTCTGATAAACTCACTCTCAACCATCGCAGGCTTCCCCATCCTCGCCTCAAATGTCTCAGCATACCAAGTCTTCGCGCACCAAACTGCAACCATCAAGTCTACCAGTAACGCATCCACCACCTCCCCCTCCCGTCCCTCAAACGCCAACCCCGGGTTCTCCCTCACCCCACTATCAACTTCCTTCCCCTTCTTACTAACATTCTTCGCGACAACCTCATGCACCTCTTTCGCAACCAGTCTCCCCTGCCCATCACTCCATGTCCCGTTCCTGCCCTTCAACACCACCTTCTCCTTGAATTTGCACTCCCAGTACTTGCCTGTCAGGCCTGTTTTTAGCTGGAGGTTGCCGGTTCCGGGATAAGTACTCTTTCTTTTCCCTTTGATGTGAAATTCCAGGAGGGAGAGAGGTGGGCGAGCGATATCGTACAGGTCTTTGTCCATAATCTTCCCGCTTGTGCCGTCCATTCGAATGGCGCCGGGCACAGAGCGGGAAAGGGTGACGGAGTTGCCCATTGTATTCAGGGTATAGTTTAGTGAGTAGAGTGCCATTGCTGGAACAGTGTTCGGGAAAATGAGCGCTTTGTCGAGAGTCAGGGAGAGGGGTCCTGATGATGTGGCAGAGGGGAAGGGTGGAGGAATCATCTCCTCTTGTTGGGGAGCTGGACCACGCAGGAGTTCATCATATGGATCCAGATTTTCTGGAGCTTCGTCTTCGGGGTCTAGAAGAGACGGCAGTCCGGATCCATAGTTCGGGATGCCTTCTGTATAGAGGTCATCGGCGATGTGGTCTGCGTATGAAGGCACGAAGCGGTCTATTGAGTTGGGAACCCGGAAGTGACCGGCTTCCTCTGCTTTTGATGGCGGATTCTGTTTATCCATCATAAGTGTCGAAGTGGATTCGAATGATAAGATCTCATCGTGGATTTAAATGGCTCAGGTAGTTGACTATTGTGGCTGTGAAGCATCACGCGACAAGTTGTATCTCCGTTGGCGAGCGAGTCATCAATTCTGTGCAGCAGTGCGGCACAACACTAACGCCAGCCGGCTACATGAAGAGGTTCTAAGATACCTGATGGGCGTTGGGATCAGATGAGGTTTGTGGTGTTTAAGATGAGGCGCCGAATTTCGTGATAAGATACCGGCTTGGCAAAAAAAAAGTTATCACGTGACAACCATGCACATTATTGCCTCGGAGATCCTGTGAGGATGTTTTCTTGCTCTTCCTGATTTGAATGCAAATCTAAATTTAATTATACTTTTGAAATTATACCACCAGAAGCCATAGGAATGCCATCGCACACCCCAACGGGCACAAATCTCCCATCATTATTACCCCTGATCGACACCCACTCACTCGTTCAAGAAGAACATCTCAACAACCTTCAAGCCCCCTGTGACGTTGAATTGACACTTGAATCTGAAGGGTCATTGTTAAATGCCAAAGGAAATGCAGGTCCATATCGGCAATCCTCTGCTACCTTTGTATGCTTTCTCTGCAGAGATTTATCCTCCTCCCGAATGACGTCCTCGAGCTCCTCTTCTTCTCTCTTCTCCTCCTCGATAATGTCCTCACTCCCCCCTTCAACAATACGCTGCCTTTTCTCTGCAGCCAGTCTCTTTTCAGTTGCCAATGCAACGGCAACCCTGTCACGGAAGGCAGCGTCTGCAGCCTCTTCGACAACCACAGCGTAGTGGCAACGACGGTATACCCCAACGACACCCAGCAGCAGCCCAACTAGTTCTAGAACAAAGAGTGTTGGGAGCGCGTAGTAGATCTGAGGGTTGCAGCCTTTGGACCATATATGAATCAGTGTCTGGAAGACTTCGTGTGCTGGCATTGCATACGACCAGCGATAGAACCCTGGGGAGAGTTCGAATGGGACCAAGATCGAAGAAACGTTGAAGATAATCCATGTGATCAGTAACATAGGCACATACTGTGGTGGGGTCCAGATGGTAAATACGTCGAGCCAGAGGAAGTTCAGGTGTGCGAACAGCCAAAGTACAGCCCAGGTCAGGCCGAATTGGTTTGAATTGACGTCCCAATCTCCACGGAATGCCCAAATAGCACCAGTGACGCAGAGTGAGCCGCAGAATGTGTATGCTAGGGATATGCAATTTCGATATACGATGATGCGGTGAGGGTAGAGCTTGGCGTAGATCTTGAAGGCCGCGTAGAGACCATTGATCGTTCCGAGGTAGAAGAACTCCTGGATGAGGATCAAGATGATGACGAGAGTATTGTAAATCAAACGAGATCCTTGCGAGGTCTCTTGAAGGTTGACGCTTGTAAGCTGCCATGGGTTTGTGAACACCGAGATGGCCGCAGGATCGGTGGAGTTGAGAATTTGGAGTGCTCCAGTGCCATTGAAGGCCGAGTATGCGAGATGCGCTGTGGATGAAAGAGTTGTAAGCGTACCCTGAATATCGGGATCCATAATTGTAGAGTACCGAGCTTCGTTCCAAACGAATGTCAAGACGTCCGATCGATTGTATGTGTCTGCAGCAACTCCTCCTGGCAAAGCATTCGCGAGTCGTTCCGATGCCCCGGGTGAAGTGTAAATCGCGCCCCAGTACTTTGTTCTGCAAATAGCCTCCTTCACATCACCTGGAGTCGGGAATCTCTCTGAAGTCAATTCTTGTAGTGTCGGAAAGTTTTTGCCCTGTAGCGTCTTGTATGCGTCGCGAACTGCGGTTCCAAGGACACTTCCATCGTAATCGACGAATAGGACGTTCAGATTGTGGATGTGGCTGGACTGTTGCCATATTGCACCAAAGATATAACAGAACAGCCCAAGGAACAGAATCTGCAATAATAAAAAATTAAGGCCTGCGGCTTTCAGGAGGTTGACTCGGGCTTTTCGGATAGATTTGTCGGAGCCGTGGATGCGGTTCTGGTGCGCCTTGGGGTATCCTTGCATGAGTGCCATTGCTGGAGAGCGTGGTCAATGAACCTCAGATCAATTCGAATAACGCGAAGAGATTGAGAAGCTTCATGATGTTGTAGAAAGAAGGAAGAAGGGTGAATCCGGGAGTCAAGTTGAGATTTCTGCATGCAAGCACGTGACTAATCCCAGACATCATGCATACAGCTTAATCAGCCGCGGCTTATGCTTGCATGCGAGCCCGGGACGCCATTAAGTTTCTCGAGCGGGTTCAATGTGAATTGGCAAGGAATTATTTCCCGGAAGGGACTGTTTTGGATGACTGAACACTTTTCACATAACTCACCACTCACTTTCCACACAACCACACAACCACACAACCACCAAGGATCACCACACAAACTATTTGTCACAAGCGAGATCTCTAACCACCAATCAAACTTACGAATCCGGCAAAAACTACCTAGAGTTAACTTTCAATGCCAACCGACATAATCGCCGGCCGATCCGAAACCTTCCATTGGCCCCGTTCACCCCGCCCTTTCTGCCTGGGCATTGAAGTCTTGCGGCTAGCGAAGGCTTCCGAAAGTCATCGACTTCGCACAACTCCAGCCATATCCAGGAATAGGATATTGGAAAGGGTCGTGACAAACAAACATGGTGAGAAGTTGCATGAAATGTTGTAGGGGGTGGAGGAAAGGAGAAACGCTGTTGGGAAATTAAGCGAGTAACAAAGGGGAGCATGTTGCGAAGGTTCTGTCGAATTAGTAAACCAACTTCTCCTCTGTGTGTAAAAACATAACTCACGAATACCGTACATGTATGCCGGATTTTCGAGGTGCTCAGCTCTCATTCCACTGGCAATTGAAGAACCAGCCTACAATCGGGACCATGGGGATTCTATCACGAGGACAACAGCAGCTGCGAACCCTGAGGCTGCAGTGAGGCAACGAGCTATCAGATCAAGAATCAATCCAACAACCAAATATAATCGCGAGGCCAGCAGGTAAGTATTCTGCGCTATTTTTTCACCGTGAATCAAAACTAGTCAATACAAACAGACGCCACAGTGGAATGGGTTGAACCGCTGTGGGTCAGGAATTTGCCGGTGGTGTTGCGTTGGATCGTCCGTATCTGTTGTAGGTAGCACCCACAAAGGAGTTCCGACCCGGAGATTGTTGGCAAATTACGTTTCCACCAATGTTTTCCTTCAATATGCGGGGCACTATACTTTGGGAATCATGATGGGAGGAGATTTGCAATGCTTTGGCTTGATTACTTATGTTTAGATTATATCAGTGTTTTCCTCGTTCGTGAGAGCTAGATACCATTTCTGAGCAGGATTAAGTGCAGATCTATTATTGGCAGGTTAGTCCTCTCCATATTGCTTGCTTGTATCAAGATTTATGCCGAGTTAGGTTTGATGTCAAACTCCATGCAGATTGCACAAATTGTGCCACGTATTAAGAGAACTTTAAAAGTACTCGTTGGGAGATTTGCTGCAATCCCACGACCTCGATAGTATCCTACCGCATTATTTGTAAATGCGGTCACATTTTCCAAAGTAGCCTCTATGCCTATGCCCATGAACTTGCAAAATTACTACTGACTCTGAACCCAATATTGTCCTTGTGAGGCTTGCATACTGCCTTAATACAAGAATGCCATCGACCCTTCCCAACCTGTCCCCACCCTTATCCTTTGCGAAGAGGATGTTGGTCATCATCGACCATCCTTTTGATCTCTTTACCATTCTCCCCCCCCCCCCCCCCCCTCTCTCCATCTCCCTGCCTGCTTGCTACTTACGTCTCAATTTGCGGGCTTCTCGGTGGCTTTAAAGCTCAGGGATTCATTTATGATCCTCATATGATAGTTCATTATTGCCGTAGAGAAGTCCTCGCCGCATCAAGCGAATTTTTTAAGTCCTTCTTTCCCATGACTCTGGTGGAGGTCGCAACCTTGGCGTGAAGAGAAGTGATATTGGGACTGTTTCTGGCTTTCGTTCGGCGGGATTCACAATTCTTGAGTCTGGAGTTCAGGAAAAGTTTGGCATCGAGGCGGGCATTGTATTCTGGGGAGAACGAAGTGCGATTGATTTCCAGGCCGTAGTTCGAGGCTCGAGGTTCGAGATTAGCAGGGTAGAGAAAGAAGAGTGGTCATTAACTCTTTGGCAAGTTGGTAGCAATTCTGAACGTTGTGGTTGCTTGTCTTTGAAATATTCAGTAAAGTTAACAATGAAAGCGGTGGTGTCTTGAATCGTTCGATGCAATTGAGTGAATATTTGCCGGGAGCTTTAATCAGGGAATGGAAATGCTGTTCTAAAGAATTGAGGGTGTGTTTCTATTTGTGATGCAGGTATTCGTGAACCTCAGCTTTGACTACACGAGAAGAAAAGCGTTGTCATCTTTTAAAAGACCTTGTTATTACCCTGTAATTGATTCAGAGCAGAGAACGACCATTTAGCGGGAGCCGTATCCGGCGGCACTTCAGGGTATGTTTCCATTGCAAAGTGGGCTCACTAATAATCCACGCCAGCGTAGATGCCCACATCAACAATCCTGGCAGATGCTCTCTCATCCACCAGCAAAGACTGCCTTTCCCCTGTCCATAACAGACTTCTTACAACCCTTGACTGGCCAAACTAAAGACTCCCTCCCAACATCACCTAATCCACCTTCTTAGTCAAACCAAAAATCTCACCCACTCAACACCGTCAACCAGCTTCTCCTTTTTCGGCACAACTCTCCTGAGTATCCCTGAACTCTTCTGAAATTTCTCACAAGGTCCTCCTAGATCGCAATGTCCTGTCTCCAGCACCACAGTCGTCGTAAAGCTCTGAAAACACATCGGACAAACCACGCTTGAAGTTCCCTCATTGATATTGTAATAGCCCATGCGCGACGAAGGCATACCCAAAACCGCGGGGCTGGCGTTAAAATCGAGCTCTCTTGCGGTACCGAGGTAGTACATATCCCATCCATCTGGTCTTGCGAGACCAGGACGGATGTCGATGTCGAGTATTGTCTCGCCGGGGGCGAGGCGTGGGCCTAGGCTTCTGGGCCATCTCTCCTCTGCCCTGATCTTGTGAAACTCGAACCGTGGTCTGTCTTGGTTCACCATAGTCTTGAACTTGGACTTGGTATTCGAATGAGTCTTGGGGTCGCGGATGACCTTGGTGGGGTTCGAGGGAGGGTTTCGGGGACCTTGGGGGAGCGAAGGCTTCTTGCCATCGGGCTTCAAGCATCCAAACTTGGCTGATCCGCGTTGGCTCGACATATTTGTTTTGAATTCGTGTAGTACGAGTGAAGAAGTTTACGTCGAGTTCGGTATCTGGACCCTGTAGAAGATTCCAGGAGTTCCTTGTGAAAGGTGCTGGCAGCGCGAAGTTTGATTTTCAAAGGATAGATATCGTCTACACAGACTCCGTTAACAAGTGCCTGGCGGTGCAAAAATTACTTCTCGAGTCTTACTTCCAATAGCAGCCTTCGATTCTCTCGCCCCCTCCGATACCTTGGCTTGGGTTGGTTTAGTGTGGAAAGTTGTGATGGTGTCTTTGCTTTAGAGGAACAGTATTTGGGCGGACAAAATACTTTTATGTTCGTCATTGAATCTAATTCACTGTGCGATAAAGAAGCTTCGACACTGTTGTTGCTTCTATGCGGGGTTTGCCGGCTCACATTATGATTGAGTTGCGAAGCGGAGTCATTCCTCCTTGAACGTTATCGCCTCGCTTTGTTGTTAAATTGTAAACGATGTAGAAATTTCATCTTTCCAATGTCTTTGGCAGACACCCTATTTTGAATCGCTGACTTGCATTGGCATGGCATATTTGGACTCAACGGCAAGTAACAATACAGATAATTGATAGGCAGAAAGTAGGTTTCTGGGTGAGACCAGATATTTCAACACCAACAAGTTCATAGATGACACACAATGCACCCGGCTTTCTAGTCAAAGGAATACTTAATCCGAATTTGATTTTTTTTTTTTTTTTGCCTGGATATGGGCTGTCTATTTCAAAGTATTAAGACAGCCTTGAGCATTATTCTAAGGAACGTACAAACTTTTGAAGTATAGTTGATTCCTTGGTGCAAAGTCTACTCGCATAAATCTAGCCGTGTAGCTGCACTGGAGAACTTCAACAGAGCTCGTTTTGCGTAAACGTTCCCATCACTACCTCCCAATGACCCACTAAATCCTCGAGGTAACCCGACTCTTTCTTGAAAGACAACAGAAATTCGCACCACGAATCCCGGCTGGAAATCCTCTGGAGCGAGCTTCTAGAAGAGGGACTAGACTCTTCCCACAATTAACCAGCCGAAGCTCGAGAGCCTGCGAGGTCCAGTTAAGTTCCACTCATATTCACTCCACCATCGAAATGCAAAGAGCCACTTTTTATGCACCAATGCCCCGAATACAATGACCAGCGGGGTTTCCCTTACGTTGGTTTTCTTTTGGTAAGCACAAAATACAAAATACAAAATACACCCCCGATATCCATAAGCAAAAACTTGTCTTGTTGCAGTGCAACAGCAACGACATCTTCAATGACGAAATCATACTCTAATAGCACTCAAACTCCGATGCTCCGTGATGATGTAAAAGCGCGGGAGACTCCAGGGAAAATGGATCGGAGTTACCTTATTCCACAGGTCGCGAAGAGTCGGGCTTTGGGAGACACTCGCTGTCTGGCGGGATGCGTGGTGGAACTTCCACCCAGCGGGATTCCAATGACCTGGGCGAGGAGACATAGAGGACAGAGAAATCGCGCACTCATAATTGAAATCGTGCCCAGTCGCTCTTTTGACGAGAAAGGAGTGTCCACTGGGAAATCTCACCAGCTGGGAAAGCTGGTGTGGATGATTCAACGGTGAAGTGAGGCTGGCGGCAATAACTACCTGGTACGGATTTATTACACAACTCAAAATTGAAAAACAAAAACCCGGAGGGAATTCCTGCTAGGAAAGCCGCCGCCTGACACGAAACCTCTAGAAGCCAGAGAAGGAAGGACAATCTTCAAACACGAAAACACGTATTAATATTCACAGTATGCATCTAACCCTTATTTACAAATTTTATACTCCCCCTTCTCACTCACAGGGCGTTCTCTCTCGCAACTCATGCCTTTCGTTATTCAGCTGGTACTCCTTTCCTACTTCTCAGCAGCAGCTCCTGCCTTCAACCCCGGATTCCCCTTCCCAAGTCTGCTGTCAGATTCCAGCTCATCATTTGGCTGGTCATGCCTCGAGTACATCTTATACTCGATGCTATCTCTGAAACTGAGCGTTCCGCTCTCGACTTGTTTTCTCGTTGCCGAGAGCTTGGATTTAGGGAGCCCCATGGATTCGAGGAATGCGACAGCTGTTCAAATCACTTCAGTAATTGAGCGCTGACAAGAGTAAGGAGAGAGAGATGGGAAATGAATGAGAGAGGCAGGAGGGGTGATGGGGAGAGAAAATCTTACTGTCTCTCCACTCCACCTCCTTCCTTTTGCTATCCCACTTCAACTCCCCAGCCATAATATCAATAACCTTCGGCAATGCCTCCAACGCCGCCTGCGCATTCAAAAACGCGAGTCTCGTCCTCCTTGCCAAGACATCGACCGCAGTCTGTGCATACTCATGTCTAACCGCATACCTCACCTCGCCATCAATAAAAGGATACAACGCGCTGATCTTCTCCCCTCTGACCGGGAACCTCTTCTCAGTGGGCACTGACAACGCAGCGACCGTCCACGCCCTATCGCCGTAGGATTCAGTAAGGTGTTTTGCGACATCGGTCTCGACGCCGAAATGCTGGATTAGGTTGATAAAGAGAGTTTTGGAAAAGCCGTGAGCACCGACAAGCTTCACTTGGTGCGTTTGGCAGCTTCCGTCGAGACGCGCGCCGTCATCGACCATCTCTGTTCCGCTGACGTCTGGAGCGTTAAGCACGGGTTTTGTGGAAAGTGAGAAGGTTTTGACGGCTTCGTCGACGGCTTCTTCGGCCATCTGTCTGTAAGTCGTCCATTTCCCACCCGCACAAGTCAAGAGCCCAGATGGAGACACGTTAATCAGGTGATTGCGGACGAGTGACTCGGTGTTCTTTGCATTCGGGTCTTTGACCAGGGGACGGATGCCCGACCATGCGGCGAGAACGTCGCCACGACGCACGTTGATGTCAGGGGACAGGTAGTGGCTGATTTCAGAGAGGATCCAGTCGATTTCTTCCTCGCCTGCAACAGGATTATAGGAGATTTTTGTGGGGGCGTCGGTCGTGCCGGCAATGGTGTTACCTTGCCAGGGGAGGAAGAAGATTACTCTGCCATCAGAGGTTTTGGGGTCAATGAGACCCATCTTTTGCGGGCTGTAGTAGCCTGGGAGAACGACATGCACGCCGGAGCTGGGGGCAACGATTTCCTTGACGTTTTGGTCATCCATTTTGCGGATTGAGTCGGTGAAGGGTCCTGTGGCGTTGATGATGCCTTTGGCTCGGATGACGAATTCGTCTGCTTTCTTGCCGTTCTTCTCTTGGACCAAGTCCTTGACACGGGCTCCGCATAGCTGACCGTTTGAGCCCTTTTCTAGGCCTGTGACTTCGATGTGATTGACAACCGTTGCGCCGTATAAAGCGGCTGTCATTGCCAAGGACACGTTCATCCTCGAATCGTTGTGTGCACCATCATAGTAGACCAAAGCACCAACCAAGTTGTCCCTCTTCAGCATAGGGAAAGCATCCAAAGCTTTACTCCTTGTCAAAAAGTATGAACTCTCAATTCCCTCTGATCCGGCCAAGAAATCGTATGCCTTCGTTCCCGCCCAGTAATAAGGAGCCTTCCACCACTTGTCCAACGGCAGCATAATGGGCAACCAACTCGACAAGTGCGGGGCCGTGTCCAAAAAGTATTTCCTCTCCCTCAATGCCTCCTTTACTAACGCATATTGATTGTAATCCAGCTCCCAAACAGCCTTCTCCAAATATCTGACCCCGCCATGCACCAACTTTGTACTCTTACTACTCGTCCCACTCGCAAAATCGTCCCTCTCCACAATCGCAACCCTCAGTCCCCTCGTCACCGCATCCAATGCAATCCCCGCACCTGTAGCCCCGGCGCCAATGACCAGCAGATCATACACATCTGCGTCGTTCTGCGGCGCTGCCTCCTCGCTGGACTTGAACAGGCCCGTCGCCGCGCCCTTGCTCCCTCCACTTCGCTTCAGATCCCCAATCTGGTCGTCTCTGCTCCTGACTTTCGGGAATCGAGGAGGTCGGAAACTCCCTTCTGCGCCGTAGCCGGGTGGTCCGACGACCGCGGGGTCTTGGCCTGGGATGTTGCGGGGCCGGTAGGTGTAGTAGAGGACGCCGCCGCCGAGGGCAGCTGCTCCAGTCGTGTAAAGGAGCGGCTTTGCGAGGCGCTGTCTGAAGGCCATTGTGTGTGTATTGAAGAGGGAGGAGAGGGAAGGGAGGAAGTGAGTCGAGGTTGAGGTGCGGAGAATGCGGAGAGGAGCTTGGGTGGGGAGCGAGAAGCTCGAT
Organism: Hyaloscypha sp. PMI_1271; assembly: GCA_021399465.1. Lineage (NCBI taxonomy): Eukaryota > Fungi > Ascomycota > Leotiomycetes > Helotiales > Hyaloscyphaceae > Hyaloscypha > Hyaloscypha sp. PMI_1271. Next base: position 62,701 of record JAJTUS010000184.1, on the reverse strand, counting down.
GATGCTAAAGCTAATGCAGATCAATCCGGCTTTTGACGAGGCCAAGGAACACTATTGACTTGCCGATGTTGCCGGCTCGAAAGAGAATTTATACGATTGGTGAGCTCGTACTGTGCAATTGCACAGAGAGAGCGGAGGGCGACAAAATGGGAGGAGGAGGGAGGGAGGGAAGAGAAGATCGGATGCGGGCAAAGCAATTGTTGATGTTGCAGGTATTCTGGGAAATCGATGACCGCGGCTGGATGCGCCTTGCCCTGTGGGACGGCGCTATTATTCCGCCAATGATGTCGCCAGGGAGCAGCCTCACCAGGTTTTGGCGGGCCCTTCAGCCCCTATCCCCTTCAAGGGAGTGGGGAATATTCATGTGAAGATTCAAGACATCCACCAGTGATCCACTTCATTCTTTTTCTTCATCGATCCTCCGCACGATGAGCCGCCGATGGTTTTTGTATGGCTTGGCATCATTCAATTTCTATCTACAGCCATCAGTTCAGTCCTGGATCGAAAGTTCGATATGGCAAGAAATCATTGAAGGAGTCGAATCACGTGATATCACCTCCTTTCCGTGACTTCAAGCCCCTCATTTTGAACTTATAGGATTCAAGACCTGATTTCACGATCTTACAACTTGCTTCACTACCTTTATTGAGTGCTTTAAGAATTTTATAAAAGCGTTTCAATTCCATAGATTGATTATCTGAAACCGGAATGTTCTGACAGGAGATGTGAACCAGTTCAGTTTTTATGAGAATCTCATTGGTAAATCCATCTCGGAGATCGGAGTTTGAGATGCGAAATGCAACAAAAAGACCTCAAGTTCTTTAGTCATGTCGATCCGGTTCATTCGGGTGTTCAGGCTCGGACACTCGGGCATTCGGTGTCACGCAGTCCCGCTCTTCCGAGCAAGCGGTTATTGGAATCCAAGTCGGACATCGGAGCTTGAGGTACGATGTGCAATAAAGCTACCAAAATACTTCCCGTTTTGTAATATTCTTCCTCTGGAATTACCCATGTTCTGTACACGGGTAACAGGCCCAAATCCTGCTTGGAAGTTCCACTGACTTTTCTATCCTCAGTATCCAGTGTGACAAATCTTGGCTTTCCCCGTTCGCAATGCAGTCCCGTTTTCAGGGCAATAGAGGCTTGATTTTAACAAGACTGCTTGCTCAGTGCATGCTCAGTGCGTGAAATAAACTCAGCTTGCATCTACACCATAGTTTAGGCCCGTTCTGACTGTCGCTCAGTTCCACCAGGACAACTCAAAAAGCAACGGTGTCTCTATCATTACTATTCGAAACTCTACGTCTATTCCCCATTCTTATCTATCTCAAAAGCTCACAGCTTCTGTCTCTCAAAATAGAGTTTGGAGGTAACCCGCAAAAGGAGAAACCGAATCTCACTCACAACCCCCTTTTATTCCCCTCCTTCCTCAACCGAAACCCCTCTAAAATCGTATTTACCTGCACCTCAGTCGTAAACTCAATCTCTGTCCTCTCTCCTCCCCTCACCACCACCCCGCTTCTACACTCCTCCTCACTGACCCACAGAAACTTCTGATGCTCCTCATCATCCAACACCACCTCCATCCCCTCCTCAACCTTCACCTCAAAACTAAACTTACACCACACCTTGTCCCCATCCAGCCACTCAGGCACAACCCCGACCTGTCTCAGCACCTCGGTTGCAATCAATCCGCTTTCTTCCCACAACTCCCTCACGGCGCCTTCTAAGATGGTCTCGTGGGAGTCGCACGACCCGCCTGGTACCTCCCAGAGATTGGGCATGGAATCAGTGGATGAGCGCTGGAGGACGAGGAGCTGGTTTGAAGGAGAGAAGACAAGCGCGCAGCTGACTCCCTTTTGGCGCTTTGAAGGGTCAGAAAGGAAGTAGTCTTTGACTTGGGTGGCGAAGGGCGAGAGGGTGGGAGGGAAGGTGAAAGAGGTGAGTGCTGCGGGTGGCGCTTTTGGTGCCATGCTGACTGAGTTTGGTGATGAACTGTTGGGGATGCTTGGTAAGCTAGGTCTGTTGGACCTTGCTGTCAAATTCGTGAGATGTTTGAGAGTTCGAGCTGGAACCTTATGTTTTTTTTTTTGGCAGGCAACTGAGTTGGACCCCTCAGCTCGGTGCCTGATTTTGAAGCGCTGGGAGCCGAACGAGTGCATCGTCCCACCAGAGCGAAATCAGCAAGTCACAACCCCTGGCAGCTCTTCGGGCCCGTCGAGATAGACTCCGCCCTAATGGGCGCCCAAACGACGGAGAGGGGGCCAAAAACGGACCCCCAACGCTAGTGATCCTGTTCTGACTCCCGCAAGCTACAGTCGATCAGATCCAAAAGCGACAAAAAAAAAACCACTACAATACTAATTGATATAAACCGTATTAATTAAAACTATACTATATCTTCTAGTAGTTAATTCTGCGTTCTCAAAATATTAATGTCTTTATCATTGCGAGAGATATAATGCACGCCATTTTTTAATATTTTTTTTGACGAATTATTTTCGCATTTTGTACAGATTTCTCCTTATCCATGCTCGCTATATCCGACTCTTACAATACAGAACTAGTACTGGAATTGATAAAAATAACTGCCTCAAATTTACTAGTTAATATATATCGTACTGCTACCAAGCTAGCACAAAATGTAGTCCACTTAAAGATAGCAATCGAACATTCATCTCTGCTTTAACCAGCGTGAGACTCTCTTAACAGGCATTCCAACCTCGCTCGGTCATTCAGGTGTCACAACCTATAGTGCTTGTATTTGTCCTTACTCTTCCTTCGCCCTTAGGATAGCTAAGCTGATGCTTGATTACCCTACGGATAGGAAGTCATTATTTATATTTGGATATAGTGAGTTTACGTTTGTATTATAGTTGTCTCAAGGCAGACAAATCTATCACAGAAAACTCCTTAAAAAACAATGTAGTTAAGATTTGTATTAGGAAAACAGCAAAGGATAATAAGAGCAATAGACTATTATAGTAGTAGGGGGAGAAGAGGCAAACAAGGACGTAGTTAATTTGTTATCTAAGTTCCTTTGATTTATATCAGGCTTTGAAACTCCCTTTTACACTTGCTAAAGTGACGCTTCAAATACTGGCCTGGCTGTTTACAATCCAATTCTTCCTATTTGAAGTGTATAGTTCTTTCACTCGCAACGATTCCAAATACTCAATGCCCTTCTCCTAATTCGTCCCCACGTGCTCAATCCCATGACTGTCATCACTCATTGTCAACATGCCCCCCATGCTCAAAAACTCCTTACAAACACTCCTTGTCGGATACCGCTCCATCAAGCCTAATAAAGCTAGTCTATTCTATATCGAAGGGGGAAACTACTTATCAACTCCTCGGAAGTATTCGGTAGCCTACGGAAAGATACTCGTTCTTACCAATCATTAAACGGTCAGCTATTTGACTACCTCTTACGTCAAAATCGCTCTTTTGCAAGCCGAACACCCTCTGTAAACCACTGGAGCAACCACTGAAGCAACCCTTTGCGAACCGCCGGAGGAACCCTCTATAAAAACCACCTTCTTTACAGCACTAAGAACACCTTCTTGGCAACCATCTCTTCAACTTACACACCACCCCAAACTCTGGAACTCCACCCTCTGGGATACCCTTGAGGCACTTCAACTTCAGTTCCACCTTTAAGTTGAACCCTTTGAGCTTCAGAACCTCCAGGCCCTCCCGGAATCACGGTATTTCACTTCCTAAATTTCTTATTGCGGATGAAATATTTACGAACCCTACTACTACGAATTACCTCACCTTCGAGCCCTTCGAACTTCGAACTATATACATATATTAGGGAGGGCTTGGTACTAAAGATACATGGAAAATTGTCGACGTCCCTAGGTAACGGTTAAAAGGCCTTTAGTTTATATAGAAAGATTTACTACTTACTGGTAAATACTCTCTTTCTAATATTCTAGGTATACTCAACCCTGCATCTAAACCTCTCAAAGTACCGTAATTCAGTATGGAATGGGATACGTGGGACAAGCAATATAGAAAGGCACAAATAAAGGAATAGGGATAACCACTAGAAGTAGTACCAACTACTACCAAAAACGACTTATCCGAATACTAATCTATATAACTACGTCCTCTATAACTTCAGCGACGAAAACCTCTGGGAGTTATTCAAGGACAACTTCAAGAGCTTCACTTGGGCAACCTTTAATCGTCTAGATCGGATGGAACTGCAACGCTTACAGGTAGTCCTTTGATACAGTGGTATTTACATACACCAAGACCACAAGAACCTTACAATTGCCCAGTCCTTAGTCAAATTCGTTCAGGAGGAAGAACAGCCTATCTAGAGTGCAGCCAATATTAATAAGGCCAGTGTGTCAAATGAGTAGAGTAGAGTAGAGTAGTGGGTCCTACTCATACTCTACTCAACCAAATAAAGCACTACTCATACTCTACTCATACTCTACTCAGGCTACTCATGAGTAGTTTGAGTAGTATAAGTAGTATGCACGTGATACGCACACGTGATATACTAACCTAATTAGGTAAGTGTGCACGCCTGATCTCACTCTAGCGCCACCTCGCTATCTGTATGTGGAGGTGCCAGCCGTCACACTATCTAATTAGGCGGTAGTATTACTTAGTAAGCGGGCTAAAGGGCGGGACAAATTAAGGTTTTGAGAAGAGTAACTAGTTTATTATTATAGAATATTAGTATTTAGCTAGTCTTATATGGGCCCTAACTTACCTTTACTAGGAATACTTAATAGGTACCTTTATTATTTAATTATTATTAAGTAAATATTGATTTATTATAATCACGTGATAACTACTCATACTACTCATACTACTCATGAGTATATACTCTACTCTACTCAAATTTTTTGGGTATCACACTACTCATATTCTACTCACGCTACTCATGAATATTCACGAGTAGTATGAGTAGTATGAGTAGTTCTTTGACACACTGAATAAGGCTAGAATGGACCTTTAAAGGGGACCTATTACCTCAGTCTATATATTATTGGAGGACGGGGAAAAGAGCCCTCGACCACTTGTATTCCGATCTCAACCACCTCCTCAACCACCTGCTAGCGCTTATTTACAACATGTAGCCGAAATGGAACGCTTCAATAGCACCCACCTGCAACGTATAGCCGAAAGAGACAACGACAGTACTGAGGGCGAAGTGAGTGACGCTTTGGAAGCTCTTCCAATCGAAGCTCTTCCGGTTGAAGCTCTGCCAGTGGATACTGACGAACCTATAGATATCGCCGAACCTGTAATCCACTACCTTACAAAAGACGCCTTTACCTTGAAAACTAATAAACACAACCAACCGGCTATCTCTTTTACCTCAAACGCTACCGAACCATTAGTGGGAACCTCTACAGTCAATTACTGCTTCACCGGAAGCTCTATTCATAGACCTCTATCAATTAACCCCCTTAATCTACCTCTTTCGATCCCTGCTACCGGATTTGGGCAATTCCATGCCCTTTAACATACCAATAGGAGCATTACACCCACCTATACCTCTGCTAGATTCGGACGACCCCAAGCTTTACAACGAACAGGAGTGAGTTGAATACGGATAAGAGCGTACTGGTGGGAGGAATAGGCATACTGTGAATGGGTAGACTGAATGGGAGGAATGGGCATACTGGTGGGAATTGGGCATATTGGGCGGGGATATTGGATGGGAGGATATACATGGACACACTGAGCGTTTGGGAGGTTTAGGGCTAGGCCTAATTAGGAAATTCGTAAGCGATGGGAGGAAAACACTGTTTTTGGCGTTTTTAGAGATGTTCCAGTGTTGGAACAGCTGCACTGTGCATTTACTGCTCATGTGATCTCGCGTCGCATGCGTGACTTAATCCGTAGACTAGTCACAATTAGGCTTAGCAGATTTGGGGGGAGCATATCAACACTACGATGCACACTCCCTGCTTCTAATAAAACCACTTCACCAACTTACGCATCGAGCATTCCACTCATATTACGTGACATGCTACGCGTTACTGGGGAATCGACAGTAATATTATAAGTAATATATTTAAATGCTCCATATGTGCAGCAATATATAGGAAGGCAATATATATAACAATAGCTTCAATATAAAAGAAGAAAAGTATTATTGCCCTAAATAAGGCTTAGAACTCCCAGAATTAGCGTGATAGCCAGTTGCCAAGAACAATAATCGATGATCAGACAAGTCCCTCAAACCGTGCACAACTTGTTTCCGACCTCCTGCCAGCCCTCATTGCCCACACAAGGATGGCACCAGAATACGTCGTTCGGATCGTACGCCTTCTTGATAGCGGCCAGCTTGGGATAGTTTGTGCCCCAGAACGCTTGTTGAAAATCAGGTTCATCCCGATTGGCCTTCACATGATTAGACTCCCATTATCAAAGAAAGGAAGTATACATACCTCGTTGATATATGCTCCCGAATTTGGGAGCAAATCTCTCAGAATCGTAACCCTCTGCTCCATAGCTGCTACCGCCGTTGCCTCTGCTGCTGGACTGTTTGCTGGCCAAACTGCACCGGTAACTGTTCTCTCGTTAGCCAAACTTTTTCTTCGCCTCGGTATTCTCCCTTTTGGATAAACTTACTGAAATGCACCACAGTTTTCCTCCATGCAGGAAGGACGGCGTCACTCCCACCCCTGGGAACAGCATCCCATATCCCCTTGCCGCCGAGTAACAAGGGCCCACAGCCAAGCCCGCCACAGAAACCCTTAACAGCGCTTGTCAAGGCAGTGAGATTGCCAGTCAAGGTTGGCGCATCCAGCAGTCTAGACCCAAGCCTGAAATTGTATCCAGGGCCCCTGGTAAACTGTGTTACGAGGAAATGTGAGTACCATGTTGGATATGAGGTTGTGGTATAGTTGATGTTGGCTGCCGGCCAGGTGCTCTGTATGTGTGAGAAGATGGGCTGCATCGCTGCTGACAAGTAGGGGACGCCCTGCGGGGAGATACTGCGGAAGTTGCCTATGAAATATAGTGTTGTGGCGTTTCCAGAGGGAATGGGTGCAATTTGTGGGTCAGCGCTGATAGTCTTGTTGCTCAGATAAGGAAATTGTGTGAAGATGTATGCTACCATGTCCCAGATGTCATCTGTGGCGGATGTCATCGTAAGTTGGAGGGAGAGAACTGCGACCTGAGGTGTGGGATATGTTTTGAGCGTTACGTGGGTCATGACGCCAAATGTGCTGCCTCCGCCTCCTCGGAAAGCATAGAATAGGTCCGGATGTTGGCATTCATTGACTGTGAGCTTCGAACCCGACGGGGTGATGATAGTGAGTTCGAGTACATTGTCGGCTGCCATGCCATAGGCCGTACTTAGAGGAGAGTGGCCGCCACCAGTCAGATAGCCACCAATTCCGACGGTAGCTTCCATACCCCCGACAATAGTCGAGTTATGGGAGTCTGTCGCAGCGTAGAGATCGATTAGGTTGTGGCCCGCTGCTGCGGTTACAGCTGTGGTTGGAGTGCTGCGTTTGCAGCCTTGGGGCTGGAAAGCGTCGTGAAAGTTGATACCTCTTATGTTGTGGGTCCAGATTGAGAGAGAGTTTGGACTGACTGATCTAGGAGAGGGTCAGATTTATGCCAGTGGCTGATAGTCTTCGGAAACACTGACCTTCCCATATAATCATGTCCTGTACCCTTCACAATCAAGCGTATATTATTCGCTGCTGCAAATTTGACCCCCACAGCGACATGCTCAGGAGTGGTTGCGTTCACAACGTACACTGGGTATCCTATTGGACTGCATGGTTGTGCTGGATCAGGAAGACAAGTATCGTTGTTGGTGTTGTCCCAATCAGTGCTGACCGGATTATTTGTGTGAAAAGTATAGGTTGACCACTGCTGTGCAACTACAGCGCAAGTTGCATTATTGTATGTGGGCTGATCAGAATGGCATACAGCACCAGGAGGAGTGGGTTTGATCAATTGGCCCCCTAGAGTCTGGTTCAGGGCGTTCCAGCGCGCACTTGATGGCCAACCTGCGGATCCAGGTATAGCCTTACACTTCGCGTTGACAGAGGTGAAGGAGATGGCTCCCAGGACGAGAAACTTGAAAAGGGACAGCATAACTTTGCTTGGCTTGGCCCGCTTGGAGACTTGCAGGTGGAAGAAAGAACTGAAGGAAGAAATGGTGTTGATCCTTAATTGAAGTCGCAGGTACGGCTGTAGTACTTTCATACAGGACCAAAAGAATTTAGAGTGGGGCTCGTGTTCACCTGGCAATGTCGCTCCCCTACAAACTTTGCAGATATGGGCGTACTGCCCCTGTTCAATAATTACCCATCCTGTTATTATGCAGGACCCAGCGGTGCAATGGACCCTGCATTCCTAAGCGAGTGAATCCAACAAATCGGAGAGCCAAGATCGGAACTTGAGCCTTCTGATTTGCTGCAATCATGCGCGTACAATTGATCGGAAGTGCAAAAGCGGCCCGGAGCGCAACGGATACTTGGCGATCACCTATGACCAAAGGATGAGAACGTTGCTAACTTCATCAATCAAAAGAGTTTGATAGAGCTAGGAGTCTGAAGCATGCACCTATTTCCCTCCCAAGACCACCAAACAGTGCAGATATAGGCTTTCAAGATGAGAGTAGGAACTCAATGACAACAATTCAGATCCTGGCAACGCTACGAAGACCCGCGAGCAAGCCTTGCTCAACTGTTTAATGCGGTGACTACCGTCACGTAATACGCCCCTTTTTCACATTCCTATATCTCCTATCTATAGTTCATAGGCTCGCTCACAACCGATTAATAAATTCAGATACTTGTAGGGTAACATTTAGGCCGAATAATAATGTTTCCGTAGTTCTGTTAATTCCTTACTGTCGAAGTGAAAGGCTGAGGACTCTCTCTTGCAAGGATGTTTTGGCGGTCCTGTTACTTCGTAGAGGGCGATTGATGGGGAACGAGCGAGTTCTGGTGGCTTGAATGCATCCCCGGCTTGAGGAGGGTCTTTCCGGGCTCTCATTAAAAAGTTGCTGATTTCTATTGAGGTTCGTTTTGGCTGGGCCGCGTCGGGTAATAGGGGTAACAGACCTGGGCGGGAGATGATCCTGGCCTCGGTCGGACCTGAGCGAAGGCAGCACGCACTGCTCACGTGAGACATAGGGTTGGGAATGTGATTAGGAAGGGTAAAAAAGGTAACGTTTCTATTTGTATGTATTCGTGTCTTTTCAAATAGGTCCCAAACGAGTTTATGTGATTTCACGTATATCTAATTATATATAAAATGGTAATAAAGAATTATAGGAAGAGTGAACATTCCGGGGAGGGAGCCCCAAATGATCAAATCCCATATCCTAATCACGCATTCCCAATTCGCTTGCGCCAAATCTACTAGATCCTCGCTGGTCAGCTCCACGCCCCTGAAGCTGTTAAGGGCCTTCTAAAGGGTGGCAGGTGTAAGTTCAGCGGCATGGAACATTCGACTCTCAGTCTCATACTTCAGCTGCCAGATTCCAGGTTTCCCTAGTGAGTCAAATACAGCCTAGACCAGCACGATTTCACCTTCAGCAGTCAAGCGAAATTCACGCTCAACATCCTTTCCAAAAAGCACTCCAACCCCAGCCCGTTGATACAAGTTATTCCCAAGCCTTCTCAGAAAGAGCTCATAGTGAAGGTCGTTCCATGGCAGCCAGTGCCCTAGCGACAATCCAAACAACTCAGCCCGCATCCCCGTCATGATCAAAAAAGCAGATACCACCGTCAACCCATTTTCTTCACTAGTATCAGCTATGAAACTATAGCCGAGGTGCTCGAAAGAAGCCAATCCGGCGACAAGATCTGGTCTCGATGGTGAATACGCAAACCTCCTCAAGCCGCCATGCCCAAAGCTGTGGGACCTCTCCCAGAAGATGAAGCTCGAGCTGTACGCCGATGAGCACTGCTCTCTTACAATGACTCTTTGAAGCTTGCCTTGGATTTTGAGCTGGTTTGTAAACCTACCTAGTGGGAATTCGGGCGTGGTCGTGGTTGCAATGCCAGTGTTGGCAGCCCCCGGCATCTTGTCCTTCTCTGAAGACAAACTCCATTCTACCACCTCTTCTCCGTTGATTTCGGCGACACTGATGACTCTGCAAGCCGGGACTAGCTTCTTTCGATGTGGATATAGATGGATCCACGAGATCTCAGCCGTCAGAGATGCTCAGGACCAAGACGCAATGCCCTCAATCCTCTCGATCTTCTTTTGTGACGTCTGTGTTTCCTCCTGCGGCCCTTGCGCGATCGGTTTTGGCTCTCCTTGTTGCGCCCAGAGTAACCCGAAGTAGACATCTCCTGTCCACAACCCAGAGAACCGAGAGAAGTAATGCGGAATGTCCCACAGCTGCACGAATCGCCGATACTCTGTGGCGATACCAGACAGAGCGGGAATACGGTCCGACCAGTATGTAAGCTCTTTGACTGAATACTCCTCTACAAGAAAAGAAATCAAACGGCTCGAGTCCCCGCCGCCCTCCCGTGCTCCCTTAATCCACCTGAAAATGTCCTCAAAATCATCGCCTTGCACGCCGCTCTTCATTCATCTATCCCCCAAAATGCTTCGAGGGTTCCCTGTCCAGCACTCAAAAATAACGCACCCTCGGCTCACCCTCTCCTCACCCAGCTCACCTCGGCTGCCTGAGCTGCCTGAGCTGCCTGAGCTGCCTGAGCTGCCTGAGCAGTCCCTAGGCAGGATTAGAGAGAGCTAGAACGGGTTCCTGGGGATCAGTATGAGCTCCCTGTTACCAAAATAGCTCAACACTCCACTTTCCTTGAAAATAGAACTTGGTCTTTTCAATGCATGCTTCATTCGGCTATCATATATAATCCTTTATTTCTCAAACCCCCTTCACCATCCTCTTTTCTCCATTCATCTTCTAATAAGTATCCCAACTGAACTCGAGCGAATAGTACTTATCGAATTTTGATGGCCTAAAATAGAGTCATTTCGCTTTCCTTCACATCAGCAAATCATTCTTTTCTAGAAACTTTGCCTGTTCCAACTCTATAGTATGTGTTTTGCGGTTGCCCTGCAATGTGACGCAGGAGCAGGAGGACATGGACCAGCGAATAGGTTTTGCCTCCTTGAAAGTGAGTCTGAGATTCTGGTGGAATTTCGTGAATAGACACCATTGCTAGAAGGCAGTAAACGGTATCATCAACCATTTGTCGTTTAGGCTCGTGGAGCTTTCAGTTCCCAACAATAGTGCGCTTGCTATCATCGCCACCATATAACTGTATGCCACCTTCATGCACAAAAAACCCTATAGCTGGTTTGATCTTTCCTCTCAACATTAAAGTCCCGCTTGTGACCTTTCCATAAGGGCTAGACCCTTCCGTATCCACAGTGTCAGAGAGATCTCGAATCGCCCATTGTGTTTCTATGGCAAACGTTTCCCTTTTGTCGTAGAAGCTGACAACGCCATCAATTGAAGCCCATGAGAATGAAGGAGCCCGATAAAATGAAAGATGGGTCGATTCGGGAGAGCGAGCGACTGTCCAAAGCAATTGGCAAGGGAGCCTTTCTTTCCATAACCCAGCGATCTTCAATTCTAGCTAATCAGAGCTCTCTATTTTCCCCTAGCAACCCGAATCACCTAGGAAACCGAGGGGTTACATATGATCTACGTACAGGCGTTCAATCCGATGCGTCCACCCTCTTTACCTTGCGAATGTCTCACAGCGCCTCTTGAGATCTGCTTAGCACGTACTCGCGTGTATAATAACCCCCCCCCCCCTGCCCTGAAGTGTGTTTCTAGCATGTTCGCCTCCACAAAACCTTGAATTTCAGCTGTCTTATTCATTAGTACCCCTTCCTGTTGCATCTCTGGATCCAGACAGGGCATGGGTTATTTATCCAGTCACCAGGTATGACCTGGAGTCATACTGTACGGAGGCGGGCTGAGCCCCCTAAATTCTGCCCTGGGGGGGTGCCAAGGGTCCAAATACCCTGTAATCCCGTCACTTTATGCTGGGATCTTCGTAATTGGTTCGTTGGCCTAACATTTAAAACCTACCGTATAAAACGCAATTCCGCCGTGTGCTATCTTTATCATTTTTCTTTTTCTGTTGTTTTCGATTAACAACCTTTAAACTATAAATAATATAGGTCCAGAATATCAAAATTTTACGAGACGCGAGAGTGCAGGGAGAAGCGTTACCTCCTGGTCAGCTCCCCAGGTTTTAAGTGCAGTGGACGCAGAACGTTTTATGGAAGTGCCCAAGTCCATGCATAAGCGAGAATGTCATTGCTACTTTGAAAACGCGTGCCGGGTATATTTCATTATTTACTTCTTAGTTGCAAGGAGATGAAAGGTTACCCGAGATGAAAATTGGTCGTCAACCCATCAGCCTGCAGCCCCTCCTTTCGGAACTTCACGCACAGGCCAGGCCAAGATTGTCATACAGTTTTCATACTCTCATCGCTGTCCCTCTGCACCGCATATCTCAGCCTAGGCTAGGCCTTCAACTCCGGCGTATCAGCAAATAAATGCCCAACCATAACCTCTGGATACCTCAACCCATGGACCTCAGCCCCTTCCACCAGCGCTCTAATCTCCTTCTCCTCCCCCTCACTCAACTGCACTTCCAGAGCCCCTAGATTCTCCTCAAGATACTTAATCTTCTTTGTCCCCGGAATCGGAATAATATCTTCTCCCTGCGCCAGTAACCAAGCCAACGTCAATTGACCAGCCGTGCAATTCTTCTTCTTTGCAATCTTCTGCAGTTCTTCGACAAGTTTTAGGTTCTTCGGGAAATTCTCCTTGGAGAACCGCGGGGCGTATTTGCGGAAATCGCCTTCTTCGAAATCGGCGGGTGAAGTGTAGGCACCTGTCATCATGCCGCGACCCAGGGGAGAGTAGGCGACGACTGCTACGCCGAGCTCGCGGCAGGTTTTCAGGAGGTTGATCTGGGGATTTTCGACATCGATTGCAAAGGGAGAGTATTCGATTTGAACGGCATCTGAGGGAATTATTAGGTCAGTTTCGGTTTTTGGATTGGTGTGTGAGGACATACCTATGTGATGGACTTTGCATGCTCGTCGGAGGGTATCAGATGAAATCTCCGAGAGCCCAATGTACTTTACCTTACCCTCCCTATTCCAGTCTTTAGCACCAATCCAGAGCGGGAAGGATGAAATTGGAAAGGAGGTAAATAGTAACTTACTCCTTCAACTCCGCCAGAGCCTCCACCGTCTTCTCAATCGGCGTCACCATATCCACCCGATGGCAATAATACAAGTCAATACTCTCCACACCCAACCGCTTCAAACTCTTCTCACACGCCTCCCTACAGTACTCCGGGCTGGAGTCCACCATCGGTCCCTTCCCCTCCCCAATATGCCTATTCGCGAATTTTGTAGCCAAGAAAATATCCTTTCTCTTTTCGGGATTGGCGGCAAACCATTTCCCGACCAGGTCTTCAGAGTCTTGGTAGATGTCCGCGCTGTCCCAGAAGGTCTCGCCGAGCTCGTAGGCCCGGTCCAGAACGGCGAGACGTGAGGAGTCAGGTTCGGGAGTTCCGTAGAAGGCGGAGAGCCCATGAGGCCGAATCCCATTGCCGGGACGAGGGGGCCGTTCTTGCCGAGCTTGCGGGAGGGTAGCTGTGGTGGCATTTTGAGGATTGTTAGTTTTTGGTGCTGTTTGTGAGATTCTGTAGAAATAGTGGGTGGAAATATGACAATGAGATGAGAGAAAGATGGAGAATATGGATGTGGAAAAGTTGAGGAGCGAGAAAGGACTTAGTTCGAAGCTTGGAGGTAAAGCAAAGCATGGCGTCAGTGGAACCTGCACACAGTGTTCCCAATCGGAGATGGCGCCTTTCCCATGAACCCTCGCCTTCTAAACGCCGAACACCTCCCACTTCTCCAATCAACTTCGGCCCATCACGGCCACAGCTTACCAATAACTGACTTGAAGTCGGCTCGGTATATAATCAAGGCCGATTCAACCAATCAAACCGCCTTTTGAGCAAAGTGAAGAAAACGTCCATGACGATAGCGGGTATCATCTCAAGACCCCTAAGTCCAGACCTCAAATCAATGCAACTTGTGCCCCACAAATCCCATGATGTCAGCACTCAAATCGAGCTTCACTCATTACGTCGATTCTCACTTTTCTTCTTCTTGCCACTTCTCACGTGTTACCTCGGCCATTGCATCCCCCTATTCACGCTCGCTTAACCTCAATGCCATTCTCAACCCACCCACCGACCCCTTTCCACCAAATACCTCCCCATCTTCCACCTTACCACCTACCATATTTGCTCTCTCCTCTCCTGACCCTCCACCAGCCACCCCCTCCTCCTCAGGAATGTCCTCCGCCTCAACGGGCATGCCCAGTTCCAGCTCACCGCCCTCGCCATCTCCTGTATATCTTCCTATAAATACCTAGCGGGTTCCTCTCACCATCTCAGCAACGCGGTAAATATTTGCGTCGAGACCTAGGATATCACAGTTTGGCCCGGGAGCAGGATGTTATAACCATATCCGCAGGAGGAATAATTGAGACTTCAGTGGCAATTCTACACCGTTGCCCCTTGATTGTGGAATTGTGGATGTTTACGTGGAATGAGATGTTGCTGTGGCTAGTTGCGACAGCGGTGGCGGGCCGCGCTAAGGAGGCGACGTTTAAAAAGGGGAAGAGGGTTGAGGTGAGAGAAGGAGAAAGAGAAGGAAGAAGAGGAGAGATTGGGAAACGAGAAGGGTTAGAGCGTGAGAGGTGAGGTGGGAAGACGGGATTTCAGCTCTGGAGTTGGTTTGGAGTGGATATTGTTTAATTGGGCAAGGAATGCATTAATGTTCGCTGAGGGCCTGGTAGGAGTGGGATGGCGAGTGTTGCCGGCTGAGAAGCGGGAGTTGGGGTGGCGGATTGATTGAGGGCGTGGTGGTAGCGAGTTTTGATTGTCCTATGTACGGTTAGGTCATTACGATTAATCGTTAAGAAGTAGAAGAAAAAATAAATCTGTCCCATCCTTCAATGTCTTTACTCTTGTAGGAACATTGATCGCTCCCATTCCATGGCCCACATATCCCCACCGTCTTCAGCAAAAATGGTAGAATCAAGCGCATATCCTCCCGTGGTGGTGGTAGAATCCAGCTGAGCTTCGTCCAAGGCTGGTTGAACGCTGGCTGGCACATTAGCGCGCCACTTGAAGAGAACATTTTGGACGATTCTCAAAAATCGATCGGCTTTCATCTCGTGCAGCTTTTGAATGGCTTCTGCGAGGTACACTTCTGTCTGCTGCTTCTGCTCCAAACTTCCAATTGGCTTCGATACAGAGAAGACATGAATAATTGCTGCTGATGTGAGGGAGTTGGAGTTGATGAAGGACGACTTGTCCAGACCATAGGTTCGCGAATAGATATCCATCAACTGAGAGATCTTGCCGGCAGCTTCGTCACACAGTCCGCGTACAGATTTCGAAGTATGGGGCGATGAAGGGTTGAGCAAAGGGCGGAGTAGCACGATAATGCAGTGGTGATAGTAACAGCTGGAAGCGGATTAGCACAAACTCAAGCCAAACGGGGCAGATTTGACGCACTGAAGTGTGATAATCTGAGGCAATGTAATTCCATCATCTTTGATTTGCAGAGCCGTGGGAAGATCAAGACGCCATTTCTGCAGCTTTTCGTGATGCAAACACGATTGTTCAAACGTGAGGCCGCTCGGTGTGGAGTAGAAATCATTAAGAAAGTCATTAACAATCCCCGAGAGAAGACATAGCTGGAGTAGAACACCGTATTTCCTGCTTGGCTGGGCCAACTCAGTCTCGCTGCCGTCGTAGTTGGGGGTACCAAAAGGTTTCCATAGTACATTTTCGAGGTCAGGTGACAGCTTGGGGGTACCAAGTCCTGTTGGCTTCAAAGGGAAGGGCGTTCTTCCCAACCACATAGCGGATGCTGTTTCGAGAGCAAAGTATCCCCAGAATGTGATCTTACGGGCTTCAACTTCAGCATCAGAAATTCTTCTGTCTGGAGTTGGCGGGCGCTCGAGACCGAGTTCTGCTACCATGCCGGACATCAGAAAAACATATTTCCGACCACTTGATACCCGATTGTGCATTGTCTCGCGAAGGGACATCAGTCCAAGTGCTTGTACAATCGGGAGAGAGGCTTCATCTTGGGCTTCAGCAAATAGCCGCTGTGCTTCCTCAAAGAAATGATCGCCGACGGTGTCTGCATCGTTTGGATTCTTTCTGGCCTCTGGTCGATCTGAGTAGCAACAACCAATGGCGAGAATAGCATTCATCAGAAGAGGTGTGCAGTACTTGTACTTGCGCTGCTTTTCATTCATGCCATGGTGAAAACATTCCTCCGAGAAGAGTACGTGAAACGGGTGCGACCAGGTAAAATAAACTTTCAGAAGATGATCAATCAATTCAGTGTTGGAGGTGACAGCCGTCCAATGTGGGACCTCACCAGCAGGTCCGTTCGTCGAGAGGCCAGCCTCATCACCCTGGAAAGCCAGGTTCGACGTCGCACCGTAGTGGCAACTTTGACTGCTCGTGGTCTGTGACGCATCAAGAGTAAGAGCAGACATCGGCTCGCCTTCTCCGGTGAGTATTGGTCGGGAAAGGACTTCTATATTTCCTCCAGAGTGTAGCATCCGAACGACTTGATCCTGAACGTCAGAGTAGTTTTCCGGTTTATTGTTGTTGCGGAGCAATTGCACGACTGCTGCAGCATCGGCTTCGGAGCCTTGACTGATCGATCGGAGGATAAATTCGCTGGTACGCTTCTCTTTTCCGTAGTCTACGAGTAGTTTCCTCAATGCACCCTTTGTTCTGAGGTCTTTATCGGGATTATAATGGCACGCCGCCTCTGTGTTATGAACTCGACAAGAGCCGCACGTCGGCATCACTGCATCGCACTGGGATGTATCAGCCTATGCCGTTCCATAAAAGGCGAAGAGTATCTGACCTTGGATCTGCGGTTTCGACATGGCATACACGCCATTGAAACACAGGTTCGCTTTTCCTTCTCCCTAGTCTCAATGGTCGAAGGCGAAGCGGCTTCGCACTTGTATCCTTCGCGCTTGGTGCCATGGGATCTGGAGGCCTGTGAGTCCATGCCAGCCAGCCTTGGTGCTCTCCGCGGTGATTCTTCCAGGGGTTGTCGGAGAATGGAAATGATTCTCCAGGGGGCTGTGGAGATTGCAATTGGAGCACTTACGCGGAGACAGCTATCGCGAGGCGAGGATTTTTATGTATGTGAAGGATTGGTAGCTCTAGCTACGTCTGGAAATGATCTTGTTTTCTTGTTGATCGGTTCAGGGCGGATTAAAGATGGCTCGGACGCCGGTCGTCGAAAGGGGGAAGGCACGCCTTGTTTGTGGTCTTGACAGGTCACGTGATGGCACCAGCTCTGGGTCATCCCCAGTTTTCTGACAGCCTCCCGCTTATAGCCTCTTCTCATGATTCATGAATTGATGTAAGAGTGTAGTTTCGTGACCATTATCAATGTATGAAGCCATGAGTGCCTTTTTATGCCAGTTCGATCAGTGAGGTTCGCCATGGATTCGCGACCACTGACCTGTGGGACGTTGTGTCAACCGTTTATCTGGTTACGCAAGATGGCCCCTCAGAGTGATTGTTCCGGGGGGGGTGTCGTTTCATAGTCTTTTTATTCTCGTTTACGGCTTCTATTCAAGCTCAGCATCTTCTCTCGGGCCACTAGGCATCGACGCCAGGCACTCACTCTGCACACTATCCAAGACATTCAGCAAAATCAATCCCAGCAGTACAACCGGAAGTACTTGACCAAACCCCCAAGCAGACTCATCTGCTGCTAGATAGATATTCGATGGCTTAATATCAAACAGATGGTAGGTGTTCCATGCCGGGAAGCCAAAAAAAACGCAAGAACAATGGTGACCGATTGAGGGTCGCCCCAAGCTACGAGCTCCATATATCGGAGGAAACCCCACCCAATAAAGATAGGGAAGTGAGAACCCCCCATGCCATGTATTGAGGAATTTTGGAATTCTTGAAGCGTCGTTCTATTGTTGGAGTTGAGGAAATAGCCGATTGACGATGGTTAAGACCGAGTGAAGTGTGCTGAGCAGTCGGAACGGCCGCTAATCCGACGCCCTGGGGAACAGTTTTGTCCAGTGTTGATTGTATCCAACTTTCGTACTACTCGCGATATCTGTTCTCTAAGTAAGTCGTTTGTGTTGTGAGTCTGTCCATCCATGTTGGGCTTCGACTCGTGATTCCAGCGAGGAGTAGGAAGAAAAAATACAAGGCGAATATTAGCAGACCTGTGATCCAAATATAGTTTTGCGCATATCCTGTTTTGTCACGGGAAATAAAGCAGAATCCGCTGTTTAAATCGTCCCAATTGCAATGTTGTCGAAGCATCGTGAACCATTGGTAGGAAACTGACAGCACACAAGTGACGAAGATGGCAACAACCGTCGTCCAATAATGCCAAACACTGTCATCCTCATTATAATTCAAACTGCCGGCCCTAGCCGCTCAAAACGAGTTCAATGTGAAAAGCCAGTAGTTCATGACAAATTGCTGTTGGTAGAAGGTCGCTATACTCCGTACCTATCTATGCCGCGTCAATAAAAATTTTGGATTCCAAACTCGCGCGTAGAAACCGCTCAGATGTCCCCAGTTGCTTCAAAGATGAATTTTATGAGGTAAGAGTCTACGAGGGCAATTTAAAATTGTATCTGTTGCAGAATCCATCCCAACCGCACCCCGGTCAGCCAGAAGCAACCGGAAGGCTGGCGATTCGAAGACCTTGAACTTATTACCCGACTCCTTTCCTGCTTACCGGGAAATTTTGAGGCAGTGCATCCATCGGGTGCCATAGGTAACGAGGTCGTCTCACTCAATGATTTCGTAGGGACATTCACCGGGCGATATGGTGCATCATTTCTTTGGCAAGGCACTGTTCCAAGTGAGTTTCGGCTCCTGGAACCACTTCGTGATTGGCGGCCGACTGGCAGTAAGGGAGCTCGATGATCCACAGACATAATCTTATTATTGGTATCGGATCTTCAGAGAAGTCTGAATATCAGACGACTTCTTGAACGAAGTTTTGGTATCCTGCAACTCGGGAACAGTATTCGGTTGACATCGTCGAGGTAGTTCGGGAACTTCAGGCGGTGGATCTGGTGATTATCCCCTGTAATTTTGACTGGAGCTTACAAATTGGCGCTAAACCCAATTACCGAGCCTGAATCAGCACCCTAATTCCAACGTCGGGAACTTCTCAACCTTTCTTGACCCTACTTCATCACTTCATCGACAACTCATCCTCAAATTACGCTTGTAAGAGCAAGTGCCTTCATAACGCTTCACCGCAAAGTCGTTGCAAGTGAGGCGTAACAGCTGGTTTCGAGTTGCTGCAGCCTGTAGCATGGAATTGAGATGTTGGTGTTACATGAGCAACCCACGCACTTCACACTTGAATCTTTACTGCCCGTCCCAAGATTCCGATGGTGAAATCCAGATAGGAACACCGAGCTGCGGCCTCCGCGTCCCAAACAAAGCTCACTCACCACCGAGACACTTGACACAGCCACCTACGACAGTTCATGCAGGGGTCAAATGTTGGTGGCAAGGTGTTACTGTTTACTGGGACGGCCGTCGATTGGAGAATTTCAAGATATCTGCAAGGTTTAGGTTTGCATGAATCCTTTCGTGTTTGGTTCGAGGTGATCGATGTTTGCTCTCTGCACCAAGGTCCGATGTCTTGTCCCTTCACCCCGACCCTGCCCCGCGACACTGCCTTTTTTCAATCTTTGAGTTGATCTTTCTGCTCGCTGCAATTTTGATGAAGAGCAGGTATGCTCCAATTAGTGCCATGTGGATCATGATGCTATCTTTCTTCACTGTATCGTTGTTTGGTGCCGTGGCAGCTGATGTGCTCATCACTTACCCTGCCGGGGGAGAAACCCTATCGGGTGTCAACAATAACACTATCACCTGGATAGAATCAAATATCGTCCCTTTCATCTCAGATCTTGGCCCCTACACCATAGTTCTCTATATGGGAACCAACGATAACTACGTTAGTTTCCATCCCTCTTTCCATGACCTACCACTAACTCACAATCAACAGACCGAAATGGCCAGCACAACCCCAAGCACCTTCACGTCTCCCACGCCCCTCTCAAACGTCATCTCCTGGGGTCGATTCAACGGTTCCAATTCAGAGGACAACGTATAGTCAGTCCCTCCCTCTCCCTCTCCTCTTCAATCCGTAAGAAACATATCCTCATCCGGGTAAAAGTTTCCTTGGCATAGCCTCAACCCTCAAATCCAACGCCAGCGTCCAGATCGTCAATTTCTCAAACCGCTTTTCTATGAAGGACATGAGTCTCACCGTCTCATTCGACCCACCTATTAAAGGCCAAGGCATCTATCCACCAGCAGCAAGAGAATTCAGCTGCTCTTCCAAACCCTGCCCCTCCGCCGTCGCTCTCGCGGGACTCAATCTGGCGACACCAACCACTCTTGCTGTAACATCGGTTCCAACGACGGGGTTTAGAGGTCAGTCGGGGTCTAAACCTGAAGATGGCGATTTTTCGTTCAACATTGTGGCTGTAACTCTTTTTGTTGCCGGTTTGATATTCACGATTTCCTGTATCGCTGTCTTTGTTAAATCTCGCCGAAGAGGCGATGGCTCTGAAATTAACGGTGGGACGCCGAGGAAAGGGGGTTCAATGAAGTGGTGGAACAAACTTCCCAGGCCAGACCTCGGAGCTTCAGAATTGTCCGCTGGACCAGGGCAGTATGAAACCGCGGAACTACCTGGAGAAAACGGAGCCCCTATCTTTGAGTTGCCAGCCGAGAGTATAAGGAGAGGTGTAGAAGGGGCCAGGAAGCGGAGTCAGATGTCAAAATTCAGTGGGAGTTCAAGGGAATATATCACCGACGCGGATATCGGACTGGGAATCCAAGAATCGCCACCTCATCTGAACACGGCCCATCTCCAAACCGCCGAATCAGAGATGCGCGAAGCACGAGAAACAACAAATTTACTCCCGTCAACCTCGCCATCTCATTCAAGATCAAATTCTGCGGCATCGAATCCTCACAGGGAGACGCCATCTCAACTACCATCAAGATCTCTCTCAGAAAGACCAAGTACTCCAGTCTCAGCACCGCCGAAGAGCAAAGCGGAGTTGAGAGGTTTAGTAGGGGTTTTTGCACCACGTCCAATGAGCGAGTTAGAATTGAAGTATTCAGCTGGCGTGCTTACTCCTTTGCCTACACCAAAGCCGACGGAGAAGAAGTATACATATATCTACAAGTAGCATTTGGTCGTCAATCAATGGAATCTCCAAATTTGGAAAACAATATTTAGTTTCATTTCTTGCTGTAAAAACCAACTCCAATAATCCTGCTCCGAGGGTGGTCCCCCACCCCAAAAACCACTACCGCCCTAAATCCACCTCCAGATCCGTTGATATCTACGAAGCACCATCCAGAATCAGAATCTCACAATACAATCAGAGTCGTCTCCCAAGCCGATATACCAAAGATTCCCAATTCCCAGAAGTACAATCAGTTGTCCTTCTTCTTAGAAGTGCGTGTTCCTCGATGCTTGAATTTCGTTACCTGGGGGTCAGGATACGGAGCTGCTCTTCGGGATGGTGAGATCTGTTGGTCAGACTGCGGAGCGTAGCCATTTCCGGTCATGGAGCAATTCATGCCCGAGACGCTATCCGTAGCCAAATAGGGGATTCTTCTCGCGGGACCCCTTGAAGCTGGTGGGTCACGTGGATTGAATTTTTGACTTGGCCGGTCGGGAAGCTGAATTGACGGCGCTTGGTTCCCGCTGTTCATTTGCCAGTGTATCGAAGAATTCAGCGGGCGCTGATTCATGGTATTAAGTGAAGGATTGGCTCGTGGAGTGTTGGCATTGAATGAGGTAACCATCTGGTTCAAGTAGGGCATTGGCTGTGCCAATGCTTGCCCTATCAATTCGGACATATTTTGGCCGGTTGGCTGCGTCATTTGATGGTCGGCGTGCCTATTCCATTGCGGCTGTTACTGATGGATCATACCTTATCCCCACTGCTGTCCGTTTTGTTGATATGCTGGCTGCATGATTTGGCCAGGCATCATCCCGTAGTTCGGGGTTATCGGGGCGTTGAAATAAACAGTCGATCTGAAAAAGTGAAAATTGTTTTGGACGGCTGGTTGAAAGCTTGCAGGAAATTGTGGTGGAAGGTAGCCTGGGTGGGGATGTGGGGGGAGTTGAGGTTGTCTACATACTGGTACAGGTTCAGGAGCAGTTGAGGTCGGTCTAGGATTTGGAATTGGATTTTGAAACTTGACTGGCGTATGTGGAGGCACTTCTGTAGTAGTAGGGTAATCGTGGTCTCGAGGCTGGGTGTAGAAGTTTGCAGGAAAAGATTTTCGTTCGAAAGCTGAAGTATTCTGGCTGTTGACCAGCGCTGAAAGAGAGATTTCTGGAATCATGATATCGGTTGTACGGTGCCGAGGATCCTGAAAAGAGGCAGGTTAGGCCGTGGCGTAAAAATCGTTAGCAGCAGTAGTTTGGGTCGTCAAGTATTTCGTGGCAAGAGATTCCAGATCGAGGCGTTGATCCGCATCATCATGATTCCGATTGGCGTTGGCAAGCGACGGAGTTTTTGTGTAGCTATCTTCCATCTCAACTTCGGGAGAGGCATCTGAGCTGCGTCGACCTTCGCTTTGTAAACGATACTTCTCGTAGAGTTTCACAGCCCTCGTCGCGCCAATTCCCGAAGTCTCGAACGTGCAGTCACCACCAAGGTCTCCGCACACCCATACTCATCTCCTTCCATACCGAACTTGCACATCAGTCTCTCGTAGCTTTCCTTGTTGAGGCGTTGGTCATAAGCATGAGAACCGTCATGCCAATCGTACTTCCACAGATTGCTTACATGAACGAGAAGCAGGTGTTGGAGACGGACCCATGACTTGCTTCTCAGCCAACCAAAAGCTAGAGAAAGCTGCTCTGTATTGTCGTCTGCAAGATCATTATGGTGTAAAATAGGAATACATTCCTTGAATTTGACAAGCCGATCTTTGTGATTGTTGTAGTTTTCGAAAGGCGTTTCTCTGAAGGTTGTCAACTAAAAATGTCAGCTTCTCTTACGATCAAAATTTCTACTTACGAAGAAGGTATAATTTCCAATTAATCAGTATAAAACACTGGTTCTTCGTCTATAGATTATTTCGGAGAAAATAAATAGAGTGATAAAGTGACAGCGAGAAAGGATTGACAACAACCTACATCGCTAACACCCAGCATTAAATCTCCGGGTTCTGCGGATCCCGATCGTTGCCAGAACTTTAGTATCACAAGTGGGTGTCTATATCCTTCTTTCTCAAGCTTGAAGTTTCTGCAATGTCCGCGTCGGACACATGTTATGTCTTCGTCCTTGTAAAAGCGTTGTCGTAACCACACAACTGAACCCACGCGAATTTCCTCGGGCAGTACGGGGAGCTTTTCTACCGGCAACATTGGTCTGTCGCTAACCCACTTATCTGTGGGTAATGGAAATGCGGTAGCCATTGCGAGTTTTTCCCAGTGGTGGGCTCTACTCGGAGTAAGATTTACGTTGCTGGTCCAGAGAACAGGTAGTTTGGATGTAGGTATCAGTCGAAATTGAAAGTGACCTCAGAGATCGGTTTTGTTGCAATTAAGACTTGGGTAAATAGGGTTGGCTCATGTTGTGCGAGGACGCGTTGTATGAAATGTGGTTGGGGGACGTTGAGGTGTTTGAACTGGTTGTTGCGTCGGGTCTCGAATTTATGGACATGCATCCCCGCGTAAATTTTCTAAATTTTGGCCGGTGAATGAGCACGGGCAAATACTTTAAATTTGACAATGGTAGCCAGATATATAATCCACAAAATGTTCGTTCATTGTCAGTGTTTTGGGATTGACATTTCCAATTGAGTTCAAATTTTCCGGTTCAGTTAGTGTCTCCGAAGCCACGAACTCGCGCTCTAACAAGTTCTCCAAATGGCGTATGCCCCTTCCAGACTCTCATTCCTACCCTGATATATCCTTAGATCTTCAAAATATCATCAGTTTTATCCAAAACCACTTCATTGCTCCCATCAGAACGCCCTTACAGCTGGCCTAAAAAAACAACCCTCCCATGTCCAATATGCCAAACTAATCGTTGTGAAACCTACTTTCCACATCATTCAACAATTTCACCTCCAGAAATATTTTCAACAGACATTCTTCCAGAGCCTCAACTTCACTTAGAGGGAGTGAAAGATCTGCCAATGTTTGAATTAGCTGACCCAGAACTCGATGCCGGACCGCCTGAAGTAAACACTGACGCTTCTTGATTCAGTTGGTTTCCCCTCTGAGGTGCCACTCATCTGGGGTCGCCACGGGAAAGTCTAGCACAATTGTTTCCATCTCGGTATATGTCTGGTTGTTCAGACTCCTCAATGGTTTGACTTTCATCGTCCTGTCCAGCAACAGGACGATCTCCATTGTCACCGCGAGCCAGCATTGTCAACCCTTCCTTTGCTGAAGCCAATACTTGATTGATTGGAGGGTATTCATGTATAGTACGTCCAATAGTTTCATGAGCCTGTGGTAGTTCTCCTTTTTATGCGGTACGACTACGCAGTCGAGTTATGGAAATGGACGTTGATCAGGTAAGAGATTGGTATTTGCCAGATGTGTTGAAACCGCACCTAACTCTTTTCTGGCATTTAACCAGTAACAAAAAAGATCTGAGGCATATGACCGAAGTCAAAGGATTCCCCATGGTGGACTGGAACGGCTATTCAAAACTTGATTAGGTTTTGGTGCTTGATATAGTTTTCCAGACTCGTGTGATCGAAGAAGTCACCTAAAGAGCTCCTCGGCAAGGCTTTCAAGAGCAGGGGACCACAAAAGGCGATCTTGCATCCGACCCCAGTAGTATCAAATCTCCTTCAACATTGGATCCCGGTCGCTGGTGGACCTCCAAGACCACCACCGGGTGGCAGTATTCATCCTCCTCTGGAACATCCCCTTCGCAATTCCCTTTGCGGATACAAAGAATCTTTTCTGGACCTGCGCCTACTTTCCAAGGGAGCCACACAATACAGTCAGTGCAGATCTCGTTGCGCAAGATCGGATCTGGCCTATTTCCCCTGCTTGACCGGCGCGCTTCCTGTTGGCCTTGGTGGTAGTTAATGCCAGGCATGTTGATTTTGGGAGGAACGATATTCGGACAGTGAGTGGATGTGGTACAGCAAGAAGGTGGAAGCGAAATAGGGCGCTTAATATCTGCGGTTATTACCTGAAGAGTCATGGTTGTTGAACGCATGCCAATGAATGTTGTGGTGGAGGTCGGAGTAGCACGATTATTTGGAAAGGCTTAAAGTTTTCATGTGGATGGAACACATTGTGGACTCGAAATTCTGCCAAAATAAATATAAATACATACGTCAGACCTATGCGGCACTGCAAACTTCTTACTAGACCAGCGGCTATTGATTCTAACTTGCTGTTGTCAATTCTCATTCTGTTGTATGATTTATCTCGATAAGCGTGACAGGCGGATTTTGATCAGAACCAGATAGAGGAGTTAAAGAAAGGAGCAGATGGCTTGAATACATTGTTATGGTTTCCTTGAAGGCTGTGTTATTAATAAAAATTTACATCCAAGAAAGGACAATATCTTTCGAAGACTAATTATCGCTTTGTGCTGCCGCTCACGAAAGGAGCAACCTTTCAGCGAGTCCATGTTCTTCCATTAGACCGAATGCAATGCTCATCCAAAATAGCCCGACAAGAAATCAGTACCATTCTCTAGGAGGGCGAAAAAGGAACAGACCTACATTCACGGCAACCATTTTTTTCACATCCAACTCTTAATCGAAAGTATACATTGGCATAACCCCGCTGAGGAAACAACCCCAATAATTCACTGTCGAGCAGACGATGCCAAATTGTCTTCAGCTGGCAGCAACTCGCTCTAAGGCCGACTTGTCAGCTGCAAAGTTTAAGCTCAGATAGTTTAAAAATCATAGAAGCGGTTGGTAACTTACGATTTTAATGTTCTCAACTATTTTGTATAAACCTTCTCCGACTTTAATATCTGCTCTCGCTAGGAAATTGCGCTCCTCGTGAAAAAATTCTCTAGTCCAATAACTGTCGAACATGTGTTTGTTGTTTCGAAATCGCAGTCTTTACTCACAGTCTTAACTGAGGCTTTCTGAATGCAAGTTGACTCCTCGTTCTCCGACTGCTCAAGCATCATCTCTTTAGGAGTGGCGTTGCTTTCGTTAAATGCGCTATCAATTGTGGAACATGCTGTCAGTCGCTCGTTTCCGTTCCTATAACAGCATCAACTGGTTGGTATAGTTGAGGTTTCCGTTCCATAAATGCCGAAATGACATAGCTGGAATATTGGAGGAAGAGACTTTCAGTTGAGGACATGACCAGTGAGTTCAATGGTAAGATGGTCGCTTAAAAAGGGGCTAGTTTTCATCTGTTAGTTGGCGAGCTAAGCGAAAGTCCAGCTGGAAACAAGAAATTTGGGCCATAAATACCACAGATTTGCAAAGACAACCCTATAGTTTCTCTAGATTGAACAACTAGGAGATCTTGGAGGAGCTTCAGTCTGTTGGAGTAAACTCGATAGGGAGGAGGTGCTTGCATCATCCGTGATCGGATTTGGGGGAGTACTCAAGGGTTTGTTTGTACTTCGTACTACGGACACTGTCGATAAATCCTACCTGGGGATAATGAGGCATACTTAAGAGTTTATATAGGAGGAGTAATCTAGATGAGAGGAACAGTTGAGCCAATGGTTTGAGCGACAGCTAGTGACCAGAAAAATGCTAGATTCGTCACCAGGGTTTCATAGCCTGGGAAGTTTGAGCAAAGCATTAGCAAGCAACACAGCTGCCAAGAGATATATGTTGCAATACCACTTCTAGCGCTTGTTTGGCCGCACATAGGTTATGATATGGCGACTTGCTTGGGATAAGCAAACCAATGACCAAGCGGTTTTACTGAGATCATTGGATGCTTTGAGCATGTAACTAGTTTCGAGGATCCAGTTAATTTGCACTAAAACACATCTGATGAGTAACCAAACAACCTATTCCGTTTCTCTTGCCCAATTGTGAGCTCCTCCATCTTGCAATTTTGCTTGTCTCAATCCACTAATTACCAAAGGAAAGCCTGAGTACCAGGTAGCAAAAGTTGAGGACGTAAAGCTTTTAATGAGACAATAAATCATGGAATGAAAGCCTTTATTGAAGCAATTGCTGTATCAAATGTCGGTCGAGCAATCGGTTGTCGTTTAGCAGGCCATAACAGAGACTCAACAGCGCGCATCAGGAGGAAATAGAAAACCGAGTCCTCTTGATATGAAACTCTTCCCCAGGTAAAGATATGTATAAGGAAAATCCCTCACTCGCAGCCCGCCCAGTATCTCCATATTTCAGCTACAGGAAGTTGTGTCCTGAGTGAAGCACCATCTACGTCGTTTCTCGCCAGACTAAATTTCTGCTCCTCACTAAGGCCGAGAGTTCCTCCACCAAACAAGAGAGCCGACAACCGCGACTCCGAAAATGCACTTCAAGACCAATGAGGTTGAACCGGGATCAGAGGGCTCGGCAGAACTCGAATACGGTAGCGCATCAGGATAGGAAGGCGGGACATATATTGGCGCTTGTGATAAAGATGTTGTCCCGTAGCGAGAAGTTGGGAGCGTTGGCTGAGAAACATGGGTCGGAGAGTGGTGGTACATTGGCGGGAAAACAAGTTGCTGAGGGGTTTCTGCTGCACACGGAAGACGAGTCGCATTTTGAGAGGGTCTGGCTGCGTTTGCCAAGGCTGAAAGCCGTTGCTGTCTCGTCTTCGACAAAGTCGCCGTTATCTCGAATATTTCTGGCACCAGTCCCAAATTTTTCATCAGAGTAGTATAGCTTGCTTCTGAGAGTCTGGTTATATATGCCCTACCACCAGAAAATTGAGTGAGCATCGATAAAGGAACTTCATATGTATGTTCAAGCCGAACATAGGATTGCTTTCTCATGTTGCCTTTTTCGAGAAAAAGCTTGGGCATAGTTCCAGGGTCGTCCTTGGTGGACTCTGGCGTGGCGTCAAAGATGGGTAGAGATGCTTGGTAATGTGGTATTCGAAGCCGTTTCGCTCTGTAAACATCCAGAGAGGTGTTCGTGAAAGTTGTTGCCTGCGATCAGGTCAGCTTGAACACCTTTCAAAGATAAATTATCCTACGCAAGCTATAGTGCAGACTAAATCCCCAAGGATATTCGAATTGATACTCTGCCTGATTTTTAGCACCACCACAGGATGGTCATACCCTTCGGCTTCGAGAGCGACGCGACCACAAGAGTCATGTCTGTTGCACAAGACAGGATCGTCATGACTTTTCCTCGGGGGCAGCCAGACAATACATCCTACACAAACATCTCCCTTTCTAAGGCGGTTGTGTTGAGACCTTTGGGTTCCGGCGACAGGCAAGGCTGCACCTTCTTGACGGAGGTGGGCAGCCGACGGCATTCCCAACGATTCGGCGGCACGAAAAAGGAATCGATGTACTTATTGACAACTTCCAAAGAGGGCTTTAGAGCCAAATTTAAAGTACTGAGAATTTAAGAGGAAAACTGGTAGTTATATCGACGTTGGAGACTTGTGCGACTCGACCGAGCCTTGCGTGTTTGCATTACTGCACAAGGCCGAATCCGACCGATTTCGCCCAACCAACGAGGTCCAGTTGTCGCCCCCCGCATTATGCAACGAGAAAGGCCACAGTGATTGGTAGTTGAGCTATCTGCCTAGGCTGATATTGAACTCAGCACCTGCGGTCACGTTTAAGGCGAGGCTGTGTAAAATTGGGACAGGGCGGCCGAAAGGTTGTCCAAGCCACGATGTTGGTTTCGACAGCGATGTGAAAACTTTTCACTGTAAAGAAAAACCTACCTTCGGATAGTACGATTACCCACGCTCTATCGTTTAATGAGCATATTCCCTGTAGTAATATGATCATGATAATTGTTTTGGGTACCTGAAAGACTGAAGTCGGAATTTGCTTACACGAGAATTCATCTTACACACTTCAAAAATTCTTACAACCCACTAGATTTATCAGTTCTAATGCTTAACGGAAGTTAGGATATATGTATGTTACTCGAACGGATTTATAGTGAAAAGATCTCAATCTCGGTGGAGACTGCAATTTTGAAGTGTTTGAGATGAACTTCTGCTCCTAAGTGAGAGCTTTCTCCCCAGCCTTGCATTAAAAAAAATGCAAGTTTGGGCATGCCACGACCCGCTTAGGCATCAACATGCAGTATAGATACCATATTCAAGCCGGTCGGCTTTCGTTCCATGAATGAACAGATACAACCTTTGGCATTAAAATTTCACACATTTTAATCACTTTGGGACGAAAGCAAACTCGATCCTTCCTCTAATCACAGAGATTATCCAGATCAAACACATAGGCAGAGAGTGGGTTTCACAGAACCTTTCAAATGCTTGACAATTATTCTAGGTTAACTGAGCCAACGGTGGGGCCGGAGATAGAACCTGCTCAAGTGTCCAGATGTCTCAAGCGGTGCGAGAAGAACCACGACCACTCTCGCTTTGATGATGATCAGCTCTATCACGCACCGACCGAGATTACTCTCAATGATACATCCGAAAGTCGGCTTGCTAGAGGATCCTCGCGAGACAGATATTTTGCCCTCAGTTACTTCTGGGAGGGGTCCCGATGTTTAAAACAACTATGTCAAACAGGTCATCCCTCGAGGAGCCTGGCTCTCTGACCAAGGTTATAGGCGAGCTCCTAAGAATTATCCAGGACTCAATTACACTTGGTACAGCATTGGGAGAGCGCTACCTGTGGGTGAGATAGTTGGTAAAAACCCCATCTCGTTATAACGTAAAGGTCTAACAATTGTCTCCCTTTAGTGCATCGAGCAGAATAACGAGTCCCAAAAGTATGTCCAGATATCTCAGATAGAGGGCATATACAGTCAAGCAACCGCAACAATTGTCGCTCTTTCGGGCTTAAATGCTGGTTCGGCTCTTTCCAGAATGCAGAGAAACAACCTACTACATTTATCTTCACCCGGGTCCGTATATGAATTGGGTGCCAGAGTCGGGGGTAGAACCCCTTCTCTACTTCAATACGTCTCCAGGTTGCATCATGAGTCTCGTGCATGGACATTCCAAGAAAAACTACTTTCGAAGCGATGTTTGGTTTTCACAGACTTGGCAACATACTTCTACTTCTCAGAATGTCTTGTCCCGCATACATGATGGCAGTTTTCAAATTTGCGAAGCCACTTTCAATACTTTTCCAGATCGCCGGTTGTCGAAATATGATTGGCAATCTGGTTAGGTATTCGGGTTCCCTAGGTATGCGAGACTCGTCCGCGACTACACAAGAAGGCAGTTATCGTACCCTTCGGATGCCTTGAACGCATTCTCGGGGCTTCTTGAGCTTTTTAAGCATCTGTTCGATAGGAATTCATCTGGGTCTTCCATCAATCATTTTTGATGCGGCATTGCTCTGGGTTCCAGCGGGAGGGCGACAGCAGCTCACCCGTAATCATCTTTTCCCTAGCTATTCTTGGGCAGGATGGATCGGGCCAGTTGAATACTGGCAATCACCAGACTCTCTTTCTCCTGAACGCTTCAACAATCGCCATAATTCATGGTACATGATGAATACCACCAATTTGAAGTCTGCAGTTACTCGTTTCCATTTCTTAGGCCAACCTCTGAAACGAGATATTGATGGAAACTTTCCAACACTGAACGCTCAAATTCGGACCATGGCGGCATCTTAAATCTTCAGAAATGCCAATTGGAAGAAAGAGACACGAGATCTATTCTTGAATTCGACGCCTTTGCAATCAACATTACTGGATTTCCAGTCGACCAGGTCCACATTTTGCAACGATACGACACTCGGAAAAGTCGAGCTCTGGGTACAGTTGACCGTATTCTGGAAGAATTTAAGCATCATTTGGTTGACCTCTTGCTGTTATCCCGATTCTCGCCCCTACCCAAGGATGTGAAATCCAGTGGCCTGACGCATTTCTGATTTTGATTGGATATTTTTGGACCACGGCCCCTTCGAGATTAGAGAATGTTGTCTGCTCAATCTCATGATTGTTGTTTGGAATACTGACAGTGGTTGTGCGGAGAGGCTTGGACTTTGTGTACTCCACGAGGATGTCTGGAACCAGCTTGACCCCAAGTTTAAGCATATCGCGTTAAAGTAAACACTTCGAATATTTCAAACACCTCGAATACTGGCGATACTATCCACGCCATGCCCTACAAAACACCTCTTCTGCCCCTTTTCGTCTTTTCAACTTCTCTCTAAGGACAGTACTGGACAATACTGAAGAAAGACGACATTTTGGTGAAATTAAGACAGTACTGAGAACGATACAGGTTTAAACTCCGGCCTGGTTTAGCTGACAACGTCTGAAATAAATCAGTATAAGATTCTAACAACAACAAATAAATTGACCAGAAAACTTCCATGAACGATTCCAACACTGAAACTCCCCAACTATGAGCACTCTCTGGCCCTCACCACAAGAATTGTTGAACGCCGCAATTCAAAACAGGTTTATCCTCCAAAACGAACAGATGTCCACCCTTTATCTATCCTTGGAGTTCTACATGTTGATCTAAAGAACAAGAGGTACCCTCAACGCCATTCACCTTTAAATGCTAAGCTCATTTCGCGGATTTCCAATCGTGATATGTAGGAGCCGTTGTGTTGAAAGCTTGCCCGAGAAAACCGGATTTTTCAACAGTTTTATAGCTAGAATACACCACTTAGCAAGAACTGGCAGCAATTTTCAAAGACTGAGAGGACGTGTTCGACCTTGCGAAATAGAGAAGGAAGCGAAACAGACGGCAGTCAAGTCGCCGTAGCTAAGCCAACCCTCTTTCCTGCTTTATATGTGTAGATACCCTACACGAACCAAAGGCAGCAACTTAACTGTTCTCTAAGACCCAAAGCTTTCAAGGAGACTCACGAACAATGACCGAAAATGAAATGTGTGTTAAGAAGATATCTGACGATAGAGAGCGTGCCGAAGAAGCTTGCTTGAAATGAGACATAGACGTGTCAGGATCAACGGATGAAAAGGTGGCATCAAGAAGCAACTTGACAGCAACCACAATCCGAATTGGTAAACGCTCTCCCATACTATGCAAAGACCTTCCAGAAATTATTCAAAGACTCGCTACTCATCCGCGAGGCGACTGTTCCCGAGGCGAAGCCGAGTCCTCGTGTCTCGTGTGCAATTTAAGTAGAGGACCTTTCGCCAGCAGCGGAGAGGAATTCTAACAGCGATCGAGGTAGAATTACTTTATTCTCGGTGAAGCCTTGCAGGAGGGTCCAAGAATGAGGCAATTGGTTTAACACCTTCCTCTAAAAATCCCGACCAGAAGCAAGGGATATGCCAATTGTGTAATCGCAGATGCTCCTTCAGTTCTATTCTTTTCTGGCTGCCTGCGTACTTTTCTCAAGTCAAGACTTGTAGCTTAACCTCAAAGGAGTCTTGAGCGATAATTTTTAGAGACAACGGGGGCGGAATCGAGATGAGAAGAATATTGAGAAAATAAATGAAGATGGAGACTGACAGTGACGAGAAAACTATCGCGCTTTAGGGCAGACATATATGTAGCCTGAACCAAACCCGTGAGATGAGAACAGAGAAAATGCCAACAAGAAGCAATTTGACAACAAAATATTCTCAAATTGCATTCACTGCCTCATGAGAACCATGTTGCCCTTACTTCAGACAGTTCCAAAATGTTTCCTGGAGACCAAAGGCTTTGCGCCTTCTGTCGCACATTTTGGATGTGACATCCTCCTTTTGCCTCTGCAATGCCAACTGCTAATGGGCACAGAGAAGAGGACTCGATTCCATGGATCATTTAAATAAGCTGCTTTGGCAACGTCGGCAGCAACCTCCCCGCAATAGAAGGGTTTCCTCAGCCACATCTGCTCCCTCATGAACGAACATCGAGTAATGCGGGCAGCAACAAAGATATTGCATCTCCTATTTAGCTTTAAGTTTGGATACTATCGTACACGCACTGATCCTCGCAAGGAAAATTGAACTCTAACCCCACACCGAAATTAAACCGGAAGTTACTTGAGTCAGGAACCCGTTCATCTCTCAACGGAAAAACCAATCGATGACGACTTTAGCCACACGCGTCGAAAAAAAACAAAAGCCCCAAAATTAGGAACATAGAAACTCAAACCCCCCTTGCCCACGCGGGAAGGCACAAGCCGAAAGTCAATTCAAGGCGAAAAGTCAAAAGTCATGCTAAAACCGAAACAAAACGCCAGACAAGTTCCTTCTATCGCGGCCGACTGCACCCCCCCTGGGCGATCGGAACTGACAAGCGTGACAGCTGCCATATGGTAAACGGAGTATTGCCAAAAACGATGCAAGGACCGATTACTTCACTGTTCTTCTTCGATATGGTCTGCGATTCGATTGTTGACAGCGGTGTTTATTTCCGGAGAGGAGCAAAGGAAGAAAGGAGGGAGGAGGGAGGAGTCTTGAAACAAGTTTCGTTTCCCAGCTCTCTCTGCAACACACACACGTCCCAAACCCCCGTCCCCCCAAAAAAAATTCTCAAAACGATAATATTCCGAATATTATTGTATCGCTAGGGCTCAAACACGAACGCCTGATGCTGCGTGGCAGGTTCCAAACTTCGGTGTGGTGATGTGGGTGGGGCAGGAATAATGCCCCCTTGTCGCACGCATGAACACCCTCGGCTTCCGGGTGCTTGGGGCTTCTGAGCTTGGGGCTGCGGCGTGGCCCACCCATCGCCCAAGGGAGTTCCCTGAACGGAAGTAAATTATGACTTGGTTGAAGAGAGTGGAGAGGGGGAGGGAGGAAAAAATGGGAAAAGTCGTGGGAGAATATCGGGTACCTGCTATTCAAATTATCGAGGAAGAATCCCGTATTTCCGCCACTTTTGGGGTTGTTAGAAAAAGTTTTCTGTTTTATTTATTGACTGACCTGAACTTGCTCCGTCCAATTTTTTTGGTTGTAATAATTTGTTGGTCATGGAACGTTATTTTTCGAATTATGAACTGGGACTGGTATATGGACAAGTGAGTATTGCCAGGACAGGGCACAAGGAGCAAGAATCGCGCGAAAAAGAGGGGAAAAGTAAGCACTTTGATAAGTCACGCTACCCCTCGAATCGCCGAGATACAGTAGCATCTCCCCGGTCTATCGCTAGTGATTGTAAGGTTCAGGCCCTCACTGACTATCGTCAGCACTAAAAAAGGTACCCCTCTTTCTTCCACCCACTACTATCCATTTACCAACCCGGAATCGGTACCCTGATAGTGAAGGAGCTGGCTGCAGGCGATCACGCTCAGCGCTCAGCTAGGTTCAGCTATTGCTCTTAGAGAACCGTGCTCAAGCTCAAGCACAAGCTCAAGCACAGCTCAAGGTTTCCCCTCGACTCGCACAAACAAATAAACTTGAAGCATGACAAGATGACGCGGAGGAGTCCATCCATCCATCCATTGAAACAAAAGCAAACAAACAAACGCGACCCAACTCACTTAACCTTAATCAGGTCTCGACACGAGTTTCCCTCCCCTCCGTCCAAAATGAGGAAATGCCATGAGGGAGGCAAAAGCAAAAGCAGCGTGGCAACGCAAAAGCAAACAGGTAAACCGGCAGGGCAGGTAGGTAACTCGCCATACGGGTTGGTTGGGAATGTGCCGTGCGCCGCGACCTGGTCGGCAGCAAAGGGGAACGTGGAAGCATGGAGGAACGGGAGGGACTGAGCGGGCGACAAAAAGGAAGGAAGGAGAGGGAGGGCGTCGGGAATACCCCAAGCCCGAGGCGTGAAGGCTTAACGGTAGGTGTGATGTGATGTGATTCGAGTGAGGAGGAGGGGACTGAGCGTTTGAAAGGGAAATACTGTATGGCAATCAGGCTGAGAGCGTGGAGATTGAGATTGAGATTGTCGCGAGGGGGAAAGGAAGGTGGTGGTGATCGTGGGGCAGGTAGTAGATTGTCATTGTCGTGAAGAATAAGGAATTGGAGATATGCGAGTTGGTGGTGAGTTGACGATGGCAAAGAGTGAGGTGGCAGCGAGGTGAGTCCATCGCGGGTTCGAGAGGCTGCAACATCTCGCATGCGGTATTGTATTGTGCTTTGCACACCGGTTTGAGAGGATGCAGGCAGGATGCATGCGCGATGAGAAGGAGGATTCAGCCTTACCGGTTGCCTACCGGTTCTTGACACCCGGTCCGAAATTTGAACCCAACGAATTTCGACATATAGGCGGGCAGGCATTGAGTGAAAGGTTTGTTGTTGTTGGTTATGTCGCTGTGTAACCAACTCGCCTGCCCCAGCACACATACACACAGCTGCTCAGCCCCACCATCCATCCAACCTGCAATTCGGGTCCGAGTCCAGCACCTGACGTCCATTTCTAACCACCCTGAAGCCGATCACACAGCTCTGCGATCACACGGCTCTCCGCACAGGCTCCAAAGAGAAAGGTTGGGAGCATGGTATCTGAATGAAGAGCCCATGAAGCCGATCACACAGCTCTGCATGACTAAAAGGAAAAGAAAGAAAATAACGTTTGGTTATTCCCGGGAACCTCGCCGTTAGGAGTTTGATCGCCCTCTCGTCTCCGGCCTGTGTTCAATGCGGGGGATTCGGAAGGAAGGAGCCTGAGCTTGCATTCAATCACAACGCCTACCCTTGCTATATGTTGGAGGGAAAGGGAAGGGATGGGCTGGATGGAAGGGATCGATCTGAGGGATCGATCTGAGGGATCAGGGGGCTTTGGATAATAGGATTGATGGGTGGGGATGGCATGAGGTTCCTGACTCGAGAAGGAAATTACTTGGACTCGAATATATTATGGTTAGAGGGTATTTGACATGGTTAGGATCCTGAGCTATTGGGGTCACTGGAGCGGTGGTCATCAGCAGGCCCGAGAACACTCGGGGATACCTGTGGGGTACCTAGCAATCTCTCGCACTTGAAGTCTTTGACGTAGAGTACACAAACTCAAGGAAACTAAAATCCCATTTTCGTCTCGTGCACAGACACTCGTTCCCGTTTGATCGCTTGCATCACCGTTTGAACGATTCCATCCTGAAACCCACACCCCGCGCACCCCGCCCCCCTCCGAGAAAAATCTTGCCACACTCTGGAAGCGGCTGCGAAGCAATCCCAAAAATATTTCTTCGAACACATGGCAAACCGGGATTGTTTCTCGATCGAGAAAAGAATCTTTCCATGGGGCATGTTCTCCATTTATTTTTGGGGCATTTCTGATGTCTTCGGAGGGGAGTGATTGAGGATTTCGAAGAACATGTACGGAAAAGGAGGCGAGCGGCAGGAATAAGGATGTGGACAGAGACGCACATGTTTCAAGGCTCGGTTGTGGCTTGCTTCGCTCCTAAAAATATTTCGCAATAATAAGCAATATGAAAATAGCAAATTGACTGCATAATATTAACGATATGTGCGAAAGCACGAAATTATTTGGAGCAAGAAGAAGGAAACGATTTGGGAAGCGAATAATGACGAATTGCGAGCCAGCGTCGGGCTTGCAGCAACGAGGAAAAGGAAATGGACGAAAATGGAAAGAAAGATTATGCGCATGACGACACGAGGTGTGACGCGTTGATCTTTCTTTTGCCTTCGGGACTTCGAGAGAGGTTTGCAGCTTGCTTGAGCTCTCTGTGTGATCAAGCTATCCAGATCCCCTAGAGCCCAGAACATCGCCGCGGTCCCTCGTTGAAAACGGGGACTTCCCTGCTTGAAGCTCTTGCTGCTATTCCTGATAGCTGCAGACGACTAGGAAGATTGTTCGCATTTGAACTCTATCTTAGTCGGAGTTACCTCCATGTCCTTGTGATTCGCCATCTCGTCTCATGACGCGTCAATCACAGAAGAGCCACGAGGAAATGAGCTGGAAGCCGTTGAAACTGGAGAAGAAAAGAAGGGAAATGACGACGTCCCCAGGTTCGATCCGTCATTCGGAGCGCGTGGCAGCCGGTCAATGGGAGTCGACGAGGCTGTTTGAGGCTTGAGCAGGCGTTGTTTCGATCGCTTCTTCTGGAGCCAAATTTTAAAATCGAGATCTCGACGGGAATTGAGTTTGCCTAAACTTTGCTGGGCCAGGGAAGCGCCAGCGATGCAGGCTCGCTGTCGTGAGGAGGTTAGTTACAGTAGCATTGTCGACGGGGATGGTGCTACCGGTGGACTGGCATGTTGTCGATACTACTTCAATTTTGGGTGAGGGGACGGTGGCCACTCAGAACGCAGGGAGGTTGTAAGCGAGGCGTCAAGCAGACGCGGGTGTCCTTCGTTTTCGAACCAGCCGAGGGACCTTTTTGTTGAAAGCTTCGTCCCCCGCCTTGTATAAATGCAAATGCACAAATAAATGCCTCTGACAAATCTTACATTCCAGTCCCGATACTCCGTCTCCTGGGACTATGGAAAGTAAGACAAGAGTTTACTTTGCGTGCGAGGCGTTGTCCGTCCACCGTCCGGCGATCTTCGGACGGGCGGGTTGAAGCTGCGCTTGCAGCATCGTGGCATTTAAGACAAAAAGGCGGTTCTGGAAGTTCTGCCTGCAGAGACAAGGGGATGGGGGATTTTCCACAAGCAGTCCCTGGCCCGTTTTTGTGGCCGTGGTGGCTGCAATTGGATGCCGTCCCGCAAATTCCACGAACTTATGCGGAACTAATGCGTGCTCTTGCGTTTCGGTTCCGGACTTGAGGGACGCAGACAGGGAAGGTACCGAAAAGACGATAAAGCTTCCTTACGTACATCTTGCTCTCCCCTTCAATGCTGCCTTCTTTTTGAAGTCTGCGTCTGTTGTTGGTGAGATGAAGGGGATGACGGCTCGCCTCGAGATACAAAACGGGCCTGCCGAGCCTACCGCTCACAGACCTTTTGGCGTCCTCAGCTCTACACCAGAGGCGCAGAACAAGCATAAGCAATTTAGCGGATTGAGCTCCCGGACAAGGAATCCTTGCCTGCGCTTTATCGTTTGGGTTTGAAGGTTTGAGATAGAGCCAATCCTGATGGCCCGGGTGCGATAGCGGTGGGGTTGTGGGGACAGCGGCATTCCGCTAGAGAGCTTTTCTGGGTTGGTTTCCGCTTCCGCGCGAGTGGGAGGAAGATCAGAGGGGGAAAGGCGAAAACTCTGTTCGAGCTGGGACGAGATTTGTGGAGATGACTTTTTTTTCGTTGTCAAGAGAAGGGGGGAGACGAGAGTCCCGGATGCTGGGGGAGCAAATTCCGGTGCGAGAAGCGAGAGACGGGAGGTAGGATTGCGACGGTGTTTTTGTGTTGGAACTGAGTGCATTTGACTGCAGTTTGGCGGTTGAGGTAACCAGTCACATGTTTGCTTTGTTACCAACGGCTCCCGCTTGTGTCAACTGCTGCACGATGTGATGAGTTGCAGCGTTGAAAGTCCCGAAGTGATCACATTTTTTATTTTCGGAGGAGATGAGAAACACTGAAATGCACGAGAGAGGATTCAACGTTTGATAGGATCTTGGATCTGTCGGGTTTGGAGCTGGATTGATTGATCTTCGCATCGGAAGATGTTCGCAGTTTGGTTACTGTATCGAGTCTGATAGCTCCAGGCGGATAAAGTGACCTTGATCGTGCGGAGAGGGTCGCAGGTGAGGCCAGAGCCCGTGCCTCTGCTCATAATCGGGATGTGGGGAAGGTTGCTGGGAGGGGGTAAATTATCACGAGGAAAGAAATTATGAAGCTGCTCGGCGCTTGAGAGTGAGGAAAGCTTGAATGTCGTGATAGCGGGGCAAAATTGAAGATGTCGCGACTCGCGACCGGTGTTGTTGCTGATCTTTTGGCCTCGACCCAGATAAGGCTGATCATGGCCGTTGTTGGTGTCGTTCGATTCAGGGGATCGTCATCGACAGGGGAAAATCTCACACTTCCTTCTCCTCGGCGACGACTGACTGCCGAGCCCCCCACCACTGCGGTTCTCAATCTAAGATCAGTTTGGAGATGGTCTCGACGATCCTCTTGAGCTTTGTGCTCATTGGCAACGTTTGCTATGTGCCTGCAGCAGCGCAGAGAGCGAGGAAATGCCCCGATTCGGCCATTTTGGAGAGCCAGGCTCCGGGCTCCCGCTGACATTATTGGCCTTGCTGCATAATTATTGCATATGCGGTTTGACCTTATGCTGCACGCTGCACTTGTGCACACCTCAAAATAGAGTCGAGGTGTGAAGTGAGGGCGTGGGCTGCAGACGGAAGTACCTCAGGGCGACAGAAATGCCCAAGAGGGCCGCCCTCCCGTTATCGACGGCGAGAATTGACATTGGTTTCTATTCTGGCGCGGGATGATGACTGGGGAAGACAGATGGAGGGGGGGGGTGGACGGGGTTCCGAATCTGGGTTTACGTGAGAAGGATATCTGGGGAGGCGCTCAGTGCGGAACGCCGCCTTGCTCCCGACTCCCGAGCCGTGCCGTTGGTTGGTGGATGTGATGTGATGTGATAAAGTATGACGGTGATGACTCGGATTCGCTCTTTCTTTCTCCTAATAAGCTCGCCAACCTCCAAGCTCCAGCCAGCCCAGCGTCCATGCCTCGTCGTCCCCTTGCCTTGTGGTCAGCAGCAGTTGGAGGTGTGCGAACCAGCTGTTTGGCACGCCACACGGATCAGGAGGCGTAGTCCCAGGGCCACCCAAAGGTTGTCGTAGACTCGTAATTCGTAAATTTCCGCGAATGTGCATGAAGAGAGAGGGATGGAGGGATGGAGGGAGGGAGGGGGGGGGAGAGAAGGGGGGGGAGAGAGAAGGAAGAGAGAGGCGTGCAAATGGGGAAGCGTGAGTGGTGCAGGCAGCCGGCCTAGCACGTGCCAAGGGGGGCTTGCCACAACGCTGGGAGAGGCCTGCCCGAAGGAGACCCCACGCTGCAGGGGTCGGCGCCGCACTACGGAGGGAAGACTGCAGTGCTGGGAGAAACGAAGGATGGGAGCCAGGCTGCCAGGCTGCCAGCTCGCCAGGCCAACACGAGGCAGGCATAAAGGAGGCGGGGAGAGGAGGGGCATGAAGGGACCACGAAGCAGGGCATTCGTGACGAGCGGCCTCGAAGAGGATGGGAACAAAGTCGCTCCCGAGTGTCCTGTCCCAGGGCGCCTAGAGCACCCCCCGTGGGCATGCTAATCCTGTACTGTGTGTGTGTATCTCGATGACATGCCCATGGCACACACTTCACTTCACTCGCCTCACTTCACGCCTCTGGGAGAACGAAAACATGAGCCCGAAACAAGAGACACCACGAAAATAGCTGTGGGAGATTCGAGGCAATCTGCAATCGCGCGCTCCAAGAAAGGGGGATTGCGGATGGGGGCGGAGTGTACCATTAATCTCCCAAAGCGGATGGATCTGCTCGCTCGTTGGCCGAGGAGACGCTTGCTCAACAACAACAACACCAGGAATCTTCAGATGACCGAGAAATGACTGGAATAATCCGCGCAAGAGGGACAGGAAGGACCGATTGATGATAATTGCCCGGAGGCACGCGAGATTGCAAGCGTCAAGAGCTGCATTGAGGGGCGGTTTGCATCCAGATGAGATCGTCTCGAACAAGAGCGATGCACACCTCACCTGTACTGAATCTGGAGGAGCATTGTTTCATTCTTCAATAGTCAATAGTCAATACACACTGTGATATCGTCGGGCAAGGCAAGCCCAGGCAAGGGAAGGCCAAGAGGATGGCGACAATAGAATTCTCCGTAGCTTGCTGTTGGTCGACGACGCACGAGATTCCGAGTACGAAGTGCTGCATCGCGGCTTGCGGTGCGGCTGGTGATCACTCGAAGCATCTCTGCCCAAACCAAACGCGCCACGACGAATGCTTCACTTGCTGCATGTTGCCAACTGCCTGCCTGGCTTTACAAACTCACCAACAGTAGATCCAAATCCCATACGCAACTGTTGAGACTACCGTCGCTCCAGGCCTAGGCTTTCGACCCCCATCCGCACGTGAAGCCTCTCGGTGACCGTGTATCTCAAGGCGTGTTGTTGCTCTGCAAAGCATGAGCAGCGAGGAGGGCAGCGGGGCATCGAAGGCGTTTAAACGGGGTCAACAGG
Source organism: Hyaloscypha sp. PMI_1271 (assembly GCA_021399465.1). NCBI lineage: Eukaryota > Fungi > Ascomycota > Leotiomycetes > Helotiales > Hyaloscyphaceae > Hyaloscypha > Hyaloscypha sp. PMI_1271. The sequence goes on along the minus strand of JAJTUS010000184.1, from coordinate 21,564 downwards.
GCTGAGCAGCGCGGATTCGAGGGCTTGCAGTGGCCAACGGGCACTCACTCACTCACTCTGGCTCCACCTCGGAATGCCCTCACCGCACGGCTCTCCTCTATGCCCCCTTTCGCTGCTCAGCCAGCAACGGCTGCATCCCCCTGCAACCACACGACCAACACTCTCCCCGTTAACTCGGTGCCCTGCCCTGCCCTGCCCTTCCCTGCCCTGGGCTGTCAAAATCCCCGACTGCCCCCCTCCAGTGCAACGCTGCGCCTGCACCTGCCTGCTCTGCGTCTGCTGCCTTTCCCAACCACTGCACGCTCGCCGACCACGCCAAACACGACACTGGCACGCTCTGGACGGTGCTGATCCTCCTTGCCCGTTCTCGTAGTATTTCTTTCTTTTGCGGTGTTCTGTATGTACTGTCTTGTCTTGGATGGCATCAGTTAATTACACGGAAAAACAACTGCGGCTGCTGCTACTGCTGGCTGCTTCTCCTGCTAGCGTCGCCGCCCCGGGCCCGCAAGTCGAGTCGAGCGAGCGAGCGAGGCATGCGTGCGTGCGTGCACTGTTTCGCCGCTCCCTTCTTATTCGACACATGCCTGCCCCTGCCCTTGCATTATTTTAACCTCCTCCACCACACCCGCACCCTCCCCGTCCAACTCAAAGCACCAAGCACCAAAGCACCAAACGCCAGAAAGACCCCCCAGCACCCTCACGCCCTCGTCAAAGGCCCAGCTGGGAGGCCCAAGCTATTATTGCTGCTCTTGACCTTTCTTCGACCCTCCCCCCTCCCAAACTAGAGTAATAATAACGTCCTGCACTGCAACGCAACCACCTACGAGGCCTCACGAAATCCCTTGCAGATCGGGACGATTGAAGGCAGGCACGAAACAACCTCACCTCCTATCTGCCTACATTATCGATTGCCGGCACAATCAGAAGAGGGGGGCGTACTGTTCGGCAGCAAAAAGAGAACTGCGTTCGCTGTCTCGAGCAGCAGTTTCACGCATTGGCATTGCTCGGATTCCGGTGCAGCTGCACGAAAACATCCTCTCCTACCACCCACCACCCAGCACCACCACATCCGAGACCGACGCATTGGCGATTTTCGACCAAACTCAGCGGCCTGACACGTCAATTGCTTCTCCCTCCATTGGCCCAATCGTCATATTCTGACTCGAGGCACGGAGCATAAGTGTTTCTTTGCGGGACTCCAGGGGGCCAGGCACGCTTCGAGCGAGCAGGAGGTCCACCCTTCTCCCTGCCACCTTGGCAACGCAGCTTATTGTTGGAGGAAAACGAACGAACATACAACTGCGACGAAGACGTCCAGCTTGAGGCAGATCGGCATAAGGAAACCCACAACCCGGCATTACCTTCTGCTTATGCATGACGAGCTCGTTGACTGGTGAGTCTTCCCGAAACCTTGAAGCCATGCCGATTTTGGTATGCAGCCTTCCGTCACGCTCCATTAGATCATGACATTCCTGGGCCCCCTCACTGCATTCCTCCTTCTCCCTAACTTCACAACATCACGTCAGGCAGTCTATTGCAAACCTTCCTGCTAACTGATCCTCCACGGCAGGTCACGATCTGTTCATCCGTCCTCAACTGCATAGCCGGAAAAGAACCTCAGGTCTACATCTGGAAGTCGGCTTCGACTTGCATTGATATACGGCCTGATCCGAGTATATCGACTATACTATCCCATTGATCACCCTAGTTCGATCACTTCATACGACAATCACGCCTCCTGGGAACAGACGAGGAATTTGAGGAGTCGTCTGGAGGATCAAGGGATTATTTTTACAGGAACGACTCACCACCCCGCTGAACAACAACTTCACCAATTCATCTCATGGTAACCCTTCAAGGTGGCCCATCATGGTGACGGACGGTGATCAGTCATTGCGTTCCAGCGTTCACGTAGCACCGCTGTCCATCAACAAGGACAGGTCTCGTGGATCGAGCAACGCTTCCAGTCACAGGAGGAATTTGTCCTCGCGGAGCAGCAACCGGACAGGAGATTCGAGGAGCAGTCAATCACAGATGACGCCTCCAGCAACACCAAATGGCTCGCAGGAGGACCTCCGTCAACATATAGAACCACAGCAGCCCGTCTTCCACAACTTCCTCCGCGCGTTCTACCCTTTTCACCCCACCTACGCCATCTCAGATACCACAGTCACGCTACCGTTGAACGAGGGGGACGTAATTTTAGTTCATTCGATACATACGAATGGTTGGGCAGATGGAACCCTCCTCGTATCAGGCGCCCGAGGTTGGCTGCCGACAAATTATTGTGAAGCTTACGATCCTGATTACATGAGGAATCTTCTGAAGGCGTTGCTGAATTTCTGGGATCTTTTACGAAGTCCTATGACACGCGATAGCGAGCTGTTTGCGAACCAAGAGTTCATGCGGGGCATCATTGCAGGTGTTCGATACTTATTAGTACGTACTCTGGGTTACCAAAACGTAAACATGAACGAGCTAACAATTCGCAGGAAAGATCGAACTGCTTGACACGAGAATCAAACCTTGTTCAGAGCAATGATGGCTTACGTAGGAATAGAAAGGCGCTGTTGTCGGATCTTTCAGCTCTGGTCAAGACCGCCAAACGATTACAAGAATACACCGTTGTCCATCACCAACAAGCGAATGAAGACGAGGTCAACAGTACGATTGATGAGATGATACTGAAGGCGTTCAAGATTGTCACCCGGGGTGTTAGATTTCTCGATGTCCTCGAAGATGACATCCGGACACGGCAACAGCCAGTTCACCGAGTGATGGCGACCGTGGCCGAAGAAATTTACAATCCTCCAACACCTCCAGCAGACTCGACGTCATTCGAGGGAGCACAACAGGTAGACCCTGCGTATGAGGCGGCATCTCGCAGGAGCTCGAGTCACAGTTCGGCAAGCGGCTTATCAAATTTGCACGAGCAAACAAAAAGACAATCACAGTCATACAAACGAATGTCGACCCCTTTTCCTAACAATTCTTCCTCATCACGACCTTTGTCAAGTGCACGTCCAACTTCGGCACACGTCAGAAGACAATCGATTTCGCATCGGTTGTCTGCGTCAATTCCAGCTGCGCAGCGACAAAACCTGGTGTCGGAGAAGCTCAACGCCAGTCATGATCTCTTCCTGTCACACTTGGCCTCGTTTATCGGTCGATTACACCTTCAATCGCAATCATCAGCAGAACTCATCTTGTCAGTGCGACAGTCTGTAACTGCCGGGCGCGAAGCGTTACTTGTGGTCGAGGCGATCTGCGCACATGATCTTCAGAGCGCGGAAGCTTTGGATCCAGCACGGAACACGATGTACAACCGGATCAACAAGTTGGTGAACGCGGCGAGGGATGTCATCACAGCTGCGGGGATGGAAGAGGAGGACGTCGTGATGCCTCAACAAAACGGACGTCTCCTGACGGCGGCGACGGAATGCGTGAAGGCTGCTGGGGAGTGTGTGGCGAAGACCAGGTTCGTGATTGAGCGAATCGGAGATTTCGAGTTCGAGCCGCAAGCCGATGGCCTTGGTATTGATGTAGCGTCGATTGGCGTTGCGTCTATCGAGCAGACTAAACCATCCCCAGAAGAAGTCATACCTCAATCACCCACACCTCAAGAACCCGCCAGTCGACCTCCCCCTCCCCCGCTTGTCATTCCGAGTTACGAGAAACCGCTCCCAGAGGTACCGCTAGGTTCGACGCCGATTGATGAAGATACTACGCGAATATCACCAGTAGGTCTCGAGCCGGTGGTTGAAGATGAACCAATCGAGATGGCTTCTGGAGATACCAAGAGATCCTCGCGGAGGTCGCTGTTGCCGCCGCTCCCGAAGATGACGAGCCCTCTGTTAACCCAGGACGACTACAGTCCTTCGGAACAATCAGTCAACGAAGGCGAATTCCAACCGTCTTTCCGATCTGGAAGCATCGCGATATCAACTTCCGGAACAAGCAGCACGTATCTCAGCAGCATGCGCGACTCGGAGTCGAGTATGATTTCGCAAACATCGACGCGAGCCACAACTCCTGATAACTCGGTATACGTTCCAAGGAATCAACCATCTATTTCGGATTTAAGCATGAGTGGCAGCCAGTCGACGCTTGCCGACGATGCTGACGAAGGGGAATCGAAGATGTTGGAGAAGACATTTGCGCATGAGTTACTACATAAGGAAGGACAGATTACTGGTGGTACACTTCCAGCGCTTGTTGAGAGACTTACGACACACGATTCGACGCCTGACTCGATGTTTGTTTCGACCTTTTACCTCACCTTCCGATTATTCGTTACCCCGGTGGAGTTGGCGAAAGCTTTGGTAGATCGATTTGACTACGTTGCAGAGAGCCCTCACATCGCCGGTCCCGTGCGGTTACGAGTGTACAATATCTTCAAAGGGTGGTTGGAATCTCATTGGCGGGATCTCTCAGATCACGAGGCCTTGGTCATGATTGAACCCTTTGCGCAAGACAAGCTCGGCAGAGTTCTACCTGCTGCTGGAAAGAGATTATTGGAGTTGGCTCAGAAAGTTTCTTCCGCTAATGGTCCTCTGGTACCGCGTTTGATATCCTCGATGGGCAAGACATCGACATCAATCGCACAGTACATCCCTGCTGATACTCCATTACCACCTGCGGTCATCAGCAAGAGCCAAATGGGTCTGTTGAAGAATTGGAAGATGGGCGGAAGCAACCCTACAATCCTCGAATTCGATCCCCTTGAACTGGCACGGCAGTTGACGATTAAGGAGATGAATATCTTCTGTTTAATCATGCCTGAAGAGCTTCTTGGCTCTGAATGGACGAAACGATCAGGGTCGAATGCGGTTAACGTTCGAGCAATGTCAACCCTTTCAACGGATCTCTCCAACTTAGTTGCAGACACGATCCTTCAATACGACGATGCCAAGAAGCGAGCAATCATCATCAAGCATTGGATCAAGATCGCGCACAAATGTTTGGAACTCAACAACTACGACTCCCTGATGGCCATCATCTGCTCCCTGAATTCATCCACCATCGTCCGACTCAAGCGCACCTGGGATGCCGTCTCACAGAAGCGACGGGACATGCTCAAGGGTCTCCAAGCGATCGTCGAGCCCGACAAGAACTATGCCGTCCTCCGGCGAAGACTTCACGACCACGTGCCCCCTTGCCTCCCTTTCGTCGGCACCTACCTCACCGATTTGACCTTCGTTGACGCTGGCAATCCGGCGACCAAACAACTCCCTGGCCTGGGCGACTGCGAAGGCATGTCCGTCATCAATTTTGACAAGCATACCCGCACCGCCAAGATCATCGGCGAGCTCCAGCGCTTCCAGATCCCGTATCGTCTTACCGAGGTCCCGGAACTCCAAGAGTGGATCCAGGCCCAGATTGTGCGTGTCAAGTCGAGCTCGGAGAACGAGAACGTGCAGCAGTACTATCGTAAGTCTCTACTCCTGGAACCGAGAGAGAATCTGCACCCGAAGCCAAGCCCCATCGATGCACAAAATGGATGGTCAGCAGGCCAGAAGGAGAAATTTGATATATTTGCCTGGACGCACTCGAGGGATAAGGAGCGCAGCGGAAGTGTGTCGGCGACACCGATTTGATGGAATAGAACGAAAATCACCCTTTACAATTGAACACAACTCCCCCTCTTACGACAGAACAATGGTTCTTATGTTACGGCATTAACTACGATCGATCGATTTGATACCCCTCTTTGAATAGCGTTTTAGCGATCTGAATTTTCCCATTACTTTTCCGGCAGCTTTTTCCACCGGGGCTGCAACATTACACATACACGTCGGCGTTTGAAGACGTGAGGCCTGGGCTTGACACTTTATATTCTCTTTTTTTTTTTATTGTACGGGGAGAATATATGCTTCACGGCTGCATCGATGATGAGGGGGCGAGGAGAATGGCGGAAGTCGAAGAAGAAGATATGGAGATGAGGAGTGGAATATTGTGTACTTTTTTTCTGGGGCTGGGCGTCTGCGCTTTCCTCTTTTCTGCGCAAAAAGCAAAATAATCGTTTTCTGCATTGGTACAAAAAAGCAGGAAGGGAAAGAAACAGAAAGGGGTGGGGGGAAGAAAAACAGATTGCTGGGCTCGCGCCTACCCCGGGTCCCGGTCTCGCGGATTTGAATCGGGGCAGTGTTTTTTTGTACAAGAATTGGTGGGGCGGGCGGGGGCTTTTTGTGTGTTATACCATGGGAGGGAATAAGAAGAGACAGACTATTGGGGATGCAGAGGGCGAGGGAAGGAGGGCTGGGTGATGCAAGATAGGAATTAATGCCATGCCATTCATGACCATACGTCGTTCCCCTTGCTTGACCTCTAAATGTGATGTAATCTTTCAACCTTGCATACCTATTGATTGACCTGGCCAAGCGATCCTCAACTTTTTCGTATTTCTTTCCTCGAGTCAATACACCTGCTTCAACTTATTCAATTGCGCAAGTGGGCTGAGCGGTTGGGTGGGTATATACACGTACCGAGATATGACGGCGTGGGAGAGCGACTGCTGAGCGATCAAGTAAGTATAAGACAACAGCTACGGTACTTGATCTTTGCATCCCATGGCCAGGCGAGCGAGCACGGATTGCTTCCGTTCTCTGGGGAAGCACGACACGTGCAGCGGCACCCGTAACTTGTTGTCGCGCTGGAGAGTTGCGGGACGTGAGGCTGCGTTTGGGGGTAGAGGTGAAGCGGTAGGGTTATTCTTCAATTCGCGAGCGGCTGAACTACTTTTCCTCATCTCGACCGAGCTAAGCGAAGCTAAGCTAAGCTGGTTAAGTATTGTTCGGAACAAAGACTAGGGATTTCGAGTTTCTCGGAGTGGAAGATAGAACTAATCCTCGAGGGGGTTCTGGCTCTTGCATTGCGGGCTGGGAGGGAGGTGGGCTGAGACACGGCTCCTGAGTACGGGATGGCTGTTTCTTGCGCTTGTGGGGGTTAGATGGGGGGATGAAGAAGTGTTTTATGGCTTTTTGGGTATGCATTTGTTGAAAGCGATTTTTTTTTTTTTTTTTTGTATATAATTCTGGTATTGAATTGAGATCAATTTATCGGTGAAAAATCGATAAATTGGAGGTTGACCATCTGTAGAATGACTACATGTAGGGGAGTAACTCCTCAAAAACAGAGGGAATAGGTCCCATTCCTGATTTCCAACCCACTATGTAATCCATTACCCCGTACTTACTTGGTGGTGGGAACGATTACTAAATAATTAAGGAATGTAATCAAATAGCGATACGAATAAATAAGGTGAGCTCTGTAGGCAAGTAATATCGAATAATAGGATGAACTAACTAGTGGTTGAATCTGGTGTGGAAGGAATGGATGCTAGCCAAGCTAGCTAGTTCAATATCTGGGAAGAGGGGATAGGGTAGGTAGGTAGGTAGGTAGGTAGGTAGAAGCCATTGATCCTCTACCCGTGTCGACTATAGGAAAAATTATGCTGTCTAATAATGATTGAACATGAAGGACTTTGTCTCTTATTCAAGCTTTGCTTTTAGCCTTGTTACGAGATGCCAAACTCGGGGGCGCCTGTGTGAGGAGGAGGGAGGGGAATTTCGGTGCTTGTGTGGGAGTTGATTCGACACTGACTTCTGGTCGATCGAGAGTCTACTCAAATCTTTAGGGCATTATACTACTTATATTCTAGTCATGCTACTCATGAAAATTCGTGAGTAGTATGAGTAGTATGAGTAGTATGAGTAGTATGAGTAGTATGAGTAGTATGAGTAGCATAAGTAGTTCTTGACACACTGATCTAGATAGGATAAAGGGAATGGGTAGGAGTGAGGTCGGGCAGGGGAATTGGGTGGTAATACGTTCATGATATTTCCCAGTGATATACTGGCTTTAGTATAATGTGACTCGCTGTAATAAAACCAGAAAGTGTGCTCGACAGGGAACTCTAAAGCTTGTCTTTACCAACACTGGGTACTATAGCTTACTTAGAATAGACAGCCAATTGAGAACCATTACACCTGAACTTTTGCTTTGCATTCTTTCTACTATTCCCTCCTAAGGTTCTACTATGGTCAAGTCACCATTGAGCCTAAGGTCCTTAGGCACGCCCTGCACGTGTTTATAACACTACATCCATATCTTTTGGCCCCATATCCCTCGATTAATAACTAAAAAATAGTGCCTTGCGCTTGAAGTTCCAATTCAGGGTTATTATCCTTGGCTGTTCCGCATAGTTCAAGAATATCGCTCGACTTGATACCGGACCAAGTAAAAGTCCAGTCGGAGATGCCTGACGCTGACCTCACATAAGCACCATTGATCTTGAGATACATCCATTTCAACTGTTCAAACAAGCCGCTTGCCGTATTCCAGGACCAAAGATGGAATTCGACAGGAGCGGTTTGCCCCTCCTCAATCTCGGAGTAACTAAACTTCCTAGAGCATTTCTCCCCGAACTGTCTCCTCTGTATAACCCAGGACGAGATCTCTCTATTGAGAACACAGTGTGTTGTCGGTTTTCGGTCTCCAAATCGTGTTAGTCGCGCGCCATCCTGACGACACGCATACCCCGGCAGACAGGTCAAAGTTGTTATCTTGATCTCCTTCGGGTTGACCAGATCCTGCGGGGTATATATACGGCACGAAACAACGCGACTAGTATCGGCGCAAACAGAACCCACATTGGTATGTTTTACGCGATCACCGAGCGATTCGAAGTCAAATTGTGTCCTGCACTTTGCATCCTCCTCAATCTCGACATAGTCGCGGTGATTCAGGTCAGGAGGAAGCTGAACGTTATTTCCGTCGCACCCTAAAGATTCACAACCTGGTTTCGAAGTCCCATCATTTTGCGCGAGTACTCTGAGTAGTTCGGTTTCGTCAACGCTCTGGACCGGTAGGGAGGTTTCGAAGTCCGAGTCAATAAATTTCATAGCCAATGTCCTTCCGTTGAGGATTGCGGTCTGGCAAAAGCCAAGAGAAGCAAAAAATAAAAGAAGTAATAACATTGTAACCGTGTTGCTTAATAAGTAGTATAGAAAATACTATGCAAACAAATTTATTTGAGGGTTTTGAAATTTACTGAGTACAAATAGTGAAATTGCAAGTATTAATACTTTGTTGTTCCCTTGTTTATTTTATTTTCTTAGATAACAGACTCTAGTAACTTTTAAATTTAATAGTAAGCAATTTCTTTTCCTATCTTAAAGTTATTATAAAAGAGCTTTTTAAATTAATTAATTAAACCTTATTTCCTAATTCAGTATTTACTAATATAAGCTCTAATACATTTAATAGCCGAATAATCATTATTATAGTAAAAGTGGGTCTCATTATAGCCTATAAATTTAATAAGTAAAACTTTATTTACTAAAATTCAGGCTTGTTTCCCCTAATATACTAATATAAGCAATTAGGTAATTAGTAAGGGACCCGATTTGCTAATTAAAAAGCCTAATATTAAAATAGTATATAAATTTCTAATAAAGAATAAAGGCCAAATTTTAATTAAATAAAAAAGATTAATTTATAGAAACATAAATAAATCTTTCTTAAAATATATCCTATTAAAGACAAAAAGATCTATATAATTCTATATCTTAAAAAACTATTTCGTAATTAAATTATTTATAGTTATAATAAAAGGCTTTAGCTAAAATTACCTAAATAATATAATTAACTAAATTATTTCTAATAAATCCTACTAATAGAATTTTAATAATTTTTATTAACAATATTATAACATGTTCAAAACTTACTTGTATTTAACTTCACATTTATGAACCAGAGTTCCCCTAGGTAAGCGATTAAGTAATTAGGCCCCTCGCTTAGGTCCGATTACTTGATCCCTTGTATTAGTGTATTGAGGGAAATAGCTCTTCTTGCAAAAAAATTAGGCCTTACTTATTACATTTCTAGGCTATAGTTACTAAAAGCTAAGACTTACTTTTATTATAATTGCTATTATTCTGCTATTAATTTTATTAGAGCTCGCACTAATATTAATAATTATATTAAGCTAAGAAAAGCAATTTATAATTAGTAAGAACTAGTTGTTAATTAAAGATATTATTAAATTAATAAATTTTATAATTAAGCCGAGAACTTTATTAATTATTATTTATAAAAAGTAATTTTATAATTAAGAATATATTTGCTTTTTAGTTTTCATCCTCCTCTCTTTAAAAAAAACTAATTGTAATAGTTTTATTATAAAATAAGGCATTTTTTTAAAATATATAAGATATATAAGATATATAAGATATATAAGATATATAAGATATATAAGATATATAAGATATATAAGATATATAAGATATATAAGAAGTATATTCTCACGTATTAATATTTATATAATATAGAGCTAGGTATAAGAGATGAGGGACGAGCCCCAAATGCACGCGTCTTAGCCTGCTCGGCATGTAAATACAGCTCCGCACGTGAATATAGCTCCCTATAAGCAAGCTATGGTATATTGCTTGAGAGTATATCCTCACTTGCGCGATCCACGTGATATAGAACAAGGAGCCGCACGGAGTCGCGCTTCGAAAGCGCGTGACAGGGTGCCCTTGGGCTATAAGAAAGCTACGGTATACGTGAGGGAAGCTCCCAGTACAGTAGAGACAAGCTTTAGAGCTCCCAGTTCAAGCGCACTCTCTAGTTGAGTTAAATGAAACAGCGAGAGTGTAGTGGGGGAGTTGATAATCATGCGATTTGTTTAGACTTGTAGCCACCCATTATATGCCATCTCATGCTTGGTAGTGTAGTTATATCATTTACTAATTCTAGCAGTGCAGCTTCCACACCTCAGTTGCAAGGAAAATTAGGAGTTTTGTTGCCCGTCAACTCTTTGGTTTGCCAGTTGCCGAATGCCTCCGCATCGCTACAGACCGGAATGTTGTTGATACCTGGAGCCGTTATGTCTGCATCCTGGATTGCGGACAGAGTATCTGTGTTGCTTGCATCCGCCAACGTTCCACCATTTTTATTTCCGTTGGCAGCAAACGAATTAACGCCGCTAGAGATACGTCAACTTTCTGCATTTCAGAAGACATTTCAGAACTGAGATTCACATACCCCGTGATGATATGATTGAGAGTCACTCCACCCCAATTTTTACCATCCAACGAGCTCAATTCTGGTACTAGTGCAAAAGAATTATCAGAACACACAAATGAATCACACGATCTAGACGTCCCAGAGATCCCGGCTATGTAGTATTGCTTGTTTCCAACGCAGGCTCCTGTCAAGCTAGCTCCGGTAGGGGTGATGTGTATATCGTTGGGTAGAGCAGCACCGCACGCGATCCCAGGGTCGAGGATGAAGACTCCGTCATCAGCGAGACCCCATGCGAATGGGATCAAGATTGCAAACATAGATTTGAAGATAATTGCCTGAATATCTAGGTCAGTGGGCACTGTTGACATCAGGAATACGCCATCTTTGATCATCGAGGATAGCAAATCCGTGTTACTCCCATCGAAAATATTTTGATTGGTGAGGTCGATTGTCTTGAAATAACCTTCTGTTAGTTGGGCTAGTGTTTCGGCTACAGTGTTCAACCTATTGATTGACTCGGAACTGAAAGACCATTAGTAACTAATCAGTAACGTAATTCTCTGAATAGTACCAGGGACGAGGAGATTGTGAGAACTTACGCAACACTGGAATCCTTTATTATTGTAATCGAGTTCGAAACAAATGCGTTTACCGAATCTTTCAGGGTTCCCAAGGCCTTCGGGTTTAGCTTAAAATAAGGCAAATCTCTCAAAACTAAGAATTATCTGTTAGTATGTTCAATTCTTGGGGATCTGGGATCCTCTGAATGACTCACCCGAGTTCCAGATTGGTGCTGCTGTAAGTGCGAAGCCAAGACCGAATATATCAAGGGCAATCTTAAAGAAGTCCGGCTCGACCTTAACAGGAGCGAATGTTGAAGTGAAACCTCCAAGCTGATCTGCCAGCGGCCCGTGAGCGTTGGTGACTCCGGTGTAGAATGCCTCCAGCAACTGTAGATAACATCAGTCTGGTCTTCTAGTAATTCAAAGTATAGGAGGAGGTTCCACCCAGGAAAGTGATTAACGAAATACGTACCTGCTCGATATGTATGAACGAGTTTAGAATAAAGTATCCAGCTGGGCCACTGTCGGCACCAACAGTGTCATGACATTGCAGATCGTTTCCAACGCAGCCATCAAATGCACTAGTTTTCTGACAGTCCATAGCTCCTGGTCCATGAAAGAAGTCGCTGATAGCTTCTGTAAAACTCAAACTCGATCCCTGCCGGTGGTCATTGTAGTGGTTCAGCGCATCTGTCCAAGCTCCGTCTGCACCAATTCCATACCAACGCAGCATCGGGTTTTGATCCGTGGTGGTAATCCACTGATTAGTGCAATTTATTGTCCTCCAGTTTACTCCGCTTTTGCCGATAGTTGAGTACTGAAGAATGTCGCAGTCTGGTATTGAAGTAGGGCATGCAGCTGCGTTCTTGAATGTTGCGAGGTCAATGGCCCAGTCGGTGGTACCGGCAAAGTTGAGGCCTTTGAAAGCAGCGATCCTTCGAGCTTTTTCACTGTTGTCCATATAAGCCACCCATTGCACGGAATTGTAGAGGAGTATGTTGGAGTTGCTTGCGCTATCGTAGAAGGCTTTGGCGGATGGGTTGGTTGCAATTATGGCGTTTATTTCTGCATTTGAGATGTACCCAGGCTCATCCGTACATGGCCCAGCTGCATATCAAGGTAAGCGTCAGTAACACTTGATGCAATAGATTCAACTTTGGATAAACTGGGAATGAACTTTGAAATATTGGGCTCACCCGTAGCTCCCGAATCAGGCCCAACAAATGTACACATTGGCCCCGTGCAGCCAGCAGTTGTCCCCTTGAAAGAACGGCCATAAGAAGCCACGCCGACAGCAATCTTGTTAGTAGTAACTCCAGCTTTCGTAATCATGGATAGTGCGTCGAGAGTCTCAGTGAAATTCACATGAGATCTAAGGCAGTTTCCATTGGCACAACCAGAATTTGAGAAAGTATTCCCATAATCCCACTGTCCGTGTAAGTCATAGGTCATGTAAATGATATAGTCGACCACAGCGGCCATCTCGACGATCGGGAATCCTTTCAAATACCAATAGGAAGCTGGAGCAGCAATCGAGACAGTCTTTCCAGCAGGAAGAGCTGCTCGTACCATTTTGAGGAATTCGAGGTAGTTGGAACCATCGGTTGGACTCCCGGGTGGAATGCCAGGGATATCTGGTGCTCCTGAATTTTCACTTGTTAGTTTGTCAATCAAAGTGCCAGCTGCAAAAAATCAAGAAACCCCAACTGACCTGGGTACTCCCAATCGAAGTCCACACCGTCAAGACCATTACCAACAATGAAAGCCACGACATTGGTCGCAAAGGTCTGACGATTCGCACTGGTAACACCCGTTCTAAATATAGGAAAACTATCCACATCGGTTGAGAAGCTCCATCCACCAAATGACAAAATCTTCTTGAAGCTGCCCTGCGGCACCGCTACGAATTTATTAAACTGGGTGGCGACATCAGCCTCAATAGCAACTTTGAAATCGGTAGTAATGGACCCAAAAGCGAAATGAACATGAGTGTAATCACTTGCTCCGAGGAAATTGATATCTGAAACGTCCATGTTGAGGCAGGAGCGTGAACCAATCCAGCCTTCATAATATCCAATTCGCATGAACTGGTTAACTGGTGGGGAGACGTTAATGATGTTCACTCCACAATTGGAAATACAGCCATTGGCTCCTGGTGCGGCAGTTCCTACAAGCTCCATTAAAATCAGTCATGAGTGGCGGTTCTTTGATATGCTCACCGGGAGCTCCTGTACTAGAAGTTGAGATGGTACAGAACTCCAACGTAGTACCGCACTGTCCCCAAATATCGCAGCAAGCATTAAGCGGACAAGGATTGAGCGACGCCAATGAGATCCCCGCAGCAGGTGGTTTCGTACCCGGGACTTGAGGTCCACAGATGGCAGCATCAACAGGTGCAGGCATAGGAGGTGTCCCAGTACTCAAGCAGATAGCAGCACCGGCCTGGAGTCCAGCACACCCTGTCCAGCCCCATGTCTTGGTATTATAAGTCTCGATTTGAGCGACAGTAACAGTGCCATGAGAGGTTGCAATTGCAGCGCAAAAATCTCCTGGGGCGACCTTGTAGACAAAGCAAGTTCCGTTAGCGTTTTGCTTGGGTGTTAGGTTAGGGAGTGTGCCTGCGGAACAGCACACCCGTTGGCCAATCTAGAGGGATATCAGCAATTGTGCGGTGTAGGATTGATATGGGGGGAGTTTTGACTTGAAGAGTAGAACATAATGTAGAGCTGGGGTTAAATGTTGTGAATTGAGCAGCAGTAATGCCACACTTAGTGGCCAAAGCTCCACATGAATCCCCAGAGACAACAGTAACAGTACGACAATCCGCACGAGGATCTAATTGTTCTTTGAGAACAGAAGAATTAACTGTGGAAATATAAAGTGTAAAGGCAAAGGATATAAGGACTCCTTGCATCTTAAATCGGAAGAATGATTTCATTTTCGGTGCAGCAACATGAAAATTATTAGAAGTCCGTCAAGCCATTAACTAGGAAAGAGTGTTTCAACAAAGGAACAGAGACAGTATTTATCCCTTTTCAAACCTCGTACTGACCACCCTTCAGTATACATCATACCAGGCTATAATCACACGATACCACCAATTTGCACTTCAGGAATGCCCAAATCCAGCTAAGACTCCCGATCCCTTATCGTCGTCACAGTCTCCCCTCAAAGATTCTTTTTACACCCCTCCAAAACCCCATCATCTTTTGGCATCTAACTTCTTTAAGTCATGAGGTTGCGGGAATTCCCCCCCTCCCATCTCCCTTTAGAATAAAGGGGCATCCACGTTTATCTACTCAGCTTTCTAACTCGTCCAGATGACTACAATATCTCTGCGAGCACATTGTACTATACCCTCTTAACCTATCAACAGCCGCAAACTTCAACACCCATATCCCTGGAATCTGACATCTGGGCTACCATGCATCCGTTGTCGGCCGCCTGTAATACATTCCTCGTCCCGCAGCCTCTAACTCACCCCACGATGGAAAAATATGCTTAACAATCACTCTTTCTTAGTCAAGAACCCTAGTTTTGCAGGAATGCACTTAGTTAGCCATCCATTCGATGCCCAATAGCTTTTGATTCTTTTGGCACGTGTGAGGCGTACTTGGCTGAAGGACATTTGATGGAAATCCGCGAACTCCAGATCATAACGGCGTAGCGGCCGACACAATATTGAGATGACACAAGTGAAACGTGGTAATAGAGTATTGTAATAGGGATACTAAACTAGAAGCTTAATATCTAGAGATATAGGCTTCCACAGTGTGGGATCACAGTACACCGGTCAGATGTGAATTAGAGAGTAAAGGTTAATAATTTCTAGGGATAAAGAAGGAGAGAATGGGGAAATATATGCTCTGCTATAGACTTTTGGATGTCACTTGACCGTGCTGTAAGGGGGATATCAAACTAGAGCTTAATATATTAAGATGTTGGGCTTTTATAACGTGGGATTACAATTATACGAGCGAGACGCAAATTGAGAGGAGAGCAAGGATTGATTGATTTCCAAGAAGAGAGAAGGAGAGAGCAGGGCAATATATTCGCAGACTATGAACCCTTGTGACGGCGAGATCAATGCAATGGTCGAAGCCTCAAAGTTCGGAGAATCTCATCTATGGAAAATACTAAGCTGGAGAGCAAAGAAGGGAGGAATCCCTCGACCTTTAGTAGTGCGCTGCCCAGACCTCTAGCTTAGTTCCTTGTTTCAGTCCTGTTTCCTAGTTCCTATTCCCCGCTGATCATGCAGTGGCGCAATCCGTCACAACCTTTAGATGTCTAGAAGTCACATAACCGCGCTATATAATTATATAGAGCCAAAACCCCCACTGTAGTGCCACGTGATTAAAGAGAAATCCCTGTTATATACTCCCTTTACTCTATAAATACTTATTCTTTAAGTATATTACTAAGAATAAGAGATTAAAGATTACTTATAAGATATTATAATAATTTAAACATAATACAGTAGGGTTCGAAATCGGCTTCAGTTCCGACTCTCAATGATTTTATTTTTGACCCACATTTTATGCGGGCTAACCTTCTATGGCTAATTATATACCTTCATTTAACTCCTTGTCACATATAAACTGCCTCGTTATTTTTCACGTTGCCGGTCATCGGTAGCATTTCTGCTATATCACATAAGAATTTAACATTGTGCCTGAGGATTTTTTCAGGCGTTGTAGAATATTCTAGAATCTAGCTCTGAATTTCACCCTCCACAGTTGTCTTTTCCCTAGATGCCAGTTCTCGTCCCCCTAACCTTACAATTGCTCCCCAACTTAACATAATATAAGGTCTGTGACTAAAGGTCCGGCATAATCTGGGGTTGGCTCCCCTGACAGGGAGATTTCCTTGCATGCCTCGCCGTCCATTAAGCCATCTAGCCAGATTTGTCCACTCAAGGTATAACAGCCAGCTGGCCCTCGGTTCAAAGCCAGTAGGATCGGGCATCCGAACACGGCCCATATTTCAGTCCCGGACTCTAGATAGCCAGACGTAGCAATTCCCAGTCTACCACTTCTCGTAGTGACGAATTGAGCGTCTGCAAAAGACAACAAGAACAGATTGAACATCTTTTCATCCTCCGGAGAAAGATCCAAGTTCTCAGCCATCTCATCCACGATACTCATCAAAGACAAACGCAACGCTCCGTGACCATGATCCAGTACCTTTTGGCAATATCGACTGTAGAGATCATTGACTGTGAGTGATCTGGGTTTTTCTTTATGTTCCAGCGCTTGAATTGCTTGGATGTACTTTGTTAAGACAATAGAGTCCCATGCTTCATTCATTAGGGCTTCAGAATTAGTCTCAAGGCATAGGGATCGTAAGTCGGCATACCAATCGTCGATAGCGGCAAGGTGTAACACCCGGTGCAAGCCTGTGCTCTTCACGCAGTCGACAAGTACCCCACGCGCAGTAAGGGTAAGACTATCTCCTAAAGGTCGGATATATGATGTGACAACCGATATTACGCTGCCAGCTCCTCGAGTGTGCACTAAAAGGTCGAAACTGCTACCGCGGGCTCGTGGGTGAGGTAGCCAGGTGCAGTTCACCTCTCGACGAAGCGGTGTGATGGGTGCACAACACAAGAACGACAGGTTGTCATAGACTCGGATAAAGTGTTTGAAGACTTCGCCGTACACCTCAAAGGCCGACAACGAATAATCAACCAAGACATTCTCTAGTGAGCAGTCTGTTGCAATACCGAGCATCCCGTATACCCTGTCCCTTGGGTCTGTGACATTCAGATGCCCCGAATCCATGTAGAGGCTCATGAGTGTACCATGGTATGGTATGTGTGTATCTCTTACTGGTACTGTTAGTGAAGGTCCAGATTCGGATAATCGCGTGGTACGACAGCGCTCGTAGTTCCGGCCGAGGAACTTCCAGCCAGAATATACGTGTCCATTCAACTCCATTGTCAAATGTTCTTCTAGAGCAATAAGATCCAACTGGGAGGCTTTTCTGGTCCTGAATGCATTCCACATAAGTTGAGTGAAAGTTAACAACGGCCCAGCGTCAAGCTTATTGGATCTAAAGTGCATGACAAGTTCCTTCGCCATTATCACTTCTTGTTGAATCCACAGGCGTGTCCAGTAAGGGTCTCGAAAGATGGCGGTCATAGGAAGCCAGTTGATATTCGTGTTATTCCTAGGTCCTTCGGGCATCATGGCCAAATGATTAAAGACTTCCGCGGAAGCGTCGATAGATCGATCAATCCACGCCCTGACTGTGGCCGCTTGAGAATAAACATCCCTCATCAGCCGGACTTGGTGCGATTTCTCTGCCGAATCTGACTGATTGATGCATACCGCGTCAACCCATAGAGTTCTTGGCTTGTCAGACAACCTGAGATATCGAAGTGCAGTTTCTAGATTTTGGCCGATAAATATGTGGCCTCCGTCCAATTCAAGGCCACCCCAAGACAGTGGAGAGCCCCAAACGTAGCTCAAGGCGTCATAGACTGGTTTATCCAATAATGAAACCACCGACAGTTTTCCTATAATCGGAGTTTGCTTATCATGATGTGGGAGAAGACAGAGCAGGCGGATTTGATTTTGAGTCGGATTTAAGGGGTGATTGGAATATGGCTGAGTAGCAGGCTGGGTAGCAGGCCAAGTGTGAAACACACCACCCGGGTCCATTTTGTGTGTTCGTGTGATTTATAGTCTTTCTAGTAGTTGGTTGATTTTCGTACGTCATCAGATTCGGGTCATCCCGTGTACATCGAGCACTACCGCTGTGCTTCAGAGACTAGAGAGATGACTCCTGTCTGGGAGGTCGGGAAGGAAATGCTGCCACTAGTACTGTAATAGAGTTCCATTAAGATTACTGTTGTGTTGAGCTCTCAATTTGGGCACTAATCCTTCTGGTGCTTCGGCAAAAGTCCTCGTGACATTCAGAATAATGATTTAAGCGAGTGCAGGGGTCTTGGAAACAGGCTAGCCATAGAGGGTTAATGCCACATAAAATATGGGTCAAAAATAAGAATCATAGACTGTTCGCAACTGAAGCCGATTTCGAATGCTACTGTAATATATATGTATGTTAGTATTTTTATACATAATTAAGTAATACAAACTTTAAAAATTTAAACCTTTTCTTTAAATTAATAAGTATGCAATATTAATAGCTATAGCTTATTCGAGTTAATTTAAACTATAATGAGATTCTTTTTAAATTTCTCTTTTTAGTAACATACGAACTTTGAGTTATTCTTTGTTCTTATTTTGCTCTCTAAATTCGAAAACCTATCAAGTAGTCATGCTAACGCCGCTTCGGTTTCTTCTCGTGACCTGGCGGTCTCGATTCCTGTGGGCCCCACTATTAAGCTCCCGTCCCACCAATTAGCTTCCCTTGAGACTAGAGCCCGCACTTTCTTTCCCGGCTTTTCAGGCTGCGGCTTTAAGAATTGAAATAAGAAAATTTTCGGACAAACATGACAAACTAGCCCGGCTGGCACAATGTACGTTCTCCCGCTGAAACACACAAACAACTACCTCTAACGCAAGCAATTACAGTGGTTAGCGCGTGGGCCTTTTACACCTCATTTGAGGATCCAAAGGTAGCCCAAGGTTGAGAGTTCGAGCCTCTCGTCGGGCGCAGGCTTTTTTTTTGGGGTTGATTTTTCTGCTATCCGAATACATATTCGAGCCTCTCGCCCCCTTGTGGGATCTGGGGGTTGATTTTTTGCTAGCTGGATTCATATTTCGAGGGCTTGTAAAGCCCTTATTTTATTTTTGCCCTGTGAGTCCCTTAGATGGAGCGTAAAACACACTGAATTTGCTTACTCGTAAGTTACGGCTCGTGGGCCAACGATGACGTCTTGGGCCGTTTCTATAGCTTAACTAACTACAACCAATCTAGCTCATAATTCTATTTAGACAGAAACACCACCTGTTCGATTCCCTCTTCAGATACTACACAAATTACTCTCTGCAACTCTCAGGCTAGAAGACATTTCCGGTGTGTATCGTCCCGATCACTCAAGCGAAGTCGCTTATTGAGGCTGTCCCTGGAAGGTTCTGACAGCGTCTCAGCCCTGTGATCGCCCCACTAGCACTCCCCCCCCCCTTTTTTTCTTCTTCTGCATCTGAGCACCTCGGGAATTTTTCCTCTTCTTTATAAATTTGGAGGAGCTGCCAAAGTTTGTATTGCCCATATCACGCCATCGAAGTCTTGAAACCCGAGAGGGTTGACCGGCCAGTGTCTGAGCCCCGTATTGGCCCCACTGGAAGTGCCCGTTTCTCCCGCTCGCCCTCTTCAGCAGATGCATACCTCGGTTCTCGGTTCTGTTCTACTACTCTGACTTTTCTTCTTCTGTACCTGCACGTCTTATTATTTGGACACAAATGTCTCCCTCCTGTCATTCTATTCTCAGCCGGAACGTTTTTGAGTTATACAAGATCGATCACTAGAAAGAAGGGCATGCTCTATGACGAGCACAATGAAAAGTAAGCAAGGCTGGGCAAACGTTATTTGCGAGGCCCGGGATGAAGATAATAGGATACACGTGCTCCAATCTGGAACCGTCTTATTCTGCTGCCTGAAAGTTTCGGGTGTGCTGCTGCTCAATGTGAGGCGGAGTGTTGGCAGCCAAGACTGCGCACCAAATCCAGCACACCCTGTACGCGTAAATAAGAAAAACACTGTGATTTGTCTGAGGGCGTTAAAATAAACTAATAACTGGGGCGGCGCAGCAACCGGTATTCCTTCTCATCCTTCAAGGTACTTCGTACTTCGGTTGAGGCCTCCTCAGCCTTACGGAAACATAGGGCTGTTTCCCGTAAGCATCAAAACCCCACAAGTGTGTGGATGTCCCCCCGTTCAGAACAATACTTTGAGCGATTTATTTTCATATTTTCGCCCCGTGCTATCTTATCGACAGCAATGCGGCATTATGAGCTTGGCCGTGGCGAATCCTATAAGATGGAACATCTCGATTGAGCTTTTCCTCGCGCAATGCTACCGTATTTGCCCAGAGCCCAGACTTCAAAGCCCAAGAGTGTGCCTACGTAGTAAATTTAGCTCGATACGCGGACCGGCAGCAAATTGAAATCGGGGAGTTCCACCCCTGGACAGCAACCCGAAGAACCCTGCCCGGATTCTTCGTTTGCCCAGACCAGAGGGGCGGGGGAAAGCCACACACTTGGGTGCTTGCAACACACTCAGCGCGATTGGTGTCTCCAAGGAATCGCACGCCACCCCGAATGCACTGAAATGATCAGATGTTACTGTAAACCTGGAAGGCTGTGCCCTCGCGTCAACACGGCTGAAAGTCAGGCCTTTTTTCCCCTCCAAATGTCTCGTGTTGCGCGCTTCCAAGCCACTCGCGAAATTGGGATAAGACTGAGACGTCGCTCTTCTTCCGTTGGTATTCCCGACATATCACCCACCTTCAAATATGCCACCACCATAATCCTGTGGCAATATCTCAACAACTCAATCGACTGTCGATACCTTTGTCACGATGAAGCTGCTACTAAGGCAGATTGGTGTTCTGGTGGAGAAGGACCTCTACCTCCTCTTCAACCCAAAGAGCCGCATCAGCACCCTTTGGCGCGCTCAATGGATCCCAATCATCTTCGCGATGTATATGTCATTCATCCTCAAGGTGTACTGGCCGAAGGAGGAATATGGCATAGGCGCACCAACCCAAGTACGCTCCCTGGCCGACGCGATGCACCATACGACGGGCGGCCGCGATACCTTTGTCATGGTCAACCCCGTCAACCCAGGTGGAGATATCGACCGTGTCATCCAATTGATTGCTCAACCTCTTAAGTCCTCTGGTAAAACAATCAAGATCACCAACGATGTCATTGATATGATTCAGACATGCCAAAGCAGTCTTCAAGGCACCACAAAATGCTTTGGCGCAGTGGTCTTCAACTCCTCACCCAAGGAGGGACCCTGGGGCGTTTGGAACTACACCATTCGCTCTGATGCTTCTTTC